>JAEOAD010002422.1:2570000-3022500 GCA_036365145.1 Orientallactaga sibirica | reverse complement strand
TTGACCACCAGGACAAAAGGCCACATCTCTCTGGGAAAAAGATCCAATAAACCCTTCCAAGGTTCACGCTGCCAAGTGAAGGCCATGAGGGTTGGCTTCTTGAAAGAGAGAGACAGAAAGGGGGAAGGGAGAGGAGCAAGAGAGAGGGAAAAGGAGATGAAGAGAAAGAGAGAGATTCAACTCCATGCCCTCATGCATGCTAGGTAAACACTCTACCACGGAGCTACTCCCCTGCTGCTCTAATTTTCCTGAATAACTTTGCTTACAAAATCGAAATATGGTGCCTTGGTTCTCCTCTAAGGTCATTCCCTGAGAGAGAGAAAGAGAAAGAATCCAGACCAGCAGGAGAAAGACATCATGCAAATCCCAGCTAAGGGATCTGCTACAGAGAACTTGGCCAGTGCTCCTCAAAACTGCCAAGGCTGGCCTGGAAAGATGGCTTAGTGGTTAAGGCGTTTATCTACAAAGCCAAAGGAACCAGGTTCAACTCCCCAGGACTTAAGTAAGCCAGATGTACAAGGTGGTGTATGTGTCTGAAGTTTGTTTGCAGTGGCTGGAGGCCCTGGCATGCCCATTCTCTCTCTCTCTCTCTCTCTGCCTGTTTCTCTTTCTCTCTCAAATAAAAATAAAAATAAAAATAAAATAAAATAAAATAAAATAAAATAAAATAAAATAAAATAAAAGCTGCCAAGGTCACCAGAAACAAGGCACGCCTGTGGAACTATCACAAGCAGGGAAAACTAAGGAGGCTGTCACTCAATGCTGTCACTCAATGGAGTGTGGCATGCTGGATGGCAGCCTGGGGCAGAAAGAGGCCATTAGGGAAGAACTAGCGGAGTCTGAATCAAGGGTAGCATGAGCTCATTACAATGTAATGTGCTGGTTCCTTACTTGGAACAAATGTGCCACAGTAATCTGTGGTGTTAATTGAGGAAATGGAGCAATAGGATACAAGAATTCTATACTAACATTGTTGCCTTCTTGTAAATCTAATATTTTAAGATTACTTAACTTTTAAAGTGGTGCCATCCAATATCTCTTAGTCTGGAACATTTATTGTATGCCTCACTGCAATGTCCATAACACCTATTTGAAAGGAGAAAGTATTTGAGAGGAGAAAGAAGGGAGAAGGGAAAGAGTGGAAGAAGGAAAGGAAAGCAAAGAAGGGGGAAGAAACTGAAGTACAAAATCCAATGTGAATGTAAGTATCTACCATCTGATGGGTAAACTATGGTCAAATGATATATTACTGGGCCATAAAAAAGAAGTTAACAAAAATCATACGTAAATAATAAATACCCCCCAAATGGTATACCATTTGGCCATAAAAATCAATACATGCCGCATGTGGTGGCGCATGTCTTTAATCCCAGCACTCGGGAGGCAGAGGTAGGAGGATCGCCATGAGTTCGAGGCCACTCTGAGACTACATAGTGAATTCCAGGTCAGCCTGGGCTAGAGTGAGACCCTACCTCGAAAAAAAAAATCAATACATGCTATAATGTGGAAAAACTCAAAACAAAGAATTCATGCTAGTAGAAGAAGTCAGAGACAAAACACTAAATATCACGTGACGCCAATTATACAAAGTGCTCATGTGTACATACGGAATGTCCAAAGGAAAATTCATAGAACAGAAAGTGCATCAGCGGCTCTCAGGAGGCTGGCAAGGGGGGGTGAGAAGGAAGTAGGCACAGATGGAGGATTTCCTTTTAGGGCAATAAAGATGTCCTGGAATCAGACAGTAGTGAGTGCACTAAAACCACTGAGCTGTAGTGTGAATCACATAATAAATTATAAAATCAAATACATGAAGAATTTAAAAAGTAACTACCACTGTACCTTCAAGGAGCACAATGTGCTATAAAGACCCTTCCCGTCCAGGTGGTTGCAAGCCACTGCCCAGGGACAGGGGCCATGGCTGTTTTGTGCACCTTTACATCTCTGCACCCAGCACAGGGCCTGGCACCCAGCAGACTTCTAATAAGTATTAAGTGAATGAAGGAGTAGGTGTGTTAAGATTCGAGACAGGTACGTGTAGGCGTATTGTGGGGTCACCGAGGAGAAGTTAACTTTCTGATCATTTAGAAAAGTCACAGACTGGGTCTGAGGAGACGCTCAGTGGTGAAAGGCGATAACTTGCAAAGCCTGTCTGCCCAGATTCGATTCCCCAGTACCCACATAAAACCAGATGCACAACGTGGTGGACCCATGCATTTGAAGTTCATTTGCAAGTAAGAGGCCTTGGCACACCCATTCTTTCCCCCTTTCTCTCTCTCACAAGTAAATAAATAAAAATATTTTTTAAAAAAAGAGAAATCAGCTGGGCGTGGTGGCGCACGCCTTTAATCCCAGCACTTGGGAGGCAGAGGTAGGAGGATCGCCATGAGTTCGAGGCCACCCTGAGAATACATAGTGAGTTCCAGGTCAGCCTGGGCTAGAGTGAGACCCTACCTCAAAACACCAAAAAAAAAAAAAAAAAAAAAAAGAGAGAGAGAAATCACAGGTTGTGATATGGACAAGACCTATTATATCAAGACAACAAGCTAAGGACTAATCTATGCAATCTTGAGTCCCCAGGTCAAGCCTGCAGAGGTAGCTTCTTCCAGCCTGCTGCCCACCTGATGTGGGCGCTTCCTTTTCGAGTCCTTCACATTCACTGAGGAAGCTTGATCCATTCTAGACCTATATCACTCTGTCTTGGGAGCTCTGATGAGTATTCACACACACACACACACACACACACAACAAACACACACCACCACACTCTGTCTTTGCTGATACAGTGGGCTGAGGGCCAGAGCAAAGACATGTGGGAAAGGTAGTGGGAGCCAGAACAAGCAGAGGATGGATCCAGGCTGAGGTAAGTCACAGGTACCTCCAAAGGAAATAATCACATGTCAGCAAGGCGGGGCGAGGGGGCCTTAAAGCATGGTTGAGGAATGGGATGATTCTGAGATTCAGAGTCTAGATGGGTATATCTCCACTGTTCCTTCCATAAATCATTGGTTGTCTTATTCCTTCTTAGATGTAGCTTTTTTTTTTTTTCAAGGAAGAATCTCACTCCAGCTCAGGCTGATCTGGAATTCACTATGTAATCTCAGGGTGGCCTCGAACTCACTCATGGAGATCCTCTTACCTCTGCCTCCTGAGTGCTGGGATTAAAGGCATGCGTCACCATGCCTGGCTTTGTTTGTTTGTTTGTTTGTTTGTTTGTTTGTTTGTTTGTTTGTTTTCAAGGTAGGGTCTCACTCTAGCCCAGGCTGACCTGGAATTCACTATGTAGTCTCAGGTGGCCTCAAACTCACTGTGATCCTTCTACTTCTAGCTCCCAAGTGCTGGGATTAAAGGCGTGTGCCATCACGCTGGACTTAAATGTAGATTTTGGTTTTTTGTTTGTTTGTTTTTTTAAATATTTTATATTTATTTATTTAACAGAGAAAGAGGGAGAAGGAGAGAATGGGTGCACCAGGGCCTCCAGCCACTGCAAAGGAACTCCAGACGCATGCGCCCCCTTGTGCATCTGGCTAACATGGGTCCTGGGGAATCGAACCTGGGTCCTTTAGCATTGCAGGCAAATGCCTTAACCACTAAGCCATCCCTCTAGCCCTAGATCTAGCTTTTGATGGCACTATCTGTCACTACCAAGACTCCCAAAAGACCCCCAAGATAATTTAGCTACTCAAAGTAAATGATGTAAAAAATACTGTGTGTGTATGTGCATGTGTATGGTTGTAGAGCATGTGTGTGGTATGTGTGATATAGGGTGAAGGCACACGTGTGTACAGATGCATATATCCCATGTGCATGCATGTGGAGGCCAGCAGAGAGCATCAGGTTCCTTCTGTCATCACTCATCTGTGTATTTCTTTCCTCTCCTTCAACCCAGAATGCATGGCCATGCCCAGCCTTTTGCGTGGGTTCTGGAGAACTAAACTTGGCAGTCACCTGCTGAGAGGCCCTCATGGTTAGGGTGGCAAGCTCCTGAGCCATCTCCCCAGCCCCAAATACTGCTTTTTGATTTCTTGAACTAGACGGAAGGAAGTGAATAGACATATTTTATCCTGGACTCAAGATTCTCAACATACCGGGCAGCTATGGCTGGAGGCTGCGTGTCATGGATACGTGCAGGACTCAGCACCGAACTCTCCATCACAAGCATAAGCCTAGAGGGGAAAGAATCGGGCACTGTGGTCTTGGTGAAACATGGCACAGAAGAGTAGCAGGCTTGCAGGCAGACACAGTGGATTTAAAGAGAACCCTGTCATTTGCAGCTGTGTCATCTTTGATTTGAGCTTTGGTTCCTCATCTGTATCAGGGGTATACAGTGACCACTGGGTCACTTTGATAAATCAAAGCAGTAGTAAAGTGGGCATGAAGGTTCAAGGTTCTAACTCTAGTGCTGGGGAGACAGCGGTAGAAAGATTCATGGGTTCAAGGCCAACCTAGGCTACAGAATGAGTTCCAGGTCAGCCTGGGCTACAGTGAGACCCTGCCTCAAAAATATATATATAATATGTAAAGTGCATCTACCACATAAGAGATCCTTTACAATCTTCAGCTGTTATTTTTTCATTATTATTACAAGTGTAATAATTATAATTACTTTGCAAATTTGAAGCATACTTATAAATAAATTTCCATGCTAGGTGCAGTGGTGCACTCCTGTAAGGAGGATCAGGAATTCAGTTCCAGCTTGGGCTACAGAGGGAGTTTCAGATCAGTATCAGCTACATAGTAAGATCCTGTCTTACAAAACAAAAAATGAGTAGCCAGGTGTGGTGGCGCACACGTTTAATCCCAGCACTTGGGAGGCAGAGGCAGTAGGATCTCCGTGAGTTCAAGGCCACCCTGAGACTACATAGTGAATTCCAGATCAGCCCAGGCTAGAGTGAGATCCTACTTTGAAAAACCAAATAAATAAATAAATACATTTTCTTTTTAAAAATATTTTATTTTTATTTATTTATTTGAGAGAGAGATACAGAAATAAGCAGGGGGAGAGAGAGAGAAAGAGAGAGAATGGGCACACCAGGGCCTCCAGCCACTGCAAACAAACTCCAGATGCATGTGCCCCCTTGTGCATCTGGCTTATGTGGGTCCTGGAGAGTCGAAACAGGATCCTTTGGTTTTGCAGGCAAACGCCTTAACTACTAAGCGATCTCTCCAGCCCAAAGCTGAATTTTAAGTACAGCAGCTCCTCTCTTCAGCCTTGTCCATAAGACAACATGAAACAAAACAACCTGCTGGCCTCAGTGGATATAAGGGTGAGAGACCTTGATACACAAATATCTCAAGGTTCAAAGTAAAAGTTGATTCCAATGCTCATTTCTTAGGTCTTCAGCGTCACATAAAGCCACACCTTAAATGTGCAGAAATGTACATCATTTAAACAGAAGGGAGGGCTGGAGAGATGACTTAGTGGTTAAGGTACCTGCCTGCTAAGCCTAAGAACACCAGTTCCAATCTCCAGGTCCCACGTTTAGCCAGATGCAAAGTGACACAAGGGCGCAATGCCGTACTTGACCACAAGGGGGCACACGTGTCTGGAGTTCGTTCACAGTGGCTGAGAGGCTGCTGGTGTGCCCATTCTCTATCTGTCTCCCTCTCCCTCTCTTGCTCTCTCTCTCTCTCTGTGTCTCTCTCCAAAATAAATAAATAATAAACAGAAGGGAGAGGGGGGTGCAGCAGCCAGGGCAAGTGCTCCGCACCAATTTAGCCCTGGCTCACTCCTTTGACCTTGGATGATAACATCCCTGGTCCAGAAGAACATCCAGACCATAGTGAATTCCTACTATTTTGAAAAACAAGGTTGATGCATCACCTGCAGAAATGCCAGGTACCGGGTTTGCCAGGTTTCTTTTACTAACTCTCAATGTATTAGTACTGCTTCTCAGCAAGACCCCCAATCCCACTGGCCAAACATGTTACAAGTTGTCTTCTTGCATGCCTTCCAAATCCTACTGATTCTTGAGGATAAAATAATATTGAAGTCCACAAAGACTACCTATCATTTGGTTTGGCGTTGTTGGACTCAGACTCTCCAAACCTCAAGGTTAACTCAGGCTACATATAAATTTTACTTTTAAAAATTTATTATGTGTTTATGGGGGGGGGCATATAGACAATGGGCGCACCAGGGCCTTCAATCACTGCAAACTAACTCCAGATGCATGTGCTACCTTGTGCATCTGGCTTATGTGGGTCCTGGGGAATTGAACTTAGGCTCGTTGGCCTTGCAGGAAAGCCCCTTAACCACTAAGCCATCTCTCCAGCCAATATTTTACTTTTTAACTCACTCTCACATTCTGTTGACTCCCCAAGCCAAAGTTGATGTCAGGGAATGGGTGACTTAGCATGGTGTTTGAAGATTCAGTGGACTGGCTGGAGATGTAGCATAACTCAGTTTCCCTGCTAGTTCTGGTACTAGGGCCCAGTACAACCCTAGGGCTACAGAAGACCAATCTAACTCTTTTAGGACCGATTTTGTGGCCTCTGACTTGTATAGTCACCCAGAGGCCTGCACTCAGAAAGTCATTCTTTTAATGTATGTGCATATGTATGTGTTCAGGTGTATGTATAGGTACATGTGTGTGCCCGTGCATGTGGAAATCAGAGGACAACCATGGATGTCTTCTTCAGGAATACCGTCCATCTATTTTCAAGACAGGTTCTCTGGCTTCTCAGCAAGCTCCAAGGATCCTCCTGCCTCTGCCTCCACAGCGCTAGGATTACAGGTGTGTGCCACCACACTCAACATTTTTCCAGAGGTGCTGGGCATTAAACTCAAGTCCTCAGGCTTGGAAGGCAAGCACTTTACTGACTGAGGTATTTCCCCACTCCCCAGAAAGGCACTTTAATGATAGGCTCTGCATTGCCAGCAGGGTACTCAGAGGTGTGTAAGTCATGGCCCGTCCCCTCAGTCCAGATCAGATGGCAGACAAAGAAGCAGATGCAGTTTAAACAAGAGGTTTCCAGAGTGTAGTCTTTGGTCCAGCTACAGCAGCAGCCACTAGGAACTATCAAAGATGCCAAATTTGGGCACATCCCAGACCTGCTTGGTTGGACATGCTGGAGGTGAGCCCAGTGATCTAGAACAAACTTACCAGCTGATTCTGGAGTTAAAGTTCCCATTCTGAGCCACTGAAATGATCTATTTACATTTCCAAAATACTTTGTGATATTGGAAAATTATCTTGGTATAATAATAAATGTGGGGAAAACAATTTATAAATTTTTTTACAAGGGCTGGAGAGATGGCTTAGCAGTTAAGGTGCTTGCCTACAAAGTCTAAGGACCCATGTTTGACTCTCAAGGTCCCACATAAACCAGACACACAAAGTGATGCAAGCATGCAAGGTTGCACATGTGCACAAGGTGGTGCACACATCTGGAGTTCAATTGCAGTGGCTAGAGACCCTGGTGTGCTAATTCTCTCTCTCTCTCTGTCTGTCTTGCTCTCTTATTCTCACTCTCACTCTCTCACATTAAAAAAAAAAAGGCCAGTCTGTTGGGCTTGCCTCAAAAAATATATATACAAAATAATGTCAATTTGGGGGAGCAGACACCACAGAGAAAAATACTGGAAATAAATGCTATGAAATATCAATAGCTCTATTTAGGGTGAAGGTAATTTTGGTTTCCTTTTTATGTAGCTCCAAAAATATCTACAGTTTCTGTCTTTATAGGCAGAACTTTATTTTTACACTAATTGATTATGGCAGAAAGCCCTGTCTGCATGGCTAACCCTGTGTGCATGGTTACGCCCTGTGTGCATGGCTAGCCCTGTCTGCATGGTCAAAGCTATTAAGATCCATTCACACCTGCCCTTCCTGGTTCTAGTCCTTGTGTTGATGCTGGGGCTCATCCTGAGACTGGATTCTCTCCTGCAGAATGGTAGGAATCTATTCATTCAGCCTCCAGTCTAGGGGAGCACCTACCCATTGCAAATACAGGCTAAATGCAGAGTGAGTGTTATCATACCTAACTGCCTGAGCATCCTAGCCAGCTGGTTAAATTATCCCTGTTTGAGCAAACCAAGACTCTGAAGGGTTAAGTAACGTGTTCAAAGATCACACCTCTTTTCAATCTGCACCACTTTAAGTAATAAAAGTATTTAATCCTGGCTTCATTTTTTAATGTTTTATTTATTTATTTGAGAGAGGAAGAGGCAGATAGAGAGAAAGCACATGCACCCCCCCACCCCTGTGCATCTGGCTTACTTGGGTCCTGGGGAATCGAACTGGGGTCCTTAGCCTTCACAGGCAAATACCTTACCCACTAAGCCATTTCCCCAGCCCAATCCTGGCTTCATTTTAAAGTCTGAGAAACTTTAAAAAAGAGAGAAAGACAGATAGTGGTTATGGCATTTGTCTGATGTCTAAGTACCCAGGTTTGATTCCCCAGGACCCATGTAAGCCAGATGCACAAGGTGGCACATGCATCTAGAGTTGGTTTGTAGTGGTTGAAGGCCCTGGCATGCCTATTCTTTCTGTTTCTGTTTCTCTCTTTCTCTCTCAAAATAAATAAATAAATAAGTTAAGTTTAAAAATAAGAAAGAAAAGAGGAGAGGAGAGAAAGAAGAGGAGAGGAGGGAAGAGACTAAGTTTCAGCATCACTGCTAATCAGTGACGTCATGATCTCCAGGGATAATGGCCAGGCACTGGTGATTTGCTGCTTACTCCAGATAGTTCCAAGGAGTGGACACAAATAAACCCTTTGGCACTGCTGCAGTCAGGTTCACATTGCTGGCAGAAAACACCCAACCAAAAGCAGCTTGTGGGGGAAAGGGTTTATTTTGACTTATAGACTCAAGGGGAAGCTTCATGACAGCAGAGGGAAACAACAGCATGAGCAGAGGGTGGACATCACCTCCTGGCCAACATCAGATGGACAATAGCAACAGGGGTGTGGTAGTTTGAATAGATGGCCCCCGATATATTCAGTATTTTATTAGTTTGTAGTCTGCAGCTGCAGCGCCTGACTGGAGGAAGTGTCACTGGACGGATCTTAAGGTGTGGTGGTGGGTTTGAGATTTCAATCTAAAAATATGCAAAGTGTGCCTAGCTGGAGTTCCTGAGGTGTGCAGTGCTGTGTGGCTTTTGGCTTGTGGCTTTGCTCTCTGTGTTTGGTACTGTGAAGGCAGGCCAGCTTCTTTTGCCATTGTAGAACTTCCCCTGGATCTGTAAGCTTCAATAAATATCCTTTCCTCCATAACTGTGCCTGGTCTGAAAGTTCGTCTCAGCGAACCTGAAGCTGTCTGCTACAAGGGGAGCGTACCAAACACTGGCAAGGGGAAGCTGGTTATAATGCCCATTAGCCCACCCCCAACACTACACTGCCTCCAAGAATCGTTAATTCACAAATATCCTTCAGCCTGGAACCTAGCGTTGAGAACACCTAAGTTTATGGGGGACACCTGATTCAAACCTCCCCAGGCACTGAACCTACACCCTCCCAGTAAGACAGTAAACAGGAAATTCTTGCTGTTTCTGTCTCTTTCCAGGCCTCCAGGTTTAAAAAAGCATTCCTGCCTGTTGCTTATTGTATTTGGTAGACATTACTGAATGCTATGTGCTTATTATAAGATAATTACTAAGAACACAGTGAACTGTAGTAGATCAAGGCCAAGGTGCTCTGTTAGCATTTATGTATTAATAGAGGAACCCAAGGCTTCAGCCAATTGGGTGAGGCTGTTCACTTTACCCACAGAGGATTTCAAGTACTCACTGGTCAATCTAAGCTGTTAATCAGGTCCCAGACATTGTATCCAAGGAAGATAAAAATCTTAAAGATTTCTTTTTGAATTTTTTTTTTTTTTTTTTTTTTTGGTTTTTGAGGTAGGGTCTCACTCTAACCCAGCTGACGTGGAATTCACTATGTAATCTCAGGGTGGCCTTGAACTCACAGCAATCCTCCTACCTCTGCCTCCTGAGCTCTGGGATTAAAGGTGTGCGCCACCACTCCCAGCTTGTTTTGTTGTTTTTTTTTTTTTTTTTTTGAATTTTTTTATTGGGCTAGAAAGATGGCTCAGCAGTTAAAGGCACTTGCTTGCAAAGCCCAAGGACCCCAGGCGATTCTTCAGTAAAGCCAGCTGTATATAGTGGTGCATGTATCTGGAGTTAGTTTGCAGTGGCCGGATGCCCCGGTATGTCCATATTCTCTCTTTCTCTCTTTCTTTTTTTCTCTTTCCTCTCTTATTCTCTCTCTTTCCTCTCTCTCTTATAAATAAGCATTTTATTTATTTATTTGTAAGCAGAGAGGGAGAGAGAGAGAGAGAGCATGGGTATACTAGGGCCTCTTGCCACTGCAAAAAAAAAACAACCAAAAACCAAAAAAACTCCAGATTCATGTGCCACTTTGTGCATCTGGCTTTAAGAGGGTACAGGGAAATTGAATCTGGGTGGTAGCAGGCTTTGTAAGCAAATGTCTTTAACTGCTGAGCCATCTCCCCAGCCCTTAAACCAAGGTTTTAAATACATGATCTTAATTAACTACCATAGCAACAATTTTTGGCAAGGTTTTAATCAAAACCTACTACTTGACATGCAGCAATGTGCACGTGGTTGTTTTGTCTCCACCTTCTACCTGTGCTGTTGCAGTCAGTTTTCTCAAGGAGGGCTCCTGGCCGCCTCCTTGGTCCTGTAGCCACTAGATGGTGCACCTCCCAAGACGTTAGGACTTGGGGTTCCATTTGTCACTTTGCAGTAACTAGAAATAAATTAGAGGAGGTTTGCCAGATATAGCAAATAGAAATATACAACTCAGGGGCTGGAGAGATGGCTTAGCGGTTAAGTGCTTGCCTGTGAAACCTACGGACCAAGGGTTTGAGGCTTGAGGCTCAATTCCCCAGTACTCACGTAAGCCAGATGCATAAGGTAGTGCATGCATCTGGAGTTCACTTGCAGTGGCTGGAGGCCCTGGCCACCCATTCCCTCTCTCTCTCTCTCTCTCTCTCTGCCTCGTTCTCTGTCTGTCACTCTCAAATAAATAAATAAATAAATAAAATAAACAGAAATTTACAACTGAAACTGGAGAGATGGCTTGGTGCCTGCACAAGCATGCGAGTCTAAGGGGGCTTGAGACTGCCTCAGTTCAAATCTATGGAACCCACATAAAACAGCTGGGAAGTGGCCACGTGCATCTGGGAATTTCCCAGAACTTGAAAAAAAAAAAAAAAAAAAAAAAGCCCCGGGATCAGTAAGAGAATGAGAAAAAGAAGGGACAGAAAGCCATGGAGTGGAGCAGGACACACAACTTCCTGCTCCTGCCACCATAGGAAACTACCCCCTGCCTGTGGCAAGTTCATGGGGTGCCCCATACACCACATGCACACCACACACACACACCATAGCACACACATGCACGTGCGTGCATACACACAAACTATATTACACGCACACACAAATCAAAAAATAAAATACATGGCTCCCAGTTAAATTAGAATTTCAGATAAACAAAATACAACATGGAACATACTTATACTAAAAACATTACTCAGTGTTAATCTGAAATTCTGATTTAACTGGAGGCTTTGGGGCATAAGTATCTGTTAACTTTTGCAAGTGCCAGAATTTTTTGGTGTCATGCTGGAAAAAGACTCAGAGCAACATGAAACAAGCCCGCAATTATTACAACACAGTCACAGCTAGTGTGTGACATCATCACCAGGGTTCAAAATCCTTACTGTTCTCGAGCCCTCTCCTCCCTATCTTCCCCACTCCACTGTGCTCTGGGCCTGAGCACATCATTTGGATCAACAAGACAAAGTTCTGAACCCTTCCAGCCAACCCTCCCTCGCTTTTTTTGACAATGCCTGATGTGATTTGCCTTACGCCCCCTGCACTACTTTGAGGCCTACAACCTCAGCATTTAGTTTCATGGAGAACAGCATAGATAGACATGCATAAAAAAAGGCTTATATGTTGGTTCAAATTTAATGTCATGTTTATTACATTTAAACATGTAAAGTTGCATATCACACCCTGTGCCCATAGCTGACATCTCTTGGACAGCCTCAAGTTAAACACTGCATGGAGAAAGAATGTGAAGGAGAAACTTTATCTATATACTGGGTTTTTCTTTTCTTTTTTGCTTTTTCTAAAATTTAATTTTATTATTTATTTATTTTATTTTATTTTTTTATTTGACAGAGGGAAAGACGGAGAGTGAGCCAGGGCCTCCAGCAACTGCAAACAAACTCCAGATGCATGCTCCACCTTGTGCATCTGGCTTACGTGGGTACTGGGGAATCAAACTGAGGTCCTTTGGCTTTGCAGGCAAGCACCTTAACTGCTAAGCCATCTCTCCAGCCCTTTTTTTACTTTTTTTTTTTTTTTTTTTTTTTTTTGAGGTAGGGTCTCACTCCAGCTCAGGCTGACCTGGAATTCACTATGTAGTCTCAGGGTGGCCTCAAACTCATGGCAATCCTCCTACCTCTGCCTCCTGAGTGCTGGGATTAAAGGCGTGTGCCACCATGCCCGGCTCACCTTTTTTACTTTTTTATTGTATATTTACATAATGTGTTTTGATTATAATCCCCTCCCATGAGCTTCTTTTATCCCATATCCCCCATCCTCCCTGCAGTGAATCCCTTCTTGTCCAGCCAGTTCCTCTTCTATTTTGGTATCTTTTTCCCCTTCTCCATCATTTATGAAAGGATGGAAATTTTGTCTAACATATTTATTTAAGAGAGGGAAAGAGAAAGAAAGAGACAGAGAAAATGGAAGGAGAAAGAAAACGGACGTATGTACCACCTTGCACATCTGGCTTACATGGGTACTGGGGAATCCAACCTGGGTCCTTAGGCTTTGCAGGCAAGTGCCTTAACTGCTAAGCCATCTCTCCCAGCCAGGATGGAAATTTTGATGGGCCCAATATTGTGCAGGTTTCGCACAGTCGCTGTAAGTCATAAATGCGATGGTCACTTTCTGTCTGGAAGGCAGCATTTCAAGGCCTTCCTTCCCATCCTTTTGCTCTCACGTGCTTTCTGTCTCTTCTGCAATGTTCCCTGAACCAGGCTCTTTCTTGATGCACACTGGCCATTCTCCTTGCTTGGCCACAGGCTCTCTCCAGCATGGGACTTTCTCTATGGCATCCTCAGTAGAAAGAAACACAGCACCCACCCTGAATTAGTGTCCCACTCAATGTACTGTCCAGACCACTGTCCCAGTTTTGTAACCCAAGCTATGGTTCATGCGTCTCCTTGTATGGCCACTGGGACCCTGGGATAGAATAGGAAGAAGATAGAAGAAGGGAAGGAAGTAGAGAAACTCTACCTGGAAAATTTACCTTGAAGGCCACCAGTCAGAGTACAGTCTGGAACCAGACGACTCTCACTTAGGCCCAGGGAGACCTGAAGGACTCAGGCCCCCTTCCAGGTGCCTTGCAGGGAACACTCATTCCTTACTCCATTCCACATCTTCTGACATGGAGAAGCATCAACTTGCTTCCTTCCTGAACTACAAGTAGAATAGTTCCACGGGATGCTGCCTCCACCATCAAAATTAAAAAAAAAAAAAAAAAAAATCGACCTTCATTTAACATGGGAAGAAAGGGCACTTGGGGGCCAGGGACCTTTTTTTAGATAGCACCCTGACAAGTTGTGTACTTTCTTATACACTGGGGAATTTAGAGCCAACCACAAGGTGTCTGCTTATAGAATGGATCCCTTTGCTCCCTCCTAGTGATTCATTGATTTACTGGTGCTGAGGATCAAAAGGTCCCATGTAAGCCAGACGCACAAGGTGATGCAAGCTTGCAAGGTGGCACATGCGTCTGGACTTCGACTGCAGTGGCTGGAAGCCCTGACACAACAATTTGCATGCTCTCTCTCTCTTGCTCTTGCTCTCATTCTCTTGCATTAAAAAATGCCAGTCTGGGGCTGGAGAGATGGCTTGTCATGGGCTCTGCCACTGAGCTGTACCTCCTCTTGGGGACTCCTTTTCTGATTTTTGCATGTGTATGTATAGTGGTGAGTGTGGGTGTGTGCATGTTTGTGTGTCTGGTCACACATATGTGTATGCAGGCACATGTCTATGAATGTATGTGAAGGCCAGAGGTAGACATCAAACGTCTTTCTCAATCACTTTCCACCTTGTTCTTGCAAACAGGCTCTCTCACTGGACCCAGAGGTCACCCATTCAGCTCTTCTCGCTAGCCAGTGAGTCCCAAGAACTCTGTCTCTGCCTCTCCAGTGCTGGGGTTACAGGCATGTGCCATGATGCTTGGCATTTTACATGGGCTCTGGGAGTCCAAACTCAAGCCCTCATTCTTGTGCAATAGGCATTTTTTTTTTTTTTTGGAGAGAGACACAGAGAGAGACAGAGAGAGAGGAAGACAGAGAATGGGCGCGCCAGCAGCCTCTCAGCCACTGCAAACGAACTCTAGATGTGTTCGCCCCCTTGTGGTCAAGCATGGTATTGCACCCTCACGTCACTTTGCATCTGGCTAAACGTGGGACCTGGAGATTGGAACTGACGTTCTTAGGCTTAGCAGGCAGGCGCCTTTCCCGCTAAGCCATCTCTCCAGCCCTGCAATAGGCATTTTACCCACTGAGCCATCTCCCTGGCCCTAACAGACTCATTAATATGCCCACACCTAGAAATATTTAGATATGAAATGAATACCCTGCTTGACAGCCTGATAAACATGGCCAGGCCATGACATGGTTGAAACATTTAAAAAAAAAAAAAAAACACTTTATTTACAAAGGACATGGGACATTTTGGCTCTGTGAGAGCTCCTAAATTCCTTAGGTCAGATGCACATGAATAAGCATGAGCAGAAATGCAGCCTGCATTTTTCAGATGTTCCTCACAACCCCCAAGACCCATACAGTCCTAGAGGAAGCGGAAGAGAGAAAGAATTTCAAGATGGATTGAAGTGAGTCATCCTTACTCCTCTCTGAGAGGTTCCTTCCCATTCCGGGAACTCGGCCAATCTGCACAGACTCACTCCACACACATTATTGAGCACCTTTTGTGTGCCAGGTGCTGCAGATAAAAATGCCAAATCGCTTTGCAAGTGAGAAAACACGCTCCACTTCCCAAGATAACACAGCAAGTGATGTAGCCGAGATTTTTAACCTAGCAGGCTGACTGCAGAGAACTTGAAATACCTTTCCATTATAGAAACTTTCGTAACAATGAAAAGTCAGCCCCTTGTTCTCAGGGAGATCATAATAGAGTGAGAATAGATAAGTCTATCAATAATTAAGTAGAGTAGTGGCACGAGGGGTAAGACAGGAAAGCCACTGGAGATACAACTAGCAGCTTGGAAGCAGCTAAAGTAAGGAAGGTTTGCTTCAAGAGTTTGCAAGACAAGGTTCTGCTAGAAAAGGAGAGGATGAAATATTTCCTTGCATGGAGACCACAAAGGTGCCATTTCTGTTATGGTAAGGCCTGGAAATGAGGCTCAGTGGTACAGAGGACTTGCTTAGCATGGCTGAGCCCTAGGTTTAATTCTCAGCACAGTGTGTGTGTGTGTGTGTGTGTGTGTGTGTGTGTGTGTGTGTGTGTGTGTGTGAGGAGGGAGGCAAGAGCTATAAAAGATGAAGAATTTGGGACCAGAAAGATGGGTAGTGGTTAAGAGTGCTTGCATCTTAAGTATGAGGGCCTCTCGAGCTGGAAACTGCCAAGTTCAACGCCCCAGGCCCCAGGTAAACAGCTGGGCTTAGCCACACACGTCTGTAACCACAATCCACCGGAGGGGGAGGGAGCGGAAATCAGAGAATCACTGGAGTTTGCTGACAGACAGCAGCTTCTGGTTGAGGGAAAGACTCCATCTCAAGGAAATACATAGATAAGAGATATGAGGAGGACATACAATGTTCTCCTCTAGACTCTGTGTACATGCACATGGGGCATGCACATCTGCATACACACACACACATGCATGCAGCACAAATTGCATACACATACTGCTTCAGGTGTTTAAACTAAGAGGCCAGGGCAATGTAAAACTTGACCCAAGTTCATCTGAGCAACACCCTGGAAAATGAATCGGAAGGAACATGAACACAAGCTGAAAACATTCAAACTCATCTACTCCACCCATTGTTCTCCAGGGATGAAGCACTGTGTCATGGCAGTACCTCTCTTTACTGTCTCCCTGTGCCGACTCTTGTCTTCCTTACATTCATTCCTATGTCAACAGGCTAGGGAAAGCTGCTTTGTAGGTATGATTTCTGAGCTCTTGAACATCTCCATTTTGCCATCAGGGAAATTTGTTTTCTTTCTCTCTCTTTCTTTCTTTCTTTTGTTCTTTCTTTCTTTCTTTCTTTCTTTCTTCCTTTCTTCCTTTCTTTCTTTTATAGAGTCTTCCCATATAGACCAGTCCATCCTCAGACTTGAAATCCTCTTGTCCCCATCTCCGGAGTGCCAGGATTTACAGGTATACAGGTAAGTAGTGTAGATTCTACCCTCAGGACATGGGTAGCAGAGTCAGATTCTCTGCAGGGAGTCTCTAAGGGGCCAATGCATACTTCTGTGAAGGTGAAACCTAAGTTGCAATGGAGATCCCAGCATGTTGGAGATGCCAGGATCATAGAACATATGCTGAAGAAGTTGATGGTACCAAGTACAGCCAGCCCAAGAGAGATCACATGCATATCCTATGACTTAGCCATTCTATTCCCAGATTAATTTCCAATAGAAGCATGTATGTGTGTTCGTTAAAAGATAAGTACACAGCAGAATAATTAGCAATAGCTTAAAATGCGATGTTACGTAAATACCGCTCAATAGTAGAAAGAATAAATCATGGCATAATGACAAAATGGGATATGATTCAATAAGTATAAATGAATTATTGTCACAAGCAACAACATGAACATCAAAAAACATATAATGGGGCTGTAGAGATGGCTTAGCGGTTAAGGTACCTACCTGCCAAGCCTAAGAACGCCCATTCCATTCTCCAAGTCCCACTTTTAGCCCGACGCAAAAAGTGACGCAAGGGCGCAATGCTGAACTTGCCCACAGGGGAGCGCACACATCTGGAGTTCATTCAGTGTCTGAGAGGCTGCTGGCACGCCCATTCTATCTCTCTGCCTCTTCCTGTTTCTGTCTGTCTGTCTCTCTCAAATAAAAAAAAATAATGAATGAAAGAAATAATACACAAAAATTTATATTTTGTGATACCATTTCCATAAAATTAAAAAAGCAAGCAATGTGTTTCAAGCTAAGACATATTTGGTTTGTATTCAGATGGTGTTGTGGTGGGATAGAATTGCTGGAGTTCCAGAGGATTTCTGAGGTTCTCACAATGTTTTAGCTTGTGATGTGTCTGCTGGTTGCATAAGCACATTCATTTTGTGGAGTCATCAATCTACACTCTTGTGATCTGTGCACTTTTCTACACGTAGTAGATTGTGTTTTGATTAAAACTTAGCCCAAAAAAAGTGGCTATGGGAGTTAAATAAGATAAATTTTAAAAATTGGTTTAGAACCTGGGAAGATGGTTCAGTGGTTTAAGGCACTTGTTTGCAAAGCCTGCTAGCCCAGGTTCAATTCCCCAGGTCCCCATGGAAAGCTTAATGGGCAGGGAATTCATTTGCAGTGCCAAGAGATGCTAGTGTGCCAACACACACACATGTGTAATAATTAATAAAAATGAATAAATAAGTAACCTCCATTAATTTTTTTGTTTTGTTTTTGAGGTAGGGTCTGACCTGGAATTCACTATGTAGTCTCAGGGTAGCCTCGAACTCGTGGTGATCCTCCTACCTCTGCTTCCCGAGGGCTGGGATTAAAGGTGTGCGCTACCACGCCCAGCTTTTCCATTACATCTTAATTGTTGAATTTCATAGTAACAAAGACCATAATCAGCCAAATGAAAGACTCACTTAGCAGCATAGAAAGTAAATTTTAAAAATGAAATCATACCTACTTAGGAAGACCATTATTATTTTTTTAAAGAAAAGAAAATGAGAAGTGTTGACAAGGATGTGCAGACATGGGAAATCTACAGTTCTGGTCAGAATATAAATAGCATAAAAAGGGCTGGAGACATGGCTTAGTGGTTAAGGAACTTGCCTATGCAGCCTAATGTCCCAGGTTCAACTTCCTACTACCCATATAAGCCAGATGCATGAAGTGGCACATATATTTAAAATTTGTGTGCAGCAGCTGGAAGCTCTGGTGTACCCATTCTCTTTGTCTCTCTCTTCTCTCCCTCTCTCTCTGTCTCTCTCTCTGCTTACAAATGAATAAATAAATATTTCCTTAAAAGGCATAAAAGGGGGCTGGGGAGATTGCTCAGTGGTTGAGGTACTTGTTTGCAAAACCTGACAGCCTGGGTTCAATTCCCACTAAGCAGCATGCATCTGGAGTTCATTTGCAGTGGCAAGAAGCCCTGGTGCTCCCAATCTCTCTCTCTTCTTATAAATAAATAAATAAATAAATAAATAAATAAATAAATAAATAAACAAACAAACAAACAAACAAACAAACAAACAAATAATATTTTTTAAGAGCCGGGCATGGTGGCGCACGCCTTTAATCCCAACACTTGGGAGGCAGAGGTAGGAGGATAGCCTTGAGTTCGAGGCCATCCTGAGACTACATAGTGAGTTCCAGGTCAGTCTGGAGTAGAGTGAAACCCCACCTCAAAAAATAAATATATGGGCTGGAGAGATGGCTTAGCAGTTAAGGCGCCTGCCTCCTAAGCCTAAGAATGCTGGTTCCAATCTCCAGGTGCCAGATTTAGCCAGATGCAAAGTGATGCAAGGACATAATGCCGCACTTGACCACAAGGGGGCTCACGCTTCTGGATTTCATTTGCAGCAGCTGAGAGGCTGCTGGTGCGCCCATCTCTATCTGTCTTCCTCTCCCTCTCTCTCCAGGTGTGGTGGCACATGCCTTTAATCCCAGCACTCAGAAGGCAGAGGTAGGAGGATTGCTGTGAGTTTGAGGCCAGCCTGAGACTATGTAGTGAATTCCAGATCAACCTGGGCTAGGGTGAGACTCTGCCTCAAAAAACAAAACAAGAAAGAAAGAAACAGAAAACAACAACAAAACAGCTGGGATTTTGATTGGAATTAACTTTCATCCTTTGAATCAATTAGAGGAGAGTAACATGCTTTGAACTGGGACCACCTCCATTATGGAAATGAGAAAGGCAACGTTTGGAGAGATTAAGTCAGGATTTGTATCCACCCGCACTCTTCTGTCTGCCTTCAAAGCCTGCACACTAGCAAGACTGAAGAGCTTCTGTTGCTCCAGCCACCCACGGCCTCCTGAAGACATTGCATCATGCACACTTTCATCTCCTTAGCAACTAGCCTACAGCCAGGACTAGGAAAATGCTCAAAACTCGAACAACTTGTTAAATTAGTAAGTGAGGGAGCGAGTCCTTAGTTTCCCAAAACATAATGGTGCACTGACAGCTAAATGTATTTATTATATTCCCTTAGATAGAAATTCTTGAACAAAACCAACATGAAGCAAAACTTTTGTTTTATTTTACGTTTAAACCCCTAAGAACCCAAAACTTATTCGTTGCCCTCTAGCCAACTCATCCTCTGCCCTGGCTGACAGGAAGTAACAATCACCCTGGCAGATGACCAGGGCCGCCGGGTGTAAGGGAAACTCGCTGCATGTAGACTGCCCTGTGTTCACTTGCCCTCTGACAACATCCTCACTTTCTTCCTTGACTAGACTTTTCTCTTCTGTACCAGGCATGGTCGACCTACCTCTGACTGCCAGGAGGGTAGTGACTGGTCAGTGTGAGGTTTCTTTCCAGGGGCTGGAATCTTGAGCAAAGAATAAATAAGCAGAGATTGGCTGTAGCACCCCAGCCAGTACTGACCCTGCAGCCTCCTGGGGTCAGTGCTGAGGCTCTTCTAGCCGTGACCCCAAGCTTCCTGTCAATGCTTCAAGTACCTGCTAGCTCTCCAAGATAGTA
This sequence comes from Orientallactaga sibirica, assembly GCA_036365145.1. Lineage (NCBI taxonomy): Eukaryota > Metazoa > Chordata > Mammalia > Rodentia > Dipodidae > Orientallactaga > Orientallactaga sibirica. The sequence goes on along the minus strand of JAEOAD010002422.1, from coordinate 3,002,595 downwards.
ATTAAGCTCTCCCTTGCTTCCAAGACATAAATTTCTCTCTTTTCTTTTAAATAAATATTTTATTTATTTGCAAACGGAGAGACGAAGAGAGATAGAGATAGACAGAGAGAATGGGGGCACCAGGGCCTCCAGCCACTGCAAACAAACTCCAGATGCATGTGCCACTTTGTGCATCTGGCTATACATGGGTGCTAGGGAATCAAATCCCAGTCGTTAGGCTTTGCAAGTGCTTTAACCACTGAGCCACCTCCCCAGCCCCTTTTGAATGTTTTTTTAAATTTTATTTATTTTTGGAGAGAGACAGACAGAGAGGGAGAGGGAAACAGATAGAGAAAGGCACGCCAGCAGTCTCTCAGTTGCTGTGAACTAAATCCAGATGTGTGCGCCCCCTTGTGGTCAAGTGCAGCATTGCGCCCTTGCGTCACTGCATCTGGCTAAACGTGGGACCTGGAGATTGGAACCGGGTTCTTAGGCTTAGCAGGCAGGCACCTTAACCACTAAGCCATCTCCGCAGACCCTTTTGAATGTTTTGAGCAAAGATGGAAACATTACAGAGTAGAGCAGGTCTCAAGCGGGTTCTTCTTCCCAAGACCAGGATATGACAAGATCTCTGATGAGCCAGGGTGTTGTCCTGAAGCTAATAAAGCCAGAATATTATTGCAGTCATTTAATTCGGGTGTCCCCCATAAACTTAGGTGTTCTGAATGCTAGGTTCCCCAGCTGATAGAGATTTGGGAATTAATGCCTCCTGGAGGCAGTGTATTGTTGGGGACAGGCTTATGGATGTTATAGTCAGTGTTTGGCACACTCTCCTGTTGTCCACCTGATGTTGGCCAGGGGGTGATGTTCATTCTCTGCTCATGCTGTTGTTTTCCCCCACCACTGTGGAGCTTCCCCTCGAGTCTGTAAGCCAAAATAAACCCTTCCCCTTCCCCCCCCCCCAAAAAAAAGCTGCTCTTGGTTGGGTGATATCTGCCTGCAACGCAAACCTGACTGCAACAATCGTTAACTTTTGTGGGCTGTCATTTTTGCAAGAGAATCCTCAAGACTGGCCCACAATGGTTTGCCGTGGGAATTTTAGTCACCCAAACTCACATTCACAGGTAGAGAGCTGACAAAGAAGTAGGGCCCTGAGAAGGGGCCTTCTCCTAGGAGTGCACGTCATACAGCTGCATCAAAGACAACCCACGTGGGAGATTTTCCAGAGAGAAGAGCTGGGGCCACAGAGGACACGGGGCCAGGGAACTTGTTCTCCTGTCTGGAGAACAGGACTGGAGGAAGAAGCCATCCACTGACCACCGGGACGTGAAATCTATGTGATTTCTGGCACAGTAGGATACAGGCTATGAACCAGTGAGCATTAAGGGTTGGTTCACGCCCCAAAGGAGAGTCTTTACTACAGTGACCTCGTGCCCTCTCTACTATTACTATTGCTATTGCTATTGCTATTGCTATTGCTATTACTATTACTATTACTATTACTATTACTATTACTATTACTATTACTGAGAATAGCATGCCACACTCAGTTGGATGAAATTATGTCTTCATTCTAGGGAAAAAAGGAGGGGAATATTTTTTTAATTATTTAATTTAATTAATTTATTTATTTGAGAGCGACAGACAAAGAGGCAGATAGATAAGGCATGCCAGGACCTCCAGCCACTGCAAAGGAACTCCAGATGCATGCGCCACCTTGTGCATCTGGCTTATGTGGGTCCTGGGGTATCAAGCCTTGAACTGGGGTCCTTAGGCTTCACAGGCAAACACTTAACCACTAAGCCATCTCTCCAGGCCCTGAGGGGGAATTTTTTTTTTTTTTTGAGAGAATCAGAGAGAGAGAGGGACAGATAGAGAATGGGCATGCCAGCAGCCTCTCAGCCGCTGTGAATGAACTCCAGACATGTGCATCCCCTTGTGGGCAAGTGTGGCATTGCACCCTTGTGTCACTGCGTCTGACCTGGGGAATCGAACAGGCGTTCTTAGGCTTAGCAGGCAGGCGCCTTTACTGCTAAGCCATCTCTCCAGGCCCCAAGGGGGAATATTTTTAAAGGGATGCATACAGGGGTGTAGGTGAGTGTGGATAGCAAGCAACTAAAGAGGTGAGTTGTACTGGGTACTTACTGTTTTAGCAACCCAGCATCACTCCTCTGGTAAAGTGTTCTCCTCCATTCAGTCACTCCTCTGACAGAGCAGCCTTCTCCAGACACAGGCTGGCATCCCAGCCCTACCTGCCTCTCTAGGGATGGGCTTGGACTGTCTCAAGCTAATTAGCATATCCTACCTCCAGCTATGTCAACAGAACTAATGACGTGTGACACGTAAGTCCGGAAAAAGAAGTTTCCCCATTTCTCTCCCCAAGGGAAACGACTGGGTGGTAGATCTCTCCTTCCCTGGATGGCATCGTATGAAGACGCGAGGCTTACAGTCCCTGTGGGCATTTGTGGTCACAACAACCTACTGAAGCCCAAGAATGAAGGCAAATTTAAAAGCACAGACGGCTCATGAGGAGAAGGCCTCAGTGACGTTGCTTGAGTCTAAGTCTTCCCCTCTAGTCTAGGTCCCACCTCTAGTCTTCTCAGGCATATCCCCTTGTTATTGAAGGCTGAGCTGGCCTTAAATCCCTGCCATAGTATACGGGGCTTAACCCACACGTCAGCACGATGAGTATTTTTTTTTATTTTATTTTTATTTGTTTGTTTATTAGAGACAGAGAGAGGGAAAGAGAGAGGGGAGGAGTGAGAATGGGCACGCCAGGGCCTCTAGCCACTGTAAACAAACTCCAGACATGTGCCCCCTCCTTGTGCATCTGGCTTACGTGGGACCTGGAGAATCAAACTGGGATCCTTAGGCTTCGCAGGCAAATGCCTTAACTGCTAAGCCATCGCTCCAGCCCACGAGGAGTATTTTTTAGCTATTTTTTTATGAGAGAGAAAATTGGTGATCCAGGGCCTGCAGCCACTGCAGTCAAACTCCAGATGCGCATGCCACTTTGTGCGCATGTAAGAGCTTGCACACTTGTGTCATCTGTGCATCTGGCTTATGTGGGATGTAGAGAGTTGAACATGGGTCCTTAGGCTTCACAGGCAAGTGCCTTAAAAGATAAAAAGAGGACTGGGAAGATAACTCAGTGGGTAAAGTTCTTACTCTGTAAGCATGAGGACCCAGGTTAAATCCTCAGTACCCACATCCAATGTCAAGGGCACAGTGGCACAAGCCTGCAGCACCATGGAGGCAGAGATAGGAGGACCCAAGAGGGTTGCTGGTCAACTAGTTGAGCTGAATTGATGAGCCCCAGACCAGTGAGGCACCCAGTCTCAAAAATAGGTCGATGGTGTTCCTGAGAATAACATGCAAGTTTGTCCTCTGGCATCCACCTGCACACACACATACACGCACACAAACACATGTACACATGAGCATGTATACCACATCCACACACAATAGCAATAGTACTCAGGGACATTGCAGAGGAGGTGGCAGAAAGAATATTGTCACTGGGGCTGGAGAGATTGCTTAGTGGTTAAGGCACTTGTCTGCGAAGCCTAAGGACCAAGTTCAATTCCCCAGAACCCACGTGAGCCAGATGTACATGACAGTACATGAGTCTAGAGTTGATTTGCGTTGGCTGGAGGCCCTGGTACACCCATTCTCTCTGTCTCTCTTCTTCTCTTTCTCTCATAAATTAATTAGTTAATTAATTAAATTAATATTTTTTTAAGTCTCATACTGCAGTGGAGGCTGCAGGGACCCATCTATCACAGAACACCAGTTCTGCAAGAGAAATGGGAGAGACACAGACCATCCAACCTGATGTCACTCCAGCCTCACAATCTCCCCAGCAGTGCCTGGGTTTAACCTGCTAAGCCCCCAGCACTGTTGCTTCTGCAGGAGGGTGGAGAAGTCCGTTTGAGATGTCTGTGGGGCAATCATGCAGGAGATCGTGTTCCTTGTGGTTTCATTTGATTTTATGGGGAGGGAGTCTGTGATCTTAGTTGGAACTATTTATGCTTTAAGGAGAGAAACTCGGGAGGTGGAGAGATGTCATTAGGTCACCCACTCCCAGGGACCTTCTTAATTCAGCAAGTCCTTCCCCCTGGCCCCTCCACTGTCAGTTTTCCCTTATACGGGGCAGGGTGAGTGGGGACTGTGCTGATGAACCTGGCCTCCAAAACCCATGCGGGGGAGTAAATTACAAGCAAATGTGCCTACAAGATGGGGTGGCCGCCCTATCCTGGCGGCACTACAAAGCTACCCCAAGGAGAAGGGCTAGCCTCAGCAGGTGTTGAGGGGCTTCCAACCCTCTTGTGGTCTTGTCCATGTAGTCTCCAAGATTTGCAGACTGTAACTCATTTGTTCCCACACCCTTTCACAGTTAGCCATGCCTTTTTGCAGGAGATGTTGAAGGCCAGTGACATCCCGCTTGTAAACTTAGCAGGCTGGGGCATTGAACCCATGCTCTGAATACCTGCTGGGGGCTCCCTTGTCCAAGAACACCTTCTCCAAAGGACCATGATTGTGTCTTATCTACCTTTGAATCCTCATCTCAAGTACAAATCATGGCCAACAGCTAGGACTTGATACATTTTCATGGACTGTTCTACTGTCTGGGTCTTAAGGGCAAATTGGATTCAAGTCCAACATTTGAACTTGCAATTACTTCAGGCCACAGGGAGAGAACAAAGGGCATAAATAAGATGCTCATGGACGTTGGATAGTGTCCAATCTGATTCCCCAGTAACTCTTCCAGGTACCAAAATAAAATACTTTACATTAGTAAACTCACATGATGATTTATGAAGCCCTTATGTTGATATTCAGCCATTCATCTCTGAAACCACAAGCCTGGCACAGTTAGGCCCATCTCAGAGATGAGGGAACTTCGGTTGGCCCAAAGTCACACAGCTGGTAAGTGGTAATGACAGGACTCAAACCCAGGTGTTTGGTTTGTTGTTGTTGTTGTTGTTGTTGTTTGTTTGTTTGTTTGTTTTTCTTTTTAAACTGAGTTCAGGGTTGTTTCTGCTGCTTGGTAACAGGGATGTATCTTTATCCCTGCCTTTTCAAGGGCCCCACGGGACTACAAGAGGAGGAGAAAGATGATGTTGCCATGGGAAATCCCTGATTCCTGAGCAGTGGAGGAGGCAAATGAGGGTTGTGGTGAGGGTGATCTCCGACTGTCCCCCAGAGGCAGCACTGCACTGCAGTGCCCACTGCCGGGGAGACTGAGGCTTCAAGCTCCTCCCCTACTCGGACCCCCCTCCTTTGGGTCGAGTTCATGGGGGTCATCACCTGGTAGGCAACTGCCCTTAAAATTGTGCATGACACTATGAACTATGAGGCAAGGTGGTGCGTAATGCGCTTGTAATAGTCAGAATGAAATTTTGCTCAACCATTTCTAGAACAATTGAATTAGCATTCTCTAATCACTGCTATTTTGAAAGGGACCAAAAATCATGTCATCAAAGCTGGGAACAGTGGGATATCCCTATAATCCCAGCATTTGAGAGGTAGAAGCAAGAGGGCCAAGAGTTTGAGGCCAGCCTTGGTTACATAGGGAATTTGAAGCCAGCCTGGGCTAAGTAAGACACTGACTCAAAAAAAAAATTGTTCTATCAAAGTATAGGAAAGAATTTTAAAGACGTGATGTGTCCAAGTTGTTAATTTTTAAAAAAATATTTCATTCATTTATTTGCAAGGAGAGAGAATGGGCACACCAGGGCATCCTTTCACTATAAACTAACTCCAGATGCATGCACCACTTTAAGTATCTGGCTTTACCTGAGTAACTATGCTTTGCAAACAAGCACCTTTTAACCACTGAACCATCTCTCCAGCCCAAACAGTTAATCTTTTTAGAGATGCTTTCAAAACACATTTTTCGGGCTGGGGAGATTGGCTTAGTGGTTAAGGCGCATGCCTGTGAAGCCTAAGGACCCAGGTTCAATTCTCCAGGTCCCACGTAAGCTAGGTGCACATAGTGACACATGCATCTGAAGTTTGTTTGCAGTGGACAGAGGCCCTGTCATGCCCATTCTCTCTCCCTCTCTCGCTCTCTCTTTCTCTCTCTCTCTCCCCACCCCGTGTCTCTAATAAATAAATAAATAAAAAAATAAAAAAATTTTTAAAAAAATAAAAAGTCTTTTTCTTTATTTGCAAACAGACAAAATAGAGAGAGGATAGACAGAGTGAATGGGCACACCAGGGCCTCCAGCCACTGCAAATGAACTCCAGATGCATGTGCCACCTTGTGCATCTGGCTTTATGCGGGTCCTGAGGAACTAAACCCAAGTCATTAGGCTGTGTAGGCAAGTGCCGTAGCTACTGAGCCATCTCTCCAGCCCAACTTTTTAAAATTACTATTCCTGGGCTGGAGAGATGGCTTAGCGGTTAAGGCGCCTGCCTCCTAAGCCTAAGAATGCCGGTTCCAATCTCCAGGTCCCATGTTTAGCCAGATGCAAAGTGATGCTGCACTTGACCACAAGGGGGCGCACGCATCTGGATTTCCTTCGCAGCAGCTGAGAGGCTGCTGGCGCGCCCATCTCTGTCTGTCTTCCTCTCCCTCTCCTCTCCCTCTCTCTCTGTCTCTCTCCAAAAATAAATAAATAAATAAATAAATAATAAATAAATAAATAATAAAACAAAATAAAATAAAATTACTATTCCTTTGGACTTTGTCATCTTTGTAGCATTTGTTGGCTTTTAAAATATATTATTTTTGTTCTTTTATTGAACTTATTTTTGGTGTGTGTGTGTGTGTGTGTGTGTGTGTGTGCACGCATGCTACAACTATGGAGGTCAGGTGACAGCTTTCCAGTGTCAGTCCTCACCTTCTACCTCATTTGAAGCAGGCTCCCTGGTTCTTGTTTGTATTTCCCATTGTGTACACCAAGCTAGCTGGTCCGTGAATTTCTGGAACCTTCTCCTGTCTGTCTCTGTCTCCCATCTTACTATCACCATGCTGAGATTACAGAAGCCTGGCTTTCAGCTTTTTACATGGAATCTGAAGATTCATACTCAGGTATTCACACATGCTTGTCAAGTACTTTATTCACTGAGCCCTCTCCCCAGCCCCTGTCCTGGAACTAATTGATGATCCTTCTATCTCAGCCTCCTCAGTGCTGATATAACGGGTGTGCACCACATGCCCAGCCGCCAAGAGCAAAGATAAATGATGTTTATTTTCTAACCAGCTCACTGTGATTTAGCACTTTTTACTGTTCAAGAAAGCTTTGTCAAATTACAGGCCCCCTACAATTTGCATCCATGCCTGCGTAGATCATGACATTTAAAAATTACAACTATGAAAGCACTACTGTTACTGTCTCTCTTTTATAGATGAAGAAACTAAGGTTCAGAGATGAGCACCTCACCCCTCCCCCATAAACTGGTGAGGAGCAAAGTCTGATTTCAGACTCAGATCGGACCCAAAGCCTAGACTTACCCTACAATGCGATCTAGTATAAACCTGTGAATTCATCTATGGTTTAGACCCTTCATGTGTTGGAAAACTATAGGGTTTGTTGTGGTTTATTTTTTGGTTTTGCTTTTTGTTTATTTTATTTTTTTATTTTAGATAGTGAGAGAGGGAGGGAGAGAGAGAGAACTGGTGTACCAGGGCCTCAGCCACTACAATCAAACTCCAGAAGTTTGTGCCACCTAGTGGGCATGTGCAACCTTGTGCTTGCCTCACCTTTATGCATCTGGCTTATGTGGGATCTGGAGAGTCAAATATGGGTCCTTAGGCTTTGCAGGCAAGTGCCTTAACCACTAAGCCATCTCTCCAGCCCTTGATTTTTTTTTTTTTTTTTTGGTTTTTTGAGGTAGGGTCTCACTCTGGCCCAGGCTGACCTGGAATTCACTATAGTCTCAGGGTGGCCTCGAACTCACGGCAATCCTCCTACCTCTGCCTCCCAAGTGCTGGGATTAAAGGTGTGTGCTACCACACCTGGCTTTTGTTTTGTTTTTTGAAACAGGGTCTCATGTAGCCCATGTTGGTCTTGAACTTATGGTGTAGCTGAAACTGTCCTTGAACTCCTTGATCCTGCTGCCTCTACCAGAGTGCTGGGATGACAGGCATGCACCACCATGCCCAGCTGAGAAACTGTAACTATAAAATATATCCACAAACCCTTTGATAACGCTTCTTCTAGAAGGTAGACTTAACCTCTCTCGTTGCATGAGGTTGGGCTGAGAAACTTGCTTTCAACAAATAGAATATGAGGGAAACACCAGCACTATGGCCCTGTTGGGGATTCTGTCTTGCTCTCTGGGATTCCTCATTCTGGGGAAGCTAGCTAGCGTGTCATAGAGATGCTCAGGCCCTGTTCCCCTGCACCAGAGGGTGTGCATGCTGAAAACCTTTCTCCTGAATAGCAGACTGAATGGTACAACCCTCCACAGAAGTGTGTGGATTGTCAGGTAAGAGGGTCCTGGAGAGGGTGAGATGGAGCCTAACCCTAAAACAATGGGCTCTGGCTTATAACTCCCAGTACCTGAAATCCATTATAATCCACATTGAGCTGTTGATCAGAGAGACCTACAAGGTCCCAAAACAAGGCAGGTCCTGTCAAGCACTTGACTACCCACCTGAGGTAAAAGGTAAGATCCTATTGCTGAAGACACCAAATACTGCCAACACAGAACATTGAGAGATCTGCTGGAATCTGGATGGAAGCCAGTTCTCAAATGATCTGCCTGTATTGTGCTGGGAAGCACTACATAAGTGGCTGAGGGAAAATGGCCAAAAACCTTGTGTGCTAAGAGGGGACATTGCTATACAAAAGCAACCAGTGACAAGATGGGCACACCTGTGCAATAGTGTCATCCAGCCTAGGTGGGTAACCAACGGCTAAGAGATTGGCTAAGAGATCCGCTCAGTGGAAAGGAACCCTTAGCCAGAACTGGGAACCAAGCCAGAATCCATGGACTCCAGCAAGAAGCTCCCACTAGTCTTTAACCAAAAGAGAGGCTACACTCACCTAAATCTCTCTTAATTAATAATGCTTATCCCCTTGAACCTATGCTGACCTCAGTCTCCTTTGGAGAATCTATTTTTATTTTTCAGAAGGCAGCTGGAATGAGGAGATAAACCACCCCTCACACATCAGCCAGGGACCAGGTGAAACCACAGAGGAATTGGCGAGATGAGCAAGAGTGATATTTAATGGCCAGCCTGTCAACCAGTGCCAGGGTCACGGAAACAGACACTGAGGATTCTCAAAACGCACCAAAGCAGAAATCGAGAACCTGCTGAGAGCTCAACACTAACATAGACTTAAAACACACCCACTGAGCTGGAGAGAAGGCTTAGTGGTTAAGGTGCTTGCCTGAAAAGCCAAAGGACCTTGGTTCAATTCCCCAGGACCCACGTAAGCCAGATGCACAAGGTGGCGCATGTGTCTGGAATTCATTTACAGTGGCTGGTGGCCCTGGAATGCCTATTCTTTCTCTCTCCCTCTGCCTCTCTCTCTCTTGAATAAATGAATAAAATAAAATAAAATAAACCCATCACAGCTCAGGGAATTTTACAGAGGAGTGGAAGGGAATGTCCAGAGGCACTGTGACACAGCCACATACACACATACTTACACAGAGAGAGAGAATGGAAACAGTCACGAGCAACAGAGTAAGGAGAGTTTACCCAAAGATCGAGACTAGAGCAAAGCTGGAACATGCTACACACACCCGGTCCTCTGCAATGAGAAAAAACAAGCTATTGCTTTTGGCTCCGAGGTTCATGCATGGAAGCATTCACCCCATTCTACTGTCACCCCAGCGCCCTGTGTCTTTGCAGTGCAGTCGGGCAAGGCCCTGACGCAGAAGGACCCCACACTTAGAGACTGAATGCGGTGAGATAGCCATTTTGAAATGCTTAGTAATTTGCTCTTTGGATTTGTGTTTTGTAAGTGAAATCTGACATCTGACAGACCAGCTGGGCTTGCGATGGGGGCTCGGCGCCTCCCCTCACCAGAATCTCTGCTTCCTGCAGCCTCCTTACCTCCGCAGGACAGGTTCTCAGTTGTCTGTTCACTTGACCTCCAGTGGCTCCTGCCCAGCTTCCATTTCCCCAACCCAACTATTGACCACCCTTGTCCCAGGGGAATGACTGGATCACACTGGCAGAGACAAGCTGCTATTCTTTCATTCTGTGGGGACCTGAGGTAGGGGAGAGGTCAGACATGCACCCCATAATGTGATAGGGCAGGGTAAGATGGTAGCTTTCCCTACCCCTGGCTGGCAGTACCAAGGCACCTTTGGCTTCACGCTTAGCAGGGGCCTTGCATCTACCCCTGATCTAGGTGCCAAGAAAAGCTTGCCAACTCTGAGGCATGCTTGCCGGCCATGGGATGTGGCTGTGAGACTATGGAAAGTGACAAAGATTTCCTCAACACTGACCAGGAGCCGGGATTTTCATTTATTTTATACTCCGACTCATGAGTGATGTGCCCTGCCTCGCCCATTGCACCTATGAAAAGAACAAAGCAATTCTCAAGGATTAGGGAAACTTTTCTGGCCTGTAGGTCTAAAAGGAATTCCTGTTGTGTTTCTTGGGGAAAGGAGAGATGGGATTTCCTTCTCTGCTATTGGTTGAGGCCCAGGGATGGGGTGAGAAGCCTTGGTGGAGAGACTCCATCCCAGCCAGGCAAAGCATCTGGCTGCCCAGGTGCAGCCTGAGGAAGTAGTCCTGCAGCCTTAGGAATTGAGGTTCAAATCTCACTGTCCACAGCCCGCTGGGGCCTCCCATGTTGCCACGAGACAGAAAAGGCTGTGCCACATTCTCTGTGACCAGAAACTTCTGCATGCAGCACACATGCTGGGAGTCTGATGATACCACAAAAGCATAAGACAGGCTGGAGAGATGGCTCAGCTATTAAAAGTGCTTGCTTGAAAGCCAGGCATGGTGGCGCACGCCTTTAATCCCAGGACTTGGGAGGCAGAGGTAGGAGGATTGCCGTGAGTTCAAGGCCACCCTGAGACTACATAGTTAATTCCAGGTCAGCCTGGGCCACAGTGAGACCCTACCTTGAAAAAAAAAAAAAAAAGTGCTTGCTTGAGAAGTCTGACAGCCTGGGTTCGATTTCCTACTACCTACATAAAACCAGATGCACAAAGTGGCACATATATCTGGAGTTGGTTTGTAGTGACCAGAGGTCCTAGGATGCCCATTCATTCTCTCTCTCTCCTTGCAAATAAATATATAAAAATATATATTTTTAAAAGCACAGGACCCTGGGCTGGAGAGATGGCTTAGAGGTTAAGGTGCAGTTAAGGAACTTGCCTGCAAAGACTAACAAGCCAACATTGATTACCCAGTACCCATGTAAAGCCAGATTTACAAAGTTGTGCATATATCTAGAGTTCATTTGCTGCAGCTGGGGACCCTGGTGCGTCCATTCTCTCTGTCTCTTTTCTCTCTCTCTCTCTCTTTTGCTTGCAAATAAAGAAAGAACAATTTTTGGACTGGAGGTATGGCTTAGTGGTTAGGATGCTTGCCTGCAAAGCTAAAGGACCCAGGTTCGATTCCCCAGGACCCACATAAACCAGATGCACAAGGTGGTGCATGTGTCTGGAGTTCATTTGCAGTGGCTGGAGGCCCTGGTGTGCCCATTCTCCCTCTCTCTCTCTCTCTCTCTCTCTCTCTCTCTCAAATAAATAAATAAGTTAATTAATTAAATTTGTTTTTTGGTTTAACTCTAGCTCAGGTTAACCTGGAATTTACTCTGTAGTCTCAGGGTGGCCTTGAACTCACAGCAATCCTCCTACCTCTGCCTCCCAAGTGCTGGAATTAAAGGCGTGCACCACCACGCCCGGCTTAATTAAATTTTTTAAAAGAGCATTTTTTTAAAAAAAAGCACAGGACCCTTGATCTATGAGGAGTGGGCATATGGGCTTGCAGGCCACTATGTGTGTCCAGAGGGGACCCTGTATGTAAGGGGCTGTGTCTTTGCAAAGGACAAAGGTCAGATTTCTGTGAAGGCAGGCAGACTGGATGAATCAGGATCTAGCCTGTCCTGTGCAGGCAGCTGGGGTCGGTTGAGGAGCCTGACCCAAAGCAAGAGCGTGGCCGGCTTGTCGGGTGGCTCCCTAAGCACAGTCCTCTCCTTGCTGCTGTTCTGTTTCCTCACTGAGGAAATAAGGCATTTCCCTGCACGTACACCTCGCCTCTGGGGAACTTAGGGCCAGGCTGCCTGATCCTGGCAAAGAGAAAGCACTGTGAGGCAAATACAGTTCATCTCCCCACCCTAGACAGCAAGCTCTGATTTCCCGGAGAAAATGTCCTTTCTCATCCGTACCCACTGCAGCACTTCCTGGGGCTGACAAGTCTACCCAGTTGCCATGTTGGGTTTGTTCAGGAGACTAACCATTCAGTTTGTCTATGATTGACAGGTTTCCCAGGATGTGGGCTTCTCAGTGCTAAAATGGGGCCAATCCCACACAAATAGGACCATTAATGGACAGATTTATTTTTTTAATAAAAAATGAATGAAAGGGCTGGAGAGATTGCTTAGTGGTTAGTGTGAAGCCTAAAGACTCAGGTTCAACTCCCCAGAACCCATGTAAGCCAGATGCTCAAGGTGGCGCATGTGTTTGGAGTTCATTTGCAATGGCTAGAGGCCCTGGTGTGCCCATTCTCTCTCTCCAAAAAAAAAAAAAAATATCATTGTTTGCCTTGAGGAGAGCCTATCTTAACAAAAACAAAACTCTTTGAATTGAACTTGCTTGGGAAAGCCCAGAGAGGACAGATACACTTACCTTAGGTTCTGTGAAGTCACTTTACCAACCACCCTTACCTTTAGGAAGAGATGACAACCCGTAGAAAGCCAGAAACCAGGGCTGGAGAGATTGCTTAGTGGTTAAGGCATTTATTTGCCTGCAAAGACAAAGGACCCAGGTTCAATTCCCCAGGACCCATGTTAGCACAAGGTGGTGCACGTGTCTGGAGTTCATTTGCAGTGGGTGGAGACCCTGGTGTGCCCATTTTCTCTCTCTCTTCCCCCCCCCCCGTCAAATAAATAAATAAATAAAAATAAAATATTTAAAAAATGAAAGTCAAAAACCTCCTGGGAGGCCATCTGATCTGACCTCACTTCACAGAGAGGGAATGAGTCCCAGAAAAGGAAGGCAAAGTCCAGCGATCTCCTGGTTCACAGCAAAAGAGGATGTGGGATCCAGTAGAGAGTATAATCTGTGGGATCCAGTAGAGGGTGTGTAATCATCTGTGGGATCTAGTAGAGAGTGTATAATCACTCCTTTTGTATGGATATCCCCCAAAACACAGAGCTCGTCCCTTCCTTCTCCGCTACTCCCTGACCAGCTTAACGTACATCCACTCCACGGGAAGAGTACAGGCCGCAGTGCTGCATCAGCTGAGGTTCAGATCCCCATCCCACCACTTGGCATTGTGGGTTCTGGATCAAACCGAAGCCTGACTTTCTTCATGAACTGAATCTGCAGTTTTGTGATTCCTTGAGCTGAGTTGTTTGTATTTTTAGCGTAGGAGACACACTTCTTCCCTTCCCTGCTACCTTAGCAAGGAAAAGACTAGAAGACAGGACCCTCGTCCTCAAGGAGATCAAGCCTGAGGCCTTGGTTGTGAATCACCACAAGTCAGAGCATGGGTACAGATGCCCTAAGAGAAGTCAGAGATGGAGGAAAGGTGACGGGGAATCTTTCAAAGCTGCAATCCCAGCTGGACTTTATTTCTTTTTAAATTTTATTTTTAAAGATTTTTTTTTTCTTTTAAAGTTTTTTGGAGGGATACTTTTGTTTTCATTTTTTGAGACAGGGTCTCACTCCTGCCCAAGCTGACCTGGAATTCACTATGTAGTCCTGCCTGGCCTCTAACTCATGGTGTTCCTCCTACCTTAGCCCTCCGAGTGCTGGGATTAAAAGCATACCACTATGTCCAACATGTATGTATGTATGTATGTATGTATGTATGTATGTATGTATGTATGTATATTTGCAAGCAGAAAGAATGGGGGGAGAGCATGAGAGAATGGGCACACTAGGGCCTTTTGCCACTGCCAACGAACTCCAGATGTATGTGCCCTTTTGTGCATCTGGCTCTATTTGGCTACCGGGGAATTGATCCCAGGCCAGCAGGCTTTGCAGGCCTTGCAGGCAAGCACCTTTAGCCACAGAGCAATCTCTTCAGTCCCTATGCCGACTTTTTTTCTTATTTGAGAGAGAGAAAGAAAGAGGCAGAGAGAGAGAGAGAGAGAGAATGGTGTGCCAGGGCCTTCAGCTGCTGCAAATGAACTCCAGATGCATGTGCCACCTTGTGCATCTGGCTTACATAGGTCCTGGGGAATTGAACCTGGGTTCTTTGGCTTTGCAGGCAAATGCCTTAACTGCTAAGCCATCTCTCCAGTGCCCAATGTCCACTTTCATTGTAAGTCTTTTTTTCCCTTTTCAAGTTCATTTAAAAGTTTTGGGGAGTAGTTTATTTGTTTGTTGCAACCCCAGTTTGGAAGATGAGAAAGACAGATCACCAGAGCAGATTGGAAAGGTTTTCCAGGGAGGCCTTCTCTGACCTCCTTTATACGCAACCTCCATCCTCACCCCCTACCCCAGATGTTTTTCTCCATAGCATCGTGCCCCAATGCACTCGTTTGTCTTACTGTCTGCTGTCTGTGTCCCCAAGGAGAAGTCTGCTCCTTGACAGCCGGGACTTTGCTTTGCCTCCAGTTCTATGGCTCTTGGATCTAGAACAATGGCTGACCCATAATAGTTACTAAACAATGGTTTTTGAATGTATAAGGGGTGCCAAGTCACAAAGGTAGAAGCCCAGTTATTTTAGAAAAAAGGAATGATCAGAATTGGAAAGGGACTATGTTTAAAATGTTGAGAGTGCATACTGAGGGAGGTTGGGGAGATGGCTCAGTGGTGAAAAGTGCTTCCTGCGCAAGCCTGACCACCAGAGTTCGAATCCCTAGAACCTTTGCAAAGTTGGACCCAGTGCACCTATAGCAATGACAGGCGGAGGAGTCAGGAGAATCCAGAAGTTCATAAGCCAGCTAGCCTGGAATTCGCAGTGACACAAAGGCAAGAGATCTGGTCTCAAACCAGGTGGCAGGTGAGGAATGATACCTGGGCAGTGTCCTTTGACCGCCACATGCATACCGTGGCATGCACACACACGCTCTTATGTTGAGAGATACGGTGATCGGCACTAATGTACTCAGGGCTGTAGTTTTCAAGGTAGGGTCTCGCTCTAGCCCAGGCTGACCTGGAATTCACTCTGTAGTCTCAGGGTGGCCTCGAACTCACAGCAAGCCTCCTACTCTGCCTCCCGAGGGCTGGGCTTAAAGGGGTGTATCACCATGCCCGGCTTTTTTGTTTTTTACTTTTTTATTATTATTAAGTAGAAACTTTGTATGAACACATCATGTGTTGGTACTATTATTTTCCTCCTCCCTGCCCCCACTCCACTGAGGGCCCTCCTTAGTGGGATTGCTGCTATTCACCACCGGGTTGTGGGTTATGAGTTGTGAGAGCAGCAGTCTGTCATTGTCTGGATATTCCCTCCCGCCCTGTGGCTCTTACATTCTTTCTGGCCCCCGCCCTTCTGCAAAGTTCCCTGAGCCTTAAGTCTACTTTAGTGTTGTGCTCTCAGCAGCTTCTGGATTTCTGCTTTGGTGCATTCTGAGTATCCTCAGTGTCTGACTGCATCACCCTGGCCCAGGTTGTCAGGCTTGCCGTGGAAGAAGCACACTTGCTCATCTGGCCAGTTCCTCTGTGGTTTCACCTGGGCCCTCGCTGCTGTGCAAAGAGGGTCTCACTCTAGCCCAGGCTGACCTGGAATTCACTATGTAGTCTCAGGGTGGCCTCTAATTCATGGCGATCCTCCTACCTGTACCTCCCAAATGCTGGAACTAAAGATGTACAACACCACTCCTGGCTAAATATTTTTATTTATTTATTTTCAAACACACACACACAGACAGAGAGAGAGAGAGAGAGAGAGAGAGAAACAAGAATAGATGCACCAGGACCTCCAACTGCTGCAAACAAACTCCAGATGCATGGGCCACTTGGTGCATCTGGCTTTATGTGGGTACTGAGGAATTGAACATGGGTCATTAGACTTTGCAGGCAAGCACCTTTAAGGGCTGAGTCATCTCTCCAGCCCAGGGCTGGGATTTTAACAGCAGGAAGAAGTCCTGTTCTGTGCAGCTGTGGGGAAACTGCGCCCTCTGGAAGGCCCACATTCCTGACCTTTGACTAGCTCTTGTCTCTTTGAACCCCCGACCCATTCAAGACTTTGGGTCCCTCAAGGTCAGCCCTTGACATGAGGCCATCTGTGCTGCACGTTGGTCCAGCAAAGTTTTAGGGAGATGGGAAACTCAGCGCCCACAGAAGCATGGTTAAATCACTGAACATCTTATTTGTGTTGGATGGTGAGGTAAACTCTAGGATCCTTCACCCATAAAACTGTCTGCAGTACTGAAAACACGCTTCATAAAAACTCCCTGGTGACCAGGAATGTACCCTTCTAATGTGGGAGGTGACTGACAATACTTTTGAAGACATAAATGATTAGGAGTTGTCATGTTTAACTTATGTGCAGTAGGGGGCGCTGTTGGCATAAATTCCATCAGTAACTTCTTGACTCAAGGCTACAGATTGCAGCCTGAAGACCTGATTCTTGACGCTGATTCTTGACCAGGGTGCCAACAGAAGAACAGGGTTAACTCCCTTTGAAGGGTATTCTTTTCCTGGTTGGTTTCCTGCTGACTGAGACTAGCTCTCTGTCTACAATTGTCACTTTTGGGGGGGGGCACTTAAATAGGTTGTTGATGTTATTTGTCTCAAGGATGAATGTTTGGCGTCTTAAGAATGCCACTATTAGAGAACTGTTGAGCTGTCCGAAATGAGGAAAGCCAAGTGCCACCTTAAAGACAGTCTAGGGTAGACTCAAGCCCATCTCTCCCAAAAGATGAGCTTGGACTGAAGATATTGCTTAGAGGTTAAGGTACTGGCCCACAAAGCCAAAGGACCCAGGTTCAATTCCCCAGGACCCACAAGTTCAGATGCACAAGGTGGCGTGTGCGTCTGGAGTTCATTTGCAATGGCTGGAGGCCCTGGTGCACCCATTTCTCTCTCTCTCTCTTCCTTGTTCTTTCTCTCTCAAATAAATAAATTTCAAAAAAAAAAAAAAACCAGCATACTAGAGTCACAAAGGAATGTAATTCAGGGGAAGAAAGCTGCCCCTGGAAATCCCAAAGTGGGGTACATAAGAAGTTTGGAAATTCCTGAACTGGGAATGTAGCTCAGTTGGCAGGGTTCTTGCCTAGCATGTATGAAATCCTTGGTTTGACGCTCAGTACCACATAAAATGGACATGGTCGTGCACACCTGTAATCCCAGCATTTAGGAAGTAGAGGCAGGAGTATCAGGTCATCTTCTTCTTCATAGCAAGTTTGAGGCCAGTCAGACACATGACACCCTGAGTCAGGGTGGGGCGGGAAGAATATTTTAGGTCCAAATGCTACAGAATGCCAGGCAGTCAATTCACATTTCTGGAAGCTCTGTGTTTACAAACTAAGGATGCCTTCCTTACCTCCAACCTTTCACTCTTTCTTAAGCAACCAGCCCCCAAGGTGGACTCAACTTCATCACGTCCACTGAGTGGAGCACTGTGGGATCCCCAAGTCGCCACAGGAGTCAAGAAAGTACTGAGCTGGTTAGGGCCAGGCAGACCTTTTCTGGAGTCTAGAACCTTCACTGTCCTCGACAAGCTTGCTTCTAGTTCTTTTAGCCAAGCAGGACAATAAATTCCCAGGAGGTTCAGGTTCTCCTCACGGCTCAAGGTCTTTGAGACTGGGCAGCCAGGCTGACTTGGTGTCTCAGGACCCAGCAAAGGGGCAAGCCCCTCACCTCCTTACACACAACAGCATGTGTGGAGGTGCCAGGGAGAGGCTGGGAAACAAAGGTGGCTTTCACCCAGAGCTGGCTGAGAGGGGACGCCTGTGCCGTGGTCTGCAGCCCTGAAGCAGGGTGCCGTCCTGTGACTCTGAGCTCAAAAATGTGTGAAATTTCTTTTTGCTGGGTATTCTACATGAAGCGGAACCTGTTCTCAGAGAAACATTCCATTTCACAGACGCTAATGGCTTTCCTCTGTGCCGGTGCATTAATGAGGCTCCGGCTCGTTCTAATCAGAAGGAAGCCATGCAGATAATTGCCTGAATTTTTAATTCAGGGTTATGATAGGGGAATCAAAGTCACTCTGCAGTTGCTGAGGCTGCCTCTGGTTCCAGGCCATTGACTTTTGCAATTTTCTTTGATTTCCCCCTTCTCGTCTCTTTCTCCCACTCCCACTCCCCTCTCTCTCGCGCGCACTCTCTCTCTTTCTTTCTCTGGAGCTGACAGTTTCAGGTTGGGTGAGGTGGAGGAACAGGGGCAGCCCTTGGAGTCTCCCTACATAGTTTTTCTTCTTCCCTTTTTTCAATTCCTCCCCCTCCCCCTCCTCATGAAAGAGTTGATCCGCCTGCACCTGTCACCCCAGGGCTGGTTCTGGGAGAGTGCCCTGCAACTGGCCTCCCCACTCAGGGTCTCTGTGCCCATAAGCAGAGACAGGAAATTTGCCTCAAGAGAAGACCCTCCCTCGGCAATTTACTTCTCAGATTTTAGGGCAAGGGAGAGAGAGAGAGGAGAGGGAAAAGTCAGGGAAATCAAGTGGCTAGAATAGCTCTCTGAGTCTTTTTATCCCTTGCCAAGCTTGTCAAGACCATTCACTCTTGACCGGTGCTGAGACAGGGGCCAGCTGAATGCTGAAAGAACCCAAGCCTGAGATCCTTCCCAAACGGACTCATCTCTTGACACAATCAATCATGGAGGGCTGGTACCTTGCAGGGTGTTCAGAACACCAGGGACCACAGATGGCAGAATGAGGTGAAGGCAAATTGGTCATATTATGTATGTCACCATGCTGCAAATGTAAAAGTACCCGGAGGTGGCACAAAAGGAGGCTCCCTGACATTGGCCAGTTTCCCCACTGTCTGGGACCTTGGGGCGATAAAGAATTTGCCAGGGTAAAAGTCAACTTTTCTGGCTCAATGCCAACAAGGCACTCTGGCTTTTCCAGGAGAGTGGTTATTCTTGCAAGGGAAGTTTCCCCTCCCAGCATTCTCTAGCATGGCTATAACCACGCTACAGGCAAATGTTTACACTTGTAGCCAGTATCAGTGCAGTGAGTGTTCCCTTGCAGCCAGACACTGAACTGTTAAGCACCCCTCACAGAGTCTCTAAGAGCAGACCGAATCTCCACATCTGGTACTATAGTGGTCAAGAGTCTTGTTTCCTTTATTTAAAAAAATACATTTGTTTATTTATTTGAGAGAGAGTGAGAGAGACAGAGACACAGAGAGAGAATGAGTATGGGCACACCAGGGCCTCCAGTCACTGCAAACGAACTCCAGATGCATGCACCACTTTGTGCATCTGCTTTATGTGGGTCCAGAGGAACTGAACCTAGGCTGTCAGGTTTTGCAAGCAAGTGAACTTAACTGCTGAGCCATCTCTCCAGCCCAAGAGCCTTGGTATTTTTGTTTGTTTGTTTGTTTGTTTGTTTTTATTCATTTGAAAGAGGCAGAGAGAGAGAGGAGGGGATGAAAATGGGTGTACCAGGGTCTCCAGCCACTGGAAACAAACTCCAGATGCATGCACCACCTTGTGCATTTGGCTTACATAGGTCCTGGAAATGGAACTTGGGTCCTTTGGCTTTGCAGGCAAGCACCTTAACCCTAAGCCATTTCTCCAGCCCAAATATTTTTTAAGGTTTTTTTTTTTAATTTACTTATTAATTTGAAAGAGGTGGAAAGAGAGAGAGGGGAGCCTTGTTTCAAGAGAGAAGATATTTGCACTATGATCATCTTCTGGCTGCCAAGGACTTCGCATCGAATCATTAAACCCCCACAAGGACCCTATGAAGAAGACATAACCATCTCTACTGATCAGGAAATGGGTATACCAGCAAGAGAGAGAAATCTGTCTCCCACCTGTACACTCACTTGCCAAGTGGAAGGTTGTTTTTCGTGGGTGTTTTTTTTTTTTTAAGTAGGTGCATTCCCAGGACGTAGCAATTCTACTGACAACAGTCTTTTCTGTTGCAAGTTGTAGACCACAGAAATTATAAGGCACAGTTACTTTTATTATTCCCATGGAATTTGCCCTCCACAGGGCTTTCGTTTCCTCAATCAGATGTTGCTTCATGCTTGGATAACATCTCTGTCTGTAGTGTGTCAAAGCAACTTCACTACATTCTCCCAGGTGTTGAGGGACAAAGGAGAGAAGACGTCACTCTCTTTCAGGTCAGGGCACCTCATCAGACTCTGTGAACCTCTGATGGACTTTTTAAACAAAATCAGTTTCAAGGATTTGGCATGGCAGTACATGCTGTTAATCTCAGCACTGGGGAGGCTGAAGCAGGTGGATTGCTGTGAGTTCAAGACCAGCCTGGGCTACAAAGTGAGATATGTCTCAAAATATTAAAAGTAAAGGGCTAGAGAGATGTCTCAGTGGATAAAATCCTTGCCACACAAGCATGAGTACCTGAATTTGAATCCCTAGACACCATGGGAGAGCAAATAAAAGCCAGAAGTTGGGGTGGGTTTTTGTAGTCCCAGCATGCCTACAGGTGAGATGGGAGATAGAGAATTTCTTGGGAGTTCATGGACCGGCTAGCCTGACAGATGGAGTGGTGAATAATAAGAGACCCAGTCTCAAATGAGGTGAAAGTCAAAGACCAAAACCCAAAAGTTGTTCTCTAGCCTCCACACAGGTGCTGAGGCATGCATGCACCTGTGCTTACACACGTGAACACACATACCCGTGCACACAAATCACACACACCAATAAATAAGTAAAATAAAACCAAAATTGGTTTCCATTTCTTTTTTAAAAAGAAATTATCCATAGTTTTTATTCACTTGTGTGCATGTGTGAGAGAGACAGTAAGAGTATGGCATGCCAGAGCCTCTTGCCAGTGCAAATGAATTCAACTCATGTGCCACTTTGTGCATCTGGGTATACGTGGGTACTGGAGAATAGAACCTGGGCCAGCAGGCTTTCCAAGCCTTTAACTGCTGAGCAACCTCCTCAACCCTCCATTTCTTTTCATTAAAAACAGGGCTGGAGAGATGGCTTAATGGTTAAGGAACTTGCCTGTAAAGCCTGAGGACCCAAGTTCGATTCCCCAATACCTGTGTAAAGCTAGATGCACAAGGTGGTGCATGCATCTGGAGTTCATTTGCAGCATCTGGAGGTCCTGGTGTGCCCATTCTCAATCTGTGTGTGTGTGTGTGTGTGTGTGTGTGTGCGCGCGCGAGTGACTCTATCTCTCTTTTTCCCAAATAAATAATTTTTTTTTTTTTTTTTGAAGTAGGGTCTCACTCTAGCCCAGGCTGACCTGGAATTCACTCTGTAGTTTCAGGGTGGCCTCACGGCAATCCTCCTATCTCTGCCTCCTGAGTGCTGGGATTAAAGGTGTGCACCACCATGCCCGACTGAAATAATTTTTTTTTAAAAAAAGAATGTGTGTTTTAGAACACCTTTGGCAAAGTCAGGGCTTCATTTACTCTGTCAATCAGCAAATATTTAATGAGGGCCAGCTCTATCCTAGGCTGTGCCAGACACAGGCTGCTGAGATGGAAGATGGAGCCTTCCCTGCATAGGGTCATGGTAGGACCTATGAGTGAGTGAATCTTTGCCCTGCGAGGGGGGTGGGGGGGTTGTGGCAGACAGAAGTGCTATCTACTATGAATATTAAAAGGACATCCTGAAATCAAGCTAACCAAACAAGGAATAAACTCCAACAAAACAGAGTAGCAGCGCGCGCCTCATCCCTTAGCTCAGAGTCTAACCATTCAGTCATGAGCAACCCTCTTCTAAACTTTGGTCCTTCCACCTCCAGAGCCATCTTTCTCCTGGCTCCCTGGAGAACCCAGCTGCTCCCCAGATCCTGTGCATTCCAGCTCCCGCCCTGTGAACTTGGAGTTAATGATTAAACCCAGCGTCGGTGCCATGGCTGGAAACCGAGGCTTCCTTGCGGTGAGCCATGCAGCTCAGCCCTGGAAACTGCTGGGTTCCTGGCTCTGCTCCAGCCCGGGATAGGCCAGAGACAGATCCAGCCCTCACACCCACCGGCCGGCTGGTGGTGATCGATCGCGTTTTCAAAGTCGGCTGGAGTCTCAACAGCATGCAGTCACCAAATCTCTTCTGGCTGCAAACCCAAAGGCACAAGGGTATAGTAGGACCGGGGAATGTGAAGGAAAAGAGAGTCTTGGGGATAGACCCCCCCCCCCAGTCTGCTGCTAACTAGCTGGGTGACCTTGGGGCAGTCTCTTCACCTTTTCGGGGCTTGAAACTCCTCATCCGTAACCAAAGAAGATTGTGATCAGAATGGGCCATGTTCCGTGCAAGGGCTGAGCTGTCACCCTTGCCTGGTACAGCCCATCCCTTCTGTCTTCTCACTCATCCTTCAAGGTAGAGCAAAGGGTCACCATCTTTGGAATGACACCCATGGTCCCCTCCCCACAGGCTGAGTTAGGTGCCCCTCCCCTCAGCCTTGGCGCTCTCTCCTTTGACCACGATTCAGAGTACGCTCTTTTTTTCTTGTCCCCATCACCAGCTCTGCTAGACTGGGAGCTTCTTGAAGAAGTTATTTACCTGCTTTTGTATCCCCAGGGATTAGCACAGTGCCTGGCCTCCAGTGTGTGCTCAGAAATTTCAAGTTTGATCCAATCAGAATCATTGCAATTAATGGTATCTAGGGATCGGCTTCTACCATTTCATTTTGCTTCCTTTTTAGTTTCTTTCTCTTCCTCCATTTTAGCAAATTGATCACATTTTCCTTATTTCCCTATTACTTGGAAGGTCTTCATTCTATTTCTTTTTTTTTTTTTTAAGTGGGAATCCTTGACATTTAATGTAAATGCTTATCTTTAATTTATTTTTATTTGCTTACTCATTTTTGTGTGTGCGCACATGCCGTGGTGCACATGTGGAGGTCAGAGAATGACCTCCAGGTGTCTATGCTCCATATTCTGAGACAGGGTCTCTTGTTGCATCTGGCTTTACATAGGTGCTGGGGAACTGAACTTGGGCAGACAGGCTTCACAAGCAAGTGCCTTTACCCACGGAGCTATCTCCCCAGACCCACTGCTTATTTTAATGAGTATAAAGTTAATATCTATTCTGTCCCCAAAATACAAAAATCTTACCATGCTTTAGTCATTCACAAATACCTAACATATCTTAGAATTTAGTTTCAGCTTATTTATTTATTTATTTATTTATTTATTTATTTATTTATTTATGAAAGAGAGAGAATGGGCATGCCAGCATCTCTAACCACTGCAAACAAATTCCAGATGCATGCACCACCTTGTGCATCTGGCTTTACTTGGGCACTGGGGAATCAAACCCAGGTCCTTAAACATGGCAGGCAACTGCCTTATCCATTGAGCCATCTCTCCAAGTCCTCAGCTTATTTTGAAATCCATTAAAATTACTGTATTCAAAATTTATAGTCAATGATAATTTTGATATAGAGGTATATTTACATATATATTTTATTTTATTTTAAACATTTTCTTTATTTACTTATGGGGGGAGAGAGATGCAGCTAGAGGAAGAATGGGCACAACAGGGCCTCTAGCCACTGCAAACAAATTCCAGAAGCATGCACTACCCTGTGCATCTGGCTTTATGTCAGTACTGGGAAATCGAACCTGGGTCCTTGGGCTTCACAGGTAAGAGCCTTAACCACTGAGCCATCTCTCCAGCCCTTATTTTATTTTTGTTTATGTTTCTTTTTGGCTGCCATTACATATGGGTTTCATTCTCTCCTTGAAGTTCATCCTTTAGTATTTTTTCATTGTAGGCTATGATAGATAACCTCTATCTTTAGCTAAAAATATCATTATTTTACTATGACTCTTGATCAAGACCTTAGCTACTTACAAATTTTTACATTAATGAGAGAAAGAAGATGGTGTGTGTGGTATATGCATATCTTTTGTTTTGTTTTGCTTTGCTTTGTTTTGAGGTAGGATCTCACTCTATCCCAGGCTGACCTGGAACTTACTCTGTGATCCCAGGCTGGCCTCGAACTCACAGTGGTCCTCCTACCTCTGGTTCCCCAGTGCTGGAATTAAAGGTGTGTGCCCACCATGCCCAGCTTGTATGTCTTTTTAAAAAACTGTTTTATTTATTTACATTTACATGTATGTGCGTGCGCGCACGCGCACACACACACACACACACACACACACACACCAGGGCTTCTTGCTGCCAGGTGCTTGTACCACTTTGTGCATCTGGCTTTTACTTGGGTACTAGAGAATTGAACCTGGGCCAGAAGACTTTACCAGCAAGCACCTGTAACTGCTGAGCCATCTCCCCAGCTCAGTATATGCATGTCTGTGTGTCCTTGTTTCACCCCGCATGCTCCCCTGCAGTGGCTGGGGCTGAACACTGGCTGTTCCACTCCGTTGCTCTCTAATTCTTTCTTCAATTATAGCTATTCTATTATCTAGCTGCTGAGTTTGGAGTGTGTGTGTATGTGTACAGTTAAGTGTAGTGTGGATGGGAAGTGTATGCATATACATGTACACATACATGTACCCCATGCTTATATATGCTGAGACTACAGGAGGCTTCTATCATTTTTCCACCTATTTTCCCCCGAGACAGAGTCTCTCGCAGAACCTGGAGCTCATGGTATTTTCTCAGTTTACCCTGGGTGACCAAGGAGCTGCACTAATCCTTGTCTTCACGAACCTCAGCACTGAGGTTACAAGCATGCATGCCTGACTCTTGACGTGGGTGTGGCGATGAGACTCACCCACTAAGTTGGAGTTTCAATGGCTATATTTTATTTTTTTCATTTTAAATTTTCACCTTTTCATAGTTATTCTTTTTTATTATTTATTCCACTCTTGGCCTATTTTAACTGTTTTGAGCATATATATTTTACAACTTCTATCAGAAAGTTCTGTCACACGCAGCTTTGTGGACACCCATGCTGTTTTCTTTGTTAACTCTTCCTCTGAATGCTTGCTTCCCAATATACTCTCTGTGTGTGTGTGTGTGTGTGTGTGTGTGTGTGTGTACACGTGCACGTGCATTGCTAAGCATACCTCTACCACTGAACTACCCTCCAAGTCCAGTTTGCAGCTTTTACTGTGGGCTCATCTTTATCAGGAAGGGATTTTTTGTGTGTGTGACATTTCACCTGAGTCTCTTTTAGGGCCCTGGGGATTTTATGAATTTGAAATAGCATGTATACTGCCTACCCAAATACTGTACTCCATCTCTACACCTGAACATTACAGAGCAAGTTTACAATTTCTGTATGTTTTTCCACCTAGAGTCCTGATGGCTATCAAGGGTCCTTGTTCATCCTTGATGCTGAGGGGAAGTTTTCTAGTTCTATGTCTTAGAGCTCCAACCCCATCCCCACTTCTTTCTGCCCTCTGAATTGCTCTTCTGTGCCTTCACTGAGTCTTAACAACATAGCTCCCTTGGGCTGCAGAGATGGCTCAGCAGTTAAGGCACTTGCCTACAAAGCCTAATGACCCAGGTACAGTTCCCCAGTGCCCATGTAAAGCCAGATACACAAAGTGGTACATGCATCTGCAGTTTGTTTGTAGCAGCTGGAGGCCCTGCTGGACCATCTCTCTCTTTCTATCTGCCTCTTCTTTCTCTCACACACAAATAAATAATAAAAATAAAAGAATAAAGTTTATTAAAAATAAAAGAATAAAGTTTATTTAAAAAAAAAAAAACATAGCTCCCAGACCCTAAAGCCTATCTTGGAATCAGAAATCTTTCCTTCCTTCCTTTCTTCCTTCCTTCCTTCCTTCCTTCCTTCCTTCCTTCCTTCCTTCCTTCCTTCCTTCCTTCTTTCCTTTGTTCCTTTTTCCCCCTTCCCCCTTCCTCCTTCCTCCCTCCTTCCCTTCCTTTCTTCTTTCCTTCCTTTTATTTTAGAGAGAGACAGAGAGAGAGAATTGGCACACTAGGGCCTCAGCTGCTGAAATTGAACTCTAGACACTTGTGCCACCTAGTGGACATGTACAACCTTGTGCTTGCCTCACTTTTGTGTGTCTGGTTTACGTGGGATCTGGGGAATCAAACATGGGTCCTTAGGCTTCACAGGCAAGCACCTTAACTGCTAAACCATCTGTCCAGCCCTCTTTCTTCTCTTCAACAATATATTTGGACACAAAATTTTATGTTGTTTTATTTATTCAATCCAGATTTTTTGGCAGAAACAAGTCCATGTCAGTTGGTTTGTCTCATTAACCAGAAGCCCCTATAAATTTCTTCTTGGTAAATGAATGAATAATATCAAAGTTTTCTTCAAGTTCTAAGGTCTATAACTTTTAATGTACTTGAAAAGGAAGCTTAAAATCAGAAAACAAGACAGAAATCCAAGAAACTGTCTATCTTCCCACATTGCTCTTTCTAGGGAAATAGACAAGGGTCCAGTGACTCCGATGGGCACACGTGAACAGAGGTTAATGCTGGTAGCACAATTCAAGATTCCTAGCAGTTATACTTGGAGGCAATGGACATTAATGTGCCTGCCACATTTTCTCTTCAAAACAGAAGCAATTCTATTTATCCAACTTGTACAGTCTTAAAAGAACTAAAAAACTATTTTAAGGAACTTCACACATAAAGGTTCTGTGCATTGTGATGTATATGCAACAATGTTAAGAGTTTCCAACATCAAGCTCCTTCCCCCAAGCTTTTCTTCATGAGTCTTAGAAATGTGGCTGGCTGTTGGAGAGGAATGAGATATGGTCCTCCAAAACCCTCCCCTCCATGCCTAAGCAACTGCAGAAAACACTTTCCAGAATGAAGACAGGATAGCTACCTGAAGCATTGTAGGATTTTTGTTCACACTGTCTTGAAACTGCCTGAGAGGGGCCCATGTTCCTCGGTGCCCAGGAATGCTTGTCTCACTCATGAAAATGAAATCATTTTCAGTTTTGTTTTGTTTTGTTTTGCTAGGGATTGAACCCACGACATTGTATACGCCAGGCAAGCACTCTATCAACTAAGTTACATCTCCAGGACAGTCTGGTTATATTCTGCACACATCAACAGAGCTCTTGCCAAGACCTTTGCCCTGGTGCCATACCCTGGAGTCAGTGGATGAGCAGGGTGAGGCCCTTGTCCCCACAATGCTCATAGGGTGGGTGTTCTCAAACACAGGGCTGGCGGGGGGGGGGCAAGGGTGGATAAAGCTTTTTTCTGCTTTCATTTTTCATTTCATTTCTGTTTACTCACCAGTTTAGAATCATTGCCCCCTTAAATAGCTTCTTACCTTCCATCAATGGCACGGTACTCGTCCATGATCCTTCTGTCAGGAGAGCTTAGGCAGCATCAGAGGGTCTCATCTAACTCTCCCATATGAACTTGTTTTTCCAAGCATACTCTTAGAATAAGTCTCCTTCCCCCTGAGTACTGGAGCACCATCGTGGCTCTTCTTTCTACCCACTGCACTGCCACTCTTCACCCTGCAATGTCAGCACTCATATACTTGTTTGATCTCTACGACTAGACCCAAGCTCCTTGAGAGTCGAGTTCATGCCTGTTCCACCTTAAATACACTCTGTGTGAAGTTCAGCTCAAAAATTACTTTGAGGGCTGGAGAGATCACTCAGCGGTTAAGGCCTGCAAAGCCTAAGGACTTAGGTTCAATTTCCCAGTACCCATATAAAGCCAGATGCACAGGGTGGAGTTCATTTGCAGTGGCTAGAGGCCCTGGTGTGCCCATTCTCTCTCATTCTCTCTCTCTCTCTCAAATAAATAGATAAAAATATTTATAAAATTACTTTTGTATCATTGAATTCATCCAAACATCTCATTTCACAATGAAATGTGAAGCCCAAATTCAGTGGCTCATTCAGGTTTGCACATAGGGAGTAGTAGCCACCTAGGACATATATCTCTTGAAACCCAGTGCTTTCACACTTCAACCATCCTGATTCGGTGCCTCCCAAACTATTGGTTTTTGTTTTTTTTTTCTTTTTTTGGTTTTTCAAGATAGGGTTTCACTCTAGTCCAGGCTAACCTGGAATTCACTATGTATTCTCAGGGTGGCCTTGAACTCAGGTGATCCTCCTACTTCTGCCTCCCAAGTGCTGGGATTAAAGGTGTGCGCTACTACGCCCAGCTCCAAACTATTTTTTTAAGGTAGGGTCTTGCTGTAGCCCAGGCTGACCTGTAGTCTTAGGCTAACCTTGAACTCACAGTCCTCCTACCTCTGCCTCCCAAGAGCTGGAATTAAAGGCGTGGGCCACCATACCTGGCTTCCCAAGCTTTAATGGGCCACAACTTACTTGGAGAACTTTGTAAAGGCAGTTCCTGATTCACTGGGGCTGGTGGGACCCAAGGTTCTGCATGTCTAACGAGTTCCCAGGTGACACTGATGCCACTGGTCCGTGGACCACACCCAGACTAGCTGAGGTCCTACCCAGGCCAGACACCATGCTACGAACCAGCAGTGGGTGCTGAAAGCGATGCATGGAAAAGAACAACATGGCTCCGAAAGAAAGACCCAGACTCTCAATGCTCAGAGCTCAGAGACACCAGGGAAACACGGGCAGGAAATAGATGTGGAGATAGTGAAGTTCTGTTTTCCATGCATAGTATTCTAAGTGCGTGAAAAAGGAAGAACACATCATTTCTCTGGGTGAACTACTGACAAGGAGCCTTTACCTATTTCCTTGCATGTCCGTGACTTCCCTCTCTAGTGATTAATGCCATGAACCGTCCCCCTGGACCAATACAGCCTCCCACTCTTAGGCCAGAAGACCCCCATCCTCATTTGGACTTACACATACTGCTGTAGCCTTGGAGGCCATAACTACATCACATCATTTAAGCATGTAACACCACCCAGGCTTCCAGCCTCTCTAGCCCCTCCAGGCTCAGCTGCCCATGAGAAGACCTTCTGTAAAAGCTGGGAATGCCTGGCTTCATCGTATGGTGTTGGAAGAGGAAGGAATTGTAAGAATAAGGGCTGATAATGTTTATGAGTCGTTGTGCTGTAAGCTAGTATGTTCTAGAGTGAGGCCGCTTTCACTGTGCTACTCCCACACCATAAACCTGTTTTCCTTTTCCATAAAGAGCTTTTTTTTTTTTTTAAAGAAACTTTTTCCAATAATAATTTCATTTGCATCTAACTCGATTGCCCTGGGCATTTTTCTTTCACTAATAATAAATGTGGCCTGTAAACCCTGTCTAAGGCCTCTAGTCACTTCCTGCAAGAGAAACAGAGATGGGGTCCCCCTGAGAGCTCAGAACCATGCAGATGCCCAGGGCCTGCGCTGTTCCTTGGTAAGATGGGGCCTCCCGATCTGACCATGAGCTCCCCAAATGGCTACTGAAATTAAGTTGAGAAAGAGAACAAAGAAGAGAATGAAGCTCTACGCTTCTTCGGTTACTCAGAAGGCCCAGCTCCAAAGCTGTGTGTTTAATCCTTTTTCTTTCTGGAAGATTGACAAGGGTAAGAAGCTAAGCTAAGTGGAACATTGTCAAATCCACAGGCCCCACGTGCAAGGTCACAGGAAGAGCAGTGGTCAGCAAGTTTCAACCCTTAACATTAGCATGGGGAAGGGGCACTGCCATACAGAAAAGAATATGAGCAGAGCTGGGCGTGGTGGCGCACACCTTTGATCCCAGAGCTTGGGAGGCAGAGGTAGGAGGATCACTGTGAGTTTGAGGCCAGCCTGAGACTACAGAGTGAGTTCCAGGTCAGTCTGGGCTACACTGAGACCCTACCTCAAAAAATATATATATAAATCTGAGTAGTTACCTAAATTACCTCCCAGTTTATGGAGAAAGCAAGCCCCAAAGGGAGCAAGGGATGTCTACCCTTCAAACCCCATAGGGTATTTTCAATGCATTTATTAAAATCTGGATTATTTTATTATAGTCTCCTGGGCATATTGTCCTAAGAACTTCAGGACTTCCCTTGACTTTCAAATCCCTGGCTCCACCCACTGCTGTATCTTGACACTGAAGGCCCTGCTTGTTCCTCGCTAAAGCTGCTAATCCCACCCATTCTTTGGTTTCTAGCTTTGGTTCCAATACTCCTTGCACTGCCAATGGCTAACTGAATTCCTGTCTGTTTTCTTTTTCTTTTCTTATTTTTTATTTGAGAGAGAAGAGAGAGAGAGAGAGAGAATGGGCACGCCAGAGGCCTCTCAGCTGCTGTGAACAAACTCCAGACACATGCACCCCCTTGTGGGCAAGTGTGGCATTGCATCCTTGTGTCACTTTTTGTGTCTAGCCAAACCTGGAGATTGGAACCTGAGTCCTTAGGCTTGGCAGGCAGGCGCCTTAACCACCAAGCCATCTCTCCAGCCCTCCTGTCTGTTTTCTATAAGGATGGGAAATGCACACAAAATCTCTATGCCTATGGCCTAAATAAAACCACTCCCAGACTTTTCCCCCAAAGGAGAAGAGGAGCTGTAAAAGGTGTCCATCATGGTCCTATTGAGAACTGTCCAATAACATGATGCTCAACAATTCGTCTACCATAACAGCTACCAGTTGCCAAAGAAATTCTGGACAGGACTTTCCACACTCTACTTCTAAACCTCCCAATAGTGTTCTCATGTTCACATCACCCCTGCTTCACAGACGTGGAAACTGAGGCTGCAGGCATAAGGCAGGAATTGACTCAAAGTCACATGAGTAGCAAATGGCAGAAGCTAGCCTTGATCCCACAGCTTGGTGAGCTGTGATGTCTCTGTTTGTTCCAGTCAGCCCTGGGATTAGTTGAGATAAGACACTGGAATAGTGAGTCTCCAGAATGGGCCATGATGGACGTGGGAGTTTCTGGGACAAGCATGGAGAAGCAGCAGCAGCAGCAGCAGCAATGTCCAAAAGCTTTCCTGAAATGACACTTGGGGAAAGAAACAAGGAGAGTCAAGCCACAGATGGTCACCACTTCCACGGGCATACCTACTCAATCAGAAAGTAATCACGGAGGGAAATTGCTGGGCAAGCACTGGAGAGGGGCCAGGGGAAGGAAAGGGTCTTGATCATACTTGTATTTCCTTTGATGCTATTATATCAATGTCTTAATGGCAAGTCCTACAAGAGAAAAGAAAAGCAAGCAGACTGATGTGGCTTGAATGTAATAAAAGCATGAGAGAGCTGGGTGTGATGGAGTACACCTTTAATCCCAGCACTCGGGGCGCAGAGGTAGGAGGATTGCCGTGAGTTCGAGGCCACCCTGAGATTACATAGTGAATTCCAGGTCACCCTAGACTAGAATGAAACCCTACCTCAAAAAAAAAAAAAAAAAAAAAAAAAAAGCATGAGAGCTCCCCCGCCCCTCTCGATCTCTCATACCTTTGAATAACTTCTCTGCAACATCTCTCTCAGTTTCATGGTGCCTACACCTTACAGAAACCACAGCTTCCCTTGTGGGGATGGCTGAGCATGGCAGATAGTCCCAGCCAGGTCATTCTCTGTAGAGGCAGGAGGATGTTGGAATAATGAATTTACAATGCAAATGGAAGAGAGGGGCGGGGGCGGGGGAGGGGGGCACCAAGGCACCTCATCATCCAGGAGAAAACTGGCAGCTTTGGGCTCTGTGTGGGGGAAGTGTCTCAGCAAACTGAAAGGTCAGAAGCTGACGTGTCCACGGTACTGGAGCATTTCATGAACTTGCAAAAATAGAAGCTTATAAAAATTCATAAGCTCATGAAGCACGAACTTGACTGTATAGGTTAGGGTTTTTGTCAAACTCTAGAGAAAAAAAAAGAAGAAGAAGAAGGAACCTTGAATGTCCTGGGCCTTTTTCCTAATAAAAGGGGGCTGAAAGAAGTGCACATTGAGGGCTTACTAAGTACCCACTCTCTGGTAGATCCCCTCTTGTATTAGCTGACTTAGCCCTCTTGTAGGACCCTAGGAGAGAGACAGAGTGTTTCACACATGCACACACTGAGCATTGAAGAGGTAGTAAAGACTTGCTGGACACAGGTTCAGGCCCAGGTCTGCAGACTCTCATGATGCCACAGGCACGGTCCAAAGCCCACTCTTCCCCGTTTCTCTCTGCAGCCTCCTCATGGGGAAGATGTAGGCTCCTCCTCACCAGTGTGATCAGATGTGAGGGAAAGTTCCCGGAGCCTCCTCCTGTCTTTTCAGCAGGAGAAACAAGCCACCCTGTCTTGTGATGGGAAGAATGTAGCCTTAGGAACTAAGTCTATCCAGGTTTGTCATTCTGACTTCTGTATTCAGTAACTTGAGTGAGTCACTGAAGGCCCCTAGGTTCTCGTCTGTGAAACACAAGCCCCTGTCAGCATTGAAAACTGGAGTCCGACACAGCACTTAGTTAGAACAGGTGCATTCTTACTTGGTTCCATTTCTAGAAGAATCCAACTAAGCTGCTACGAAGAAACAGCCCTGTAGTAATAAAGAACTAACTGGAAGTTCAACAGCCACGCATCGGCAAGGCACTGGGTACCCAGGCACACCTCCAAACTGCCACCATTGGGCATTTCTTCCCCTTCACATCGACAGCAAGCATTGTCCAATCTGTCCCCAAATGGGACTTTGCTCTTTTGAAGGGCATCTTCTCAATTTGGATAATCCAGTCCCTCCTTCTTTTAAGACGTTTATCTTAATTCTCACTAAGCCTTACCTTTGATGTCTGTGTTGTGCCTCCCTTACCAAATGCACCAGGCATGCATGCTTTCACTGTCCACACTGTCCTTGTGTCTCTTAGAGCTGACACAGAAAATTCCAAGAAGGTTTTCTACACTCTACAAGAACAATATACTTTCCTCTCTTTCTTATCCCCAGGCCCAACCAATGCGAACCTGGACTGGTTGTGTGTCAAAAGTGCAACCACTCAGCCTGGCACATAGTAAGGTGTTCTATGAGTGAGTGAGTAAGTAATTAGCAAGTAGTTTGTATGGCCCAAGTAGAAAGTGGCTGATTCTTACAGAGCACCTAATTGTTATCTGTAGGAAGAGAGTCATAATATGGAAAGTCCATTAGGACCCCTGGAAGTAAAAAGATGGATGGACTATGCAACTTTTATGTTATCTGTTGTGAGAATTAAGTGAGATAATATAATTCAAATCTGTGAGGCAAGCACATGGTAGGTGTGTATATTAAAATGTATATAAGGGCTGGAGAGATGGCTTAGCAGTTAAGGCACTTGCCTGAGAAGCCTAAGAACACCTGTTCGATTCTCCAGGTCCCACGTTTAGCCAGATGCAAAAGTGACGCAAGCGCGCAATGTCACACATGCGCACAAGGGGGCGCACACGTGTCTGGAGTTCGTTCACAGTGGCTGAGAGGACTCTGGCACACCCATTCTTTTCTCTCTCTCTCTCTCTCTCTGTCTCTCTCAAATTTTAAAAAAAGTTATATAAAAGGGACAAATGTGGGTAAAACTTAAAAAGCTACAATGGTGACCAAGAGCAGGTAGTATAAGATATAGGGGAAGTGTATAAGGGACATGTGACATGTAAACAAAAGGGGAGAAAGGCTAAAATAGGGGAGCCCAGGAAGGTGACAGGAGAAGAACTTCAACAAATTGCATTTTGGGGGGGTGGGGGTTTTGAGGTAGGGTCTCACTCTAGCCCAGACTGACCTGGAATTCATTATGTATTTTCAGGCTGGCCTCGAACTCATGGTGACCCTCCTACCTATGCCTCCCGAGTGCTGGGATTAAAGGCCCAGCTATACAAAGTGCATTTGAAAATGTCATACTGATACCTAAAACTTTGTGTACTGGCTAAAAAATGAAATACAATATATGAACCGGTCGTAGTGGTACAAGTCTTGATTGCCATGAGCTTAAGGCCAGCCTCAGGCTACAGAGTGAATTCCTGGTTAACCTGGGCTGGCGTGAGTCCCTACCTGAGGAAACAAACAAATAACTAACTAAATAATTGTATGGGGTGGGGGGCGGTGCAGGTGTCCTGATGAACAAAAGAGTTGCAGTTCCCAGACATGACCACGAGGTGGGGCAGTGCTTTGTCACTGTGATGTCTGAACCAGCCTCAGGATAACTGCGAGGAAGGACCAGAGGAAGTAAGAGACTCCTGATCAACCAGGGAGAGTGGGCTAACCCAAACCTCAGAGAAGATTCATCCCTAGCATTTGAGATACACCAAGAGGTCGAGGTTAGCAGCAGGAAAACAGGAAGAACTTGTACAGTGGGAAAAGAGCTATAGAAAATGACCAGAAACGGGTTCTCCACTGTTTCCACCTGACGGATAATGCTGGGACAGGATTCACTTGAGCCCCTTACTTCCAGCTGGCATAGAAGCAATTGGACCACAGATTATAGGAGTCCCCCTTCCCCTGTCATTCAACTGGCCCCTCTATTACATAAGAGGTGTCATAGAGTCTGAGAACCACTGGCCTGGACCCAAACATAGTGACCAGAGGATGAGAAGAGTGAGCTTAACAGATGGGGTCAGGTTTGAAGAAGCAGCCATGACCCCAGAGAGATCTAGAGTGGAGCAGAAGACCGGGCATGAGCTGTGGGCATCAGTAGGAAGCACCTGGGATGGGAGTCAAGGGCCCTGACTTCATAGGCTCACTCTCCACCTGGAGCTATATGATCTTGGGCAAAGAAATAATATTAGTGCTGACCTGGTACTTCGCAGGTTGAATGAGGCAATACCTGTGAGGTTCCTGGCATGTTGTCATTAGTAACCAGAATAACTGCTGAAAGAAAGGCAGCTGTGATGCGTCACCGTCATTACATCCACATGCTAACGAAGAGGGGCTGCTTCTAAAGTCTTGTGTGTTAGATCATGGGTGAATGAAGTGACTTCCTAATGAAGTTTCAAGACCCTTAAAGGTCATACTGAAGAACATGTGCGTGTCTGTTAATATTTGTACAACTCCAAGTATAACTCCAGGCCTAGGGAGGTTGAGTGATGAAGGACCCTGACCATTAGTCAGTTGTGAAGCTGATAATCTGCAAGGGTTTGTTGTGGGGGGAGGGTTGTGGTTTTTTTGTTTTTGTTTGTTTTTCTTTTTTTAATATTTTATATTTTATTTATTTATTTGAGAGAAAGAGGCACAGAGAGAGAGAGAGAGAAAAAAGAGAGAATGGACGCTCCAGGGCCTCCAGCCACTGCAAATGAACTCCACATAAGCATCTGGCTTATGTGGGTATTGAAGAGCTGAATCAGGATCCTTTGGCTTTGTAGGCAAACGCCTTAACTGCTAAGCCATCTCTCCAGCCCTGATTTTTTGTTTTTTGAGGAAGAGTTTTACTCTAGCCCAGTCTGACCTGGAATTCACTATGTAGTCTCAGGGTGGCTTTGAACTCACAGCAATCTCTCCTGCCTCTGCCTCCCAAGTGCTGGGATTATAAGCGTGAGCCACACAAGTTTTCCAGCATGGCGCCCAACAAGGCAATCTGACAGTCATTTGCTTTGCGCCCACTGTATGACACAGTCACAGAGACTATCTGTTTTGAGGAGGCTGTTCTGAGTAGCCCTCTGCTGTCGGTGTTAAGCTATGGCTCTGGGGGGAGTGTGTTGTATCTCTTCTGGTGTGAGCAAGCTGACCCTAGCCCTGGACAGACTGGCATAGAGCGGAAGGGACAATACAAGAAGTTAACTTGGTTCAGTGCATTTAGGCATGTGTTGTTTTTTTCAAGTTCACAAGACCATTTCCTGAGGGACTAGATGAAACTCATGTATAAGTTACTCTGACACTAAGGGACAAGGGAGAGAAAGAACTGAAAGTCCCACTTAAACAAACTCAAGAAACACTGAGAGGGCAAAGGTACACTTTAACTATATTCTCTAAGCCTCTGAAGTCCACCTTGGCCTCATTGCTCTTTCTGCCTTATGAGTCTCTGTTTCTTCATCTGGAACATGAGGGTGGGACAAGACTATCAGGTCACCAAGGTCTTTTAAGGACCATGGACATAACATCCTGTGGCGTCTCCCCTCTCAGTGGGAGAATTTTGACTCCTTCCCAGTCACATGGCCAAGGCCCCCCAAGTCATGCATCCTGACTGCACATCAGCACCCCCCAAGTACAGATGACCTGAAAGTTTTCTCTGAATGACCTCTAAGGACTGTTCTAGCTGAAACACCCATGCCACTTCTAACGCTCTTCCTAGTTCTGCCTGCCCTGATCCCACCCTGATCTGCACTGTTGGGGGTTGAAATGGGGGAGACAAGGTTGTTTCTCTCTCTTTCTCTCGATAGGTCAGGGGGACTTTCATGATGGCATTCCCCTCCAGAGGTGACCAGGGACATTTCAGGTAGATGGAGGTGAACATGTCTGTCCCTTGATGGGAGAGGTAGAACCCACCAGGGTGCTATTGCTCTCCTTGGAAAATCACAGCCCTCCTCATGAAGGTGTTTTTTCCATCACAAAACGGGAGAGCATGCTACATTCTGTTTTTTGTTTTTCGAGGTAGGGTTTCACTCTAGTCCAGGATCACAGTGATCCTCCTAACTCTGCCTCCTGAGTACTGGGATTAAAGGCTTGGGCAACCACGCCCGGCTGCTACATTCTTAATCAACATTATGCTCCACCCCAAAGAAATGCTTTTATTTATTTGTTTATTTATTTATATATTTATTTGTTCATTATGAGAGAGGGGGAGGGCATTACCAGGGCCTCTTAGTGCTGCTAACAAACTCCAGACACATGCGCCATGTTGTACCTGTGGCTTTATGTGGGTACTAGGGAATCCAACCCAGACCAGTGGGCTTTGCAAGCAAATACCTTTAACTGCTGAGCCATCTTCCCAGCCTCAAGAGATGCTTTTTTTGGGGGGTTCTTTTTTTAACATTTTATTTTTATTTATTTCTTCATTAGAGACAGAGAGGGGAGAGAGAGTGAGAATGGGCACGCCAGGGCCTCTAGCCACTGCAAACGAACTCCACACGCATGCACCACCATGTACATCTGGCTTACATGGAACCTGGAGAATCGAACCAGGATCCTTAGGCTTAACAGGCAAATGCCTTAACCGCTAAGCGATCTCTCCAGCCCTGTTTTTTTTTTTTTTTTTTTTTTTTTTTTTGAAGGTAAGGTCTTGTTCTAGTCCAGGATGACCTGGAATTCCCTATGTAGTCTCCGGGTGGCCTCAAACTCATGGTGATCCTCCTACCTCTGCTTCCCAAGTGCTGGGATTAAAGGTGTGTGCCACCACGCCCAGCCAAGAGATTTTTTTTTTTCACCAAGGTAGGGTCTCGCTCTAGCCCAGGCTGTCCTTGAATTCACTCTGTGGTCTCAGGGTGGCTTCGAACTCACAG
Organism: Orientallactaga sibirica; assembly: GCA_036365145.1. Taxonomy (NCBI): domain Eukaryota; kingdom Metazoa; phylum Chordata; class Mammalia; order Rodentia; family Dipodidae; genus Orientallactaga; species Orientallactaga sibirica. The sequence goes on along the minus strand of JAEOAD010002422.1, from coordinate 2,965,309 downwards.
CAATCCACCTACCTCTGCCTCCCGAGTGCTGGGATTAAAGGCGTGCGCCACCACACCCTGCTAAGAGATGCTTTTTTATAACTGTATTATTTATTTATTTATTTATTTATTTATTTATTTATTTATGGGGGCACATGTGCCCCACTTGTGTGTGAAGCTCAGAGGACACCTTTGAGGTGTCTGTGCTCCACCTTCTTTGAGACAGGATCTCTTGTCACTACAAGCAAACTGCCATACTGCAGACATAAGATGAGCTGGCCTGTGGACTTTGGATTCTCCGAGCTCTGTCTCCCATTGTCAAAACATGTTGGGATCACAGACGCATGTGCCGCTTTGCAGTTGGCTTTATGTGGGTGTTGGGAAATTGAACCCAGACTGGCAGACTTTGCAAGTGACTTTGACCTCTGAGCCATCTCCCAGGTAAACCCCCAAAGAAGTTTTGAAGGGCAACTCTATTATTAAATGTCTCGGGCAGAAACCCTGATAAATAACCCCTTTACAAGTTACAACAACTGGTTTTGCCTGCTCTTCAACCCAGAAACTTGAGGGGATCTTTAAAGGGTATTGGCCCCTACAGGGGAAGGGGGGTTGCGTGGGCTTTCTGTCTCAACTTGATTTACCTTCATTTCATTGCTGGCTGAACATTTCCTGTGCAACCAAACACATTTGGATAATTAATATTTAATATGCAGCCTGGTTGACCTTTAACAGCCGGTGAACTCCTAAAACTGAAAGTGAGAACTCTAAAGACCCAGTTTTAACAAGGAGTTGGGATGGTCCCTATGTAGAGGCCCCTGGCAAACGCCAGAACGTGGGATGACCAGAGGTTATCGACTGCAGCTCATCCACCAAGCTTCTTTGGAAAGGGACTTAGGTAGGAGGTGGGCTCAGGTAGTGATGACTGGTGAGTGAGTGGGCTCAGCCTCAGGGGAGAGGATGTATGCGACTAGATAGAGACGACCTGCTCAGAGAGGCTAAAACTAAGATAGATGCAAAGGTGAGGGAAATTACTGAGGCCTCCTAACTCTAGCACTGTTCTTGAGAAGCTAGAATTGCAGCAGTGAACAAACCAACTGTCTTCTCTCTGAAAATAATCCTTGTCTTTGTGGGGCTTACATTCTATTAGGGACATAGACAAGAAGCAAAGATTGATTCAATACATAGTTTGACTAATAGTGATAAATGCTTTGAAAAGTAAAAATCAAAAGCCAGGGTATGGAGCTAAAGAACAGTAAGCAGACGAGCTACAGATTTAATAATGTTGGGCAAGAAATTCCTCACTGAGCCGGGGGAACCAGCTCAGTGGATCAAACACTTGCTGTGCAACTCAGAGTACCCAAGTTCAAGTCCCCAACCCATTGTTAAATTTGGACACTGTAGAGGGCTTCTGTGATCCCAGTGTGCCTATGGAAATGAGGTGGAAGGTGAAGACTGATTCAAAAACGGTTCTCTGACCTCCACGAGGGTGCCTGCACACATGAACTAAGAGATGGCTAAGCGGTTAAGGCACTTGCCTGCAAAGCCAAAGGATCCAGGTTCAATTACCCAGGAACCATGTAAGCCAGATGCACAAGGGGGCACATGTGTCTGGAGTTCATTTGCAGTGGCTGGAGGTCATGGCATGCCCAACCACTCTCTCTCTGCCTCTCTCTCTCTCTCTCTCTCTTTCTTTCTTTTTCTCTTACATAAATAAGTAAATAAATAAAATTGAAAAAAATTCTTCCACTGAAGCGATGACAAATTTGCAGAGGTAAAGAATGGTCTGTGCACATCTCTAGGGCAGGGAAACAGCAAGTGCCAAAGCCGGGGAGTGGAGATGTGTCTGGAGTGCTCCTAGAATTAGCAGAGGTCAGGAGGCTGGAGATGACACATCACATAGGGCTTTTGCTCTGACTGACATGAGAGGCCATTGGAATACTTATCAACAGAGATGAGCACGATTTGACATTTGCTCTAACAGGATCCCTTGGGCTGCAGGTGGCAAGGGGAAAAGCAGGCGGACCAGGTCTGATGATAGGTGACAGTATTGTGGCTGGAGTGAGGGGGTGTGGATGGAGGTGCCAAGGAGTGGCTAGACTCTCAGTTAATATTGAAGGAAGCTCCAATAAGATTTTCTGAAGATTTGCTACATGGATAAGAGAAACAGATGAGTTCTTCTGGGGAGAGGATGAGCAGCTCACAAGATGAAATTGTCACATGTGCCTTGTGTGCATGCGTGAGAGTTCCAAAATTTTTATAAAACATGTCTGCAGGCTAGGGACATTAGCTCATGGTTCCTGTCTGCTTGGCATGAGGGGAAGCTTTGGGTTTGATCCCCAGAACAAGAAAAACGTGTCAATAAGGACAGGCTACACAAGCCATATGACCAGTGAGGAGATGGTGTGTGTGTATGTGTGTGTGTTTAAATACTACTGATTTTTAAAAATTCATTTATTTGCATGTGTGGGCATGTGTGTGTGTGTGTGTGTGTGTGCACATGAATGTCAGAGTCTCTTGCCTATCCAACTTTACATGGGTGGATGGGGAATTGAACCCAGTTTGGCAGCCTTTGCAAGCAAGTGCCTTTAACTGCTGAGCCATCTCCTCAGCCCAGATGCTCTGGTTTTTTGTTGGTATATTTTTTTCTTTTTGAGGGACAATACGTAGCTTTAAGTCCACTTCCCTTTCTATGGCCACAGGATTTGGGATGCTTCTCCTAAGCTCTGTGCTCCCACCTATTTAGCTCCAAAATCTGGGTGTCTTTCTGTATTGTATAAAGTGCAAAACCTCACACCCAGAGGCAGAGGCCCACTGGAAGGAGAGTTCAGATTCTGAAACAAAAACAAGAGCTGGGCTGGAGCCTCTTGCTAGCTGCATGATACTGGGCAAGGTTCTTTTTTTCAAAAACAAACAAAAAAAAAAAACACCTTTTTCCAGTTTATTTATAAGCAGAGAGATAATGAGAAGAGAGAAAGAGAGAGAGAAAATAGGCATGCCAAACTTCAAATGCATTTATCTGTGCATTTATCTGGCTTTACATGGGTACTGGGAAATTGAACTCAGGTCCTTGGGCTTTGCAGGCAAGCGCTTTAACCGCTGAGCCACTTCTCCAGGTGGGCAAGTTTCTTAACCTCTCTGAATCTGGTTTCCTATGTGAAGTAGAAAACCCTCCCACCTCACAAGATGGTCCTGGGACTTCTCAGGGCAGGTGTTAGAGCAGCTGATGGAGACCTGACTGAGTACATGGTATATCACGATGGCTCCTATTACACATTCAGCAGATGGTTTATTATGCTGTTGTTTGTTTTCCTGCGGTAGAGTCTCACTCTAGCCCAGGCTGACCCGGAATTCACTCTGAAGTCCCAGGCTGGCCTCAAACTCATGATGATCCTCCTACCTCTGTCTCCCAAGTGCTGGCATTAAAGGTATGCGCCACCATACCTGGCTATTAGGTTTTTATTCAGTTATAGTCACCTGTACAAAAAAATTACTTGGGGCTGAAGAGATGGCTTAGCAGTTAAGGTGCTTGCCTGCAAAGCCTAACAAACAGGGTTTGATTCCCCAGTACCCACGTGGGACCAGATGCACAAAGTGGCCCATGAATCTGGAGTTTGTTTGCAGCAGCTAGAGGCCCTGGCATGCCCATTTTATCCCTGTCTGTCTCTCGCCTCTCTATCTCTCTCTCTCTGCTTGCAAATAAATAAATATTACTTAAAAATTCATGTAGCTAGACTGAGAAGATGGCTCAGTGGACAAAGCCCCTGCTGCATACTCTGAATACCAAAGTTTGGATCCCCCAGATCCCATGTACAAGCTGGAAGCTGTAGTGTGCAAGTGCCTGCACACACACTAAATAAATAAATAAATAAATAAATAAATAAATAAATAAATAAATAATTTTTGAAAAATTCAGGTGACCAACAAGTCTGGAAACATACTGGTTTTACTACCATTGCTACAACATAATATCCGTGAATGTCTTATCCATACCTACCTTCTGTGAGATTATCAGCTCCCAGGAGACTACCAGGAACTGAAAATAATTAGAACTGTAGACATCAACTCAAACTTTCTTGAGACAAGGAATTTCTTCTCATCTTTCTCTGACTCTTCCACTTTAGGTCTGGCTCCTTGGCTATACCTGAGAGGTACTTAAGGGATGGAGTGGATCAAAGAGAGGTTCAATCACCTGCATTTACATTCAGAAAACCAGAGCCCATAGGGGGTCGTTTGCTTACCAGAGTGAGCTAGCAATCTAGGGCTAGCTCTGCTAAGATCTGGGTCAATGGCTCTCCTCCCTACCTATCCTAGCTTGTAGAATGAATGAAAAGTTAGAGGGGAATCAAGGTTTTTGATGGACTTGGACCCTTTGATGGGCTCATGGGATCTGACAAGGATCCAGAGGAGTTCCTGGTGGTGACAGTCAGATAGAGCAGGGGTCTTGAATGGGCCCCTTGAGCTTCTGGGATTTCTCTGGGGCCTGCAGTGTTTGCACTGGTCTAGACATTTTCCACCAAACCTCCCGGCAAATATTTGAAGGCCCCAATACAATACCATACAAATAGCCCTATCTAAAGCTCTCCCATGTAAACAGCCTGAAGTCCTTGGTTAGTCAGCAGGGATCTCAGAGGAAAAAAAAAAAAAAAAAACTCAAACTGGCTTCCTCAAAGCAGTTTTTAGAAGGAAAATCTTAAAGACTATCAAAGAAGTAGTGTATTTTTGTCATGGCTAATGACACAATTGAGATTTACATGACTCATAGAAAGCTGGTGTGCACACACGTGTGTGTGGGGGTGTAAAACAGCTTTCCTAAGATATTAGCAAATGTTTTTTTAAAGAGTGATTTTTAAACTAAAGAAATCATTTGCTTCTTGTTCTGTCCTAAGCATTGCATGTACAATAGTGTTTTAGTAATGGGAGGGGGCTTAGGAATTGGATTAAGTGGGGGAAAATTACTGTGAATTGATGAGATGGTTTGTGTGAGAAAATGCCTGTTGTTGGCAAAGAAAAAGAAAGTACTGTCTCTTCAGTCTTAGCAAATCTGACAGGAGCATTAAAGATTCCTTCAGGGGGACAGAGAAAGGCTCATGTAGTATCAATAACAGTTTAGACCAGAAAAACCACAGCCAGGAACCACAGATTAGAAACTGCAAAACCAGTGCATGGCCCAACTACTCTAGGTATGCCATATGAGTAAAATCCTATATTTGTCCTTCTGTGTCTGCCCTATTTCATGTGTGTAATATTTTCTTTAAAAATATTTATTTACTTATTTTTTTATTTGAGAGAGAGAGAGAAGCAGATAGAGAGAATGGGCACGCCAGGGTCTCTAGCCACTGCAAACAAACTCCAGACACATATGCCACCTTGTGCATTTGGCTTTATGTGCGTACTGGGGAATCAAACCTGGGTCCTTTGGCTTTGCTGGCAAGTGCCTAAACCTCTAAGCCAACTCTCCAGCCCTTGTAATGTTTTTTAAAAAGTCTTTTTTACAGTGAGTATTTACATAGCTTAGAAAAATATTCAGTCATGAGACAAGGAAATGACAATGAAAATGACAAATTTAAGAATCCTTGCAGCTGTCATGAACTTGGGGAGTGCTTGTTCGATTGTTAGATGTTCAGGGCTCACCCCACACCCAACACCATGCCTATTTTCTTGTTCCATGTCCAAGAACTAGAGCCTGTTGTCCTAAAAAAATTAATAAATAATAATTTTTAAAAAGCAAACACAAAAACTTCACCAGAACAGACAAGTAACACGTCTTTCCAAAGGAAACAAAAGGACTCAGGTGACAACAAAGGACATGGCTTGACACTGTGTAACCTTGGGCCCCAAGTTCTTGAGCCTCCTTATTTCCACACTGCCCACTCTGTGATACTGGGGTTTGAACCAAGGGCCTAGCATATACTAAGCAAGAACCCTGCTTCTGGGCTGCATCCCTATCCTCCTTTTACTTAAAAAAAGAAAAAAAGGGGGGAAAAAAAAGAAAAGAAAAGAAAGAAAAAGAAAAAAGAAATTGACACCATCTCACTAAGTTCCCCAAACTGGCTTCAAACTCACTCTGCAACTCAGGCAGGCCTTGAATTTATGACCCTCTTGCCTCAATGTGCTGAGTAACTGGGATTACCAGACCTGTACTACCAGGCTTGTAGACACAGCCCACTTTGTATGCCACAAGACTATTTTGAAAAGTCACCTTTCATTATTTCAGTCACTTAACATTATATACCACCTGTTTTAGGGTTCCATTAAATCGAAAGAAAGAAAGAAAGAACAAAAGAAGGAAGGAAATATTCACCCAGTAAGGATTGTGTGTGCTTACATTTTGCATTACTTCATGCAGCATTTTTTATTACTTTATTTTGGATTTTTCCATTCATTCTACATTGAAGTGGCTTCTCCTTTTGGGGTTTTTGTTTGTTTGTTTGTTTGTTTTTAGTTTTTTGAGGTAGGATCTCAATCTAGCCCAGGCTGACCTGGAATTCACTATGTAAGTCTCTTGTCTGCAGGTGGCCTCGAACTCTCAGGTATCCTCCTATCTCTGCCTCCCTGAGTGCTGGGATTAAAGGCATGCACCACCACAGTGGGAGCTTGGTTTTGTTTTTTTTGGTGGGGGGGGGCGTTGTTTTGTTTTGTTTTTTGAGGTAGGGTCTCACTCTGGCTCAGGCTAACCTGGAATTCACTATGTGGTCCCAGGCTGGCCTCGAACTCATGGTGATCCTCCTCCTTCTGTCTCCTGAGTGCTGGGATTAAAGGCATGCGCCACCACACCTGGTTTGGAGATTGTTTTTTAACAAAGATATAATTTCAAAGGTTCTAAGAGCTTTGAACACAACAGTATCCTGATTGTCTATAAACCGGATTATCTCCCAGTTCCTGGGGAGGTAACATCCAGGTCAGAAGTTTCTCTGAAAGACCTGGCAGCTTCTCTGTTCCACCATGGCCAGCTCTGGCTGCAAGGAGAAATTAATGAGGTGTGTGGGATAGGGATGGGAAAGGTCAGGGTCCCCATCACTGCTGACACACCACACCACCAAGTGAGGCCATGGAGGGGAACTAGCCATAGAGGAAGAGACATGGACCAGAAAGCAATCTCCACTTTATTCGCTGGTGGTTCTGAGTGTGTGGAAAGAGGACAATGTCCAGCCTATAGACTGTGACCCTCATTCCTGCAATGCTGAGGGCTCTGAACTAAGGCCAGGCAGAAAGTAGACACACTGCCTCTGAACAGTAGTATCTAGGGACAATTTTTCCCTCTTCTCCCCTCCTCTCCTCTCCTTCCCTCCTCCTCCCCTCTCCCACTCTTCTCCCTTCCTTTCATTTCTTTCTTTTACATTCCTATCTCTCTCACTTTTATCTTCCTTCCCTTTACATTTATTGTTCTTATCTTTTTTCTCGTTATCTTCCTCATCTTTTCTTCTTTTTTTTTTTACTTTCTCTTATCCTATACTTCTAATCAATTTCCCTCTTATTTTTTTCCTCCCAAATCTTACAAAACTCTTGAGAAGGGGCTAAAATAGCTTCTATCCAGATCTTTGTTTATCCAAAAAAAAAAAAAAAAAGCTTTGTTTGTTTGTTTGTTTGTTTAATTTGGTTTTTCAAGGTAGGGTCTCACTCTAGCTCAGGCTGACCTGGAATTCACTATGTCGTCTCAAGGTGGCCTTGAACTCATGGTGATCCTCCTACTTCTGCCTCCCAAGTACTGGGTTTAAAGGCATGCGCCACCACACCTGGTTCAAAAAAAATTTTTTAAGGGTAAAATATAATGTCAATATGTCTATGAAAATGCCATAATAAAACCTGTAACTTTGTGTGCTAATTTAAAATTCATTTAAAAATAAAATTAACATAAAATTTGGGGGCCTGGGGAGATGACTCAGCAGATAAAGCGCTAGCCACTTCAGATGGAATGCCTGAGTTCAAGCCCTAGGCACCACATAAATAGCCAGAATCTAGCCGGGCCTTTAATCCCAGCACTCGGGCAGCAGAGGAAGGAGGATCTCTGTGAGTTCAAAGCCAGCCTGAGACTACATAGTGAATTCTAGGTCCAGCTTAGGCTAGAGTGAGACCCTACCTCAAAAAAATCAAAATATTAGGGCTGGAGAAATGGCTTAGCGGTTAAGGTGTTTGCCTGCGAAGCCAAAGGATCCCAGTTCGATTCTCCAGGTCCCACATAAGCCAGATGCATAAGGGCACATGCATCTGGAGTTCGTTTGCTGTGGCCAGAGGCCCTTTCTCTCTCTGTCTGCCTTTCTTCTATCTCTCTCTCTGCTTGCAAATAAATAAATTTTTAAAAAAAATCAAAATAATAATGATGAGTAATTTTTTTTTAAATAGCCAGAATCTGAAGTGGGTTTCTGTAATCCAGCTGTGGTGGGCTCCTGTAATCCCAGCAGGATGACACTGAGGATGAAATGGGAGAATTTCCTGGAACCACAGTAAACTCAGCAAAGAACAGCAGAGCAAGAATCCAGAGCATGCCTGTAATCCCAGCACATGGGAGGCAGAAGTAGGAGGATCACCATGAGTTCAAGGCCAGCCTGAGACTACATAGTAAATTCTAGGTCAGCCTGGGCTAGAGTGAGATCCTACCTTGAAAAACAAAACCAACCAAAACAAACAAAAAAATCCAGAATGCAAAAACCTGACTCAAGTAAGGTAGACAGGCGGGAAATGACCTGAAAATTGTCCTCTGACCTCCACACACATGTTGTGACGTGTACATGAACACACACACGTAAATAATACTTTTTTAAATTTTTTAATGAAATTTGTTAGTTCTGTGCATGAAAACAGGAGTCCCCAAGTTGTGCTGTTTAAGATGCTCCATGGAATGAACAGTAGGAAAATCTTAACTCTTATTTTCATATTCATTAACTCCTTTGGAGTTTTATGCTGGTTTTATAATGCATATAAGAAGATGCCTTGTTGTATGGCATAAGGTCATTAGTACAAACACTGCTCAGCACCTGCCTGCCAACAGATCTAACAAACCTTCACCACCTCCTGCCTACAGAAGGGCAGAGGGTCCCTGGAGAGTGTCCACCAGTGAACACCCTGAATCACCGCGTCTGTAGCTGGGCCTCCTGGGACAATTGTCACATAACAGTGAGGGATTGTTCGGAGCTCTGGACACTCATCTCATGATTTATTTTTACACGTACTGACATGTTCCTCTTCATTGTCTCTCTCTTATGTAGAACTTACCAATATCTTCATTTTAAAGATGGGAACACTGAGACCCAGAGAGGCTGAATAAATTTTAATACACACGTGTGTTATCAATCCAAAGTCTGAAGCGTGGTGTTTTGATTCCATCTTGGTCAATTTTGTAAAATGGAGGCAATGAGCATGACTTCAGATCACTTTAAGGATCCAGTAAGATAATGGTTTAAATCTTGCAAGTGCTGGAAGTACCGACAAACAGTCGCTACTGTTGTTGTAAATATTCTTGGTTTTGAAATTTTGAGAAGAAGTCTCCTGTAGCCCAGAGTGGCCTCAAACTCTATGTAGCCAAGACTGGCCTTGAACTCCTGATCACCCTGCCTCTATCTCTCAAGAGCTGCCATTACAGGTGTGTGCCACTGTGCCCAGCTCTTTATAACCATTCTTTACAAAGCAAACAATGACATAAGCCTTAAAAACTTCCAGAATCTTCCTTCCCTAAAGAGAAATATTCAGAGCCGGGCGTGGTGGCACACACCTTTAATCCCAGCACTTGGGAGACAGAGGTAGGAGGGTCACCATGAGTTCGAGGCCACCCTGAGAAAAAAAAAGAAAGAGAGAGAGAGAGAGAGAGAAATATTCAGAACTATAGCCTACCATTCACTGTTGTTAGTCACCAGCCCTGCCCTACCTTTCTGCTGTCTTCCTTACAAGACCCCTCTCTGGTTCACAGAGTGCCATCACCTCCTCTCCCCCTGTTTTCATAACTGTAAGCTTTGGCTCAGCTCTTCCCTGTGCCTGAAATGCTCTATAGCTTTTCTATCAGGAACTCTGAGTCTCCCGGAACTTTGCTGCCTCCTCTATTTGTGCGTGTGCCCATATGTGTGTGGGTGTGTGTGTGTGTGTGTACATGTGCATGTGGAGGCCAGAGGTCAATGTCTTTCTCAATCACTCTCCACCTTTTTAAAAAGTTATTATTATTATTATTATCATTATTATTATTATTATTATTATTTTGGTTGTTTCCTGGGTAGGGTCTCACTGTAGTCCAGGTTGACCTGGAATTGACTATGTAGTCTCAGAGTGGCCTTGAACTCACAGCGATCTTCCTACCTCTGCCTCCCGAGTGCTGGTATTAAAGGAGTGCACCACGCCCCAGCTTTAAAAAATTTGGGGGGCGGGGCTGGAGGGATGGTTCAGCATTTAAGGTGCCTTCCCCTTCCCTTCCCCTTCTTTCCTTTTCCTTCCCCTTCCCTCCCCTTCCCTTCCCTTCCCTTCTCTTTCCTTTCCTTCCCTTCCCTTCCTGTAAGGCTGCTTGCTTCCATCTAGCTAGCTGTAGAGGTAGGTGTGGCCATGTCTGTATCTCATTCCAACTCATTAGAGTAGTACTCAAATCTCCTTTATCCCAATAGTGCCAGACTCCTGACATAGTACACAGCACATAATGTACACTCAGGAAACACTTGCTACATCGGCTAGCCTACATCTGGGAGTCAAGTCTGCGTCTAGTCACCAGGGCATAAAAGGAGACCTTGGTGCCCCTTACTGTGAGCCTGGGTGGTTATGCTTGTGTGTCAAGGGACAAGTTGTGCACAGCATCTTGGTGGGGCATACCAGACAGAGCAGGGGCAGAGTCCACTGCTCAGAAAGAGGAACTCTATGGTTGAACAGAAGGAGAATTCAGTGAGGGCACCCCAGAATAACCTCAAGTGTGGAGGACCCCAACTCGGAGCATGTGTCCTTTTCTAGCTCCTTTTCATGAAAGAAAAACATCCAAAAAGCCTGTCTGTCACTCAAGCATGACCTGAGGAGGGAACATGGGGCATATTCTTGTGTCTCTTTCTGAGGCTTGTGCCTCCTCCTGGGCTAGGCTTTGTGTCCGACATGTCGTTTTACAAGCACAGTATCATGTGAGAATCCTGGGGTCTAGATACATTTGGTCAGGAGGTCATTCATCCTTTCCCAGCCTCAGTTTCTCCATCAGTTAGCTATGGAATGCCTTCTTCACAGGGCTCTCTTGAGGATAAAATCAAAGAGAAGAGCTCTTCTGCACTATGAAACACTACAAGTATTATGCTTCCCCATTCATCAGGAGCCGTCTCTGAGAACACTTGAGGATATCTATCCTCTGTCTATCTACCTATCTCTTGCTCCTTCCCTCCCCCCACAGATTTCTCTCCCTGTTAAGTGCTTGACTGCTCAGGGTGCTCCTGGGTGTCCCACTTTGAGTGGAGACTTGGAAAGTGCAAAATCCAAAGCGGAGTATTTGTCATACCACTGGGGATGGGGGAGGAGGGGGCTCAGTCTCAATGGAAGGTATCAGTCCTTAGCCATCTGTGAGTTCTTGGGCCAACCCTCACCCTCTCAGAGCTTCCATTTTCTTCCCATTCAAGTAGGAATGGTACTGGCCACTTTGCAGGTTTGTGAGAAAGGAAAAGTGTGGGAGGGAATTCAACAAAGTACCTCATTGGCACTTATTTAAAATACTATTCTGAAAATAGATTCCAAGAAAATTTTTTTATACTTACATACAAAAAACCCATGAAATTTCCCTCCCCTCCCCCCATTTAGTACTTGTTTCTTTCTTTCTTTCTTTTTTTTTTGAATACTTCGGCCTACCCCATGTCAATTATTATTATTATTTTTTTTTTTTTTTTTTTTTTTTTGTTTTTCGAGGTAGGGTTTCACTCTGGTCCAGGCTGACCTGCAATTAACTATGTAGTCTCAGGGTGGCCTCGAACTCTTGGCGATCCTCCTACCTCTGCCTCCCGAGTGCTGGAATTAAAGGCGTGCGCCACCACGTCCGGCTCATGTCAATTATTTAATAAGCATTCATGCAGCCATTGTCAACTGTGTGCTGAGCCCACTGCCAGTCTCCACCATTCACTCAGGGGTGTTGCAGGAAGAGGAAGTGTGGGCTATTGTTCTGAAGTGAAGGCTCTCTGTGCTAGGTGTAGTATTTATTAGTTTAATATCATACTAGGTCACTGGTTTTTAATCTTTTACAAGCTACTGGGAACACCCTATTTCTAAAAATGACCCAGCAGAAGGATGTGAATCAAAAGGAGAGAAATATCTGCCCGTAGGAGTGTCCCTGGCCGTGATGATCTGATAGCAGCAGGCTCGGGGACAAAGAGCTCCCATCTGTAAGAGATTTCTAGAAAAGAAGTTGATGGCTGTGATTGGTGGAATTTGGGATATAGCCGATTCACTCAAAGGGTTCACACAGAGTGAACATTTGGGAGTGTTTGGTAGTGAACATTTCCAAAAAATGTGCTAAATGCACAAAAGAGGGAGGGAGGAAGGTTGAAAAGGAGGGCAGTGCTCCTGAGCTGTGTGTTACTACTGAGCAAGCAGTGGATTTGGAACTTGTTTGTACTGGCCCCACATAAGGTGCTTTTCTGTGTTACTTCACTGAAGTCTTCCTACAACTCTGTGAGGCATAACTTCCATTATTATCAACATGTGCCTATGCTCATAATGCTAAACCTGGAAGAAGTACAGTCAATTGCCTAAAGTCACACTTCGCATCCCCAGAAAGCAGCTGGCCCACCTGACTCCAAAGCCAGGATTTCCTTGTGCCAGTGTTAGATCTCTTAGGAAAATCATTTATTGTCCCAAATAAGGAATCTGCTTCCTTATCCCAAGAAGAAAGAAATGAAGCAAGACAAAGTCTAAGGTCCCTTTTAGATCGGCAGATTTTGATCTGCATAAATGTTTTGCCCAGGAATCAATGAACTATGATCCGATGGGCCAAATTCAGTCAGCCGAATGCTTTCATAAATAAAGTTTGTGGGGTTTTCGTGTGGAAGGATCCCATTCTATCCCAGGCAGACCTGGAATCCACTTTGTATCCCCAGGTTGGCCTCAAACTCATGGTAATCCTACTACCTCAGCATCCTGAGTACTGGTACTAAAAGTGTGTGACACCATGCTCAGCTACAAATAAAGTTTTATTGGAACACAGACACAGGTACTATGGCTCTTGTTTTTTTTTTTTTTGTTTGTTTGTTTGTTTTTTTGTATTATAGAATAAAATTGAATGGTTGCCACAGAGACTTTAATGCCCATAAAAATCTCACTTACTATGTAATTCCATATATATACATATATATATATGGAGAAAGAGGTTGAGATTGTCTTCCTGAAATATACTAGTCTGTGGGTTGGGTTTTTTTTTTTTTTTTTGCAACAAAGAGCTTACTAATGTAGCTTAGGCTAGCCTTGAATTCAGAATCCTCCTGATCAGACTTCCAAGTGCTGAGATTATAGACATGCGCCACCACACATCTTCCCAGACTATAGATCTTCATGGTGATGCATCATATGGGGTGGATAGAAAAGATTCTGGAGGGCCCTGAACCAACTGCAAACAGTTGGGGAGGAGGTAAGGAAGTGACTGCCACTGTTCACATTTGATACTTTTGTTTTTATTTTGCTTGTTATTAATTAATTAATTTGAGAGAGAGAGAAAGGGGCAGAGAGAGAGAGAAAGTGGCAGAGAGAGAGAGAATGGATGTGCTAGGGCCTCTAGCCACTGCAAACAAACTCCAGAAGCATGTGCCACCTTGTGCATCTGGCTTACATGGGTCCTGGGGAAACAAACTTGGGTCCTTAGTTTTTGCAGGCAAGCAACTTAACCACTAAGCCATTTCTCCAGCTCTTATTTTATTTTGTTGTAGGTTTTTGTTTGTTTTGTTTTATTTTTCGAGGTAGAGTTTCACTCTAGCTCAGGCTGACCTGGAATTTACTATGTAGTCTCAAAGTGGCCTCGAACTCACGGCGATCCTCCTACCTTTGCCTCCCAGGTGCTGGGATTAAAGGCATGAGCCACCACACCTGGCTTGTTGTAGGTTTTTAAGACAGAGTCTCAGGTATTTCAGGCTGGCCTCAAACTCGATATCTCAGGCTAGGCTTAAACTTCCTGTCTCCACCTCCCAAGCACTACCATGCTCCATTTTGGAACTGTTTTTAATATTTTTACTCAGTTATAACTTACATACATGGGAGTTCATATATATATAGAGAATAATATGCATACAGGTGCATCCTAATGATGTGTCCACCATCCCAATTGAAACATAGAACCTTCTAGAACTCCAGAAACTGTACCATTGTGAATTTATTTTCTTAGTTTTTAATTGAATAAAAGTATAACTACATAGTATATAACCTTTTATATCTTGGAGTGGTATTATTTTCAGAATACAATTTCATTGCTGATAACTAGGAAAACCTGACAAGTATCCAATATCATTCTTTTTTAAAATTAATTTATTTATTTGTTTGCAAGCAGAGATAGAAGAGAGACAGAGAGAACGGGTATGCCAGGGCCTTCCACTATTGCAAACCAACTCCAGATGCATGCACTACTTTGTGCATCTGGCTTTACATAGGTATTGGGGAATCAAACCTGGGTGGTTAGATTTTGAAAGTAAGTACCTTAACTGCTGAGCCATCTTGCTATCCCCCAAATCTTTTTTATTGTTATTATTATTATTGTTATTGCTTTTCGAGTCTGGCTCTAGCCCAGGCTGACCTGGAATTCACTCTGTATTCTCAGGGTGGCCTTGAACTCACAGTGATCCTCCTATCTCTGCCTCCCAAGTGCTGAGATTAAAGGCATATGCCACCAAGCTTGGCTCTCAATATCATTTTTCACCAATATCACTTTAACAGTACCATTCAGACATGCTCACTTCTTCATTCATTCAATAAGTGTGTGTGTGTGTGTGTGTGTGTGTGTGTGTGTGTGTGTGTATCTACCATGTGTTCTGCAGCTTTCCAGGCTTTGGAGAGTAAGAATTAGATGGTCCTTGTGCCTCGTGGAGCTTACTCTCTGTGGCATAATTTTCCACAGGCCACTGCTATATTGAGTTCTCTCTTCAGCTCTTGCACCACCTGCCTAAAGGTCTGGAAATGGATGTCCTAGTAATTTAAGACCTTTAAGGAATTTTAGATCATAGAAAAGTGGGGGAACTTAAATGGTATCCAAACCTAGGATAATTTTTCCTAAGTATTGAGAGGCCGGAAAAAAAAAAAAATTCACCAAAGCCCTTGTGGGAGATGAAAGGTCATCCAGAAAAGAGTAGTAAAGAACCCCAGGCTCCTGACCCTGTCTGGAATATTCTCTGGGCTGCCTCACTACCCTCTAATAATAAGGCTGCCAACCTCCCTCAGATTGGGACGGGGTGGTAATTACACTTCACTCTAGAGCTGACTGGATTTTGAGGCTTTTATACACACCATCAAATCAGTGGGAAAACCTAACCCTGACTTCCTCCTATTTTTTTTTAATGTGGGAGAGGTAGGTGAACGCATTTAAAGGTTCCTTTACAGTTGTTTTCCTGCTGATTCTGAATTGTGTGCAATGGGCATGTATGCATGTTCATATGTGAGGAGTCCCATTGTGCACACGTGTGTGTGTGTGTGTGTGTGTGTGTGTGTAGAGCAGAGGGCAAACTCAAGTGTCATTCTCTGGAATGTCATCTACCTCTCTTCGAGATCTACCTCTCATTGGCCTGGAACTCACTGATTCCGTTAGACCCACTAAGCACAAGCTCCAAAGATCCTCCTGCCTCTGCCTCAACTCTAGGATTACAGACACGCACCACCATGCCCAGCATTTTACATGGATATTGGGAATTGAACTCAAGTCCTCATGCTTGCAAGGAAGCACTTCATCCATTAAGCTGTTTTCCCAACTCCTGATTCTGAATGTTTGTGTTTGTTTGCCCAGCCATTCCAACCACGCTGCATCTCCCTGATCCTGAGAACTCTAAGCTGTCAGAGCATTAGATTTTCCCACTGGGAACTGGCCTCCTGCCCTTCTCTCAGAGGGAGCAGCAGAGATTGGAAAGACCCTTCTGTAAGTAAACAAAGAAAGGGGGCAGTGGGGGGGTTGTGTGCATAAAAGCAGAAAAGAAATATCACTTCTGCTGAGTTTCAGGGGAGGTGAGTTTGCGGGAGCCACATTCTCCACTGTCTGAAATGACTGACATAGTGCTCAGAAAAACCTTCATAGACACGCACCAACTGGATTTCAATTTCTTGCACACCGGGGCCAGCATTTCCCATAGCAAACTTTGACATTCAAGTAGAAGAGTCTAATATGGTCTTTTCACATTCCTGAGCCCCAATCTCAGCCTTCCCCATGAACTTACTCCAGGAACTACAAGCAATCTCTTTAGCTGCCAGTGCCTTCCTTCCCCAACCATACCATGTTTTCCTCTCTTGGGGATGTTTTGCTGACAGGTTTCATGAGAGAGCTCATTTAGTTAGCATCAAGGATGCTGAAGAATTATCTGTATACTTTTAAATTTTCCACTGGAAGGGGTAGACATTGAAACTGCTCACAGATCTATAGTTGTGATTACTTGGTGAACACTCACATTGCACCAAGTGACAATTACGCAGTAGGTCCAGGCAGGAAGATTACAAAAGTTACTAGATATGAAGAGTCAGATTACCTGTGAGACACACCTGGGTGCTCATTGGGACGTTTTCTCTGTACTCTGTGGATAGCTCGCTATGTGCATTCACATAGGTGGCTGGGGTCGGGAGAAGAATGGGCTTGCTGACACCTGGATTTTGAGAGAGAAGGAGGCTTGGGAGCCTGGTGGGGCACCCAGCAGTTGGAACTATAAATCAAAGCTGTGCTTTTTAAAAGGGTTGTGATCACTGGCTTTTTAATGGGCTTTCCCAGCTTAACACAGAAACTGATGTTCATTACACTTGATGTTTCCAACATGATCGCCAGTCAGAGAAAGAAAAAGAGGTTGTTCTCCAGAGACATTTACTTTAAACACTTCATTATCCTGTGTGAATGGTGATTAGGAGGCCAAGAGTTCTCCTACTGTGTAGAATTACAAGTGGCAAGGATCTGCCATAGGTCACAACAAACTAGAAAGCAAGAAGGTGAAATGAAGGATCCTTATTTCCATAAACTTAAGACTCCATTCACAGGGAAAGGTGTAAACTTTGAGACGGGACTCCACACACACAACCACCCCCTTCCTTCTCCAGGGCTCCCACAGGTGAACCCAGGCACCTGGAACCCACCCAGTCCTTGCCTAGATGACATCAGCCTTGACACATCCAAGAGATTTGATCCTGTATCAGTGCTAAACTTCTTTTCTATTCCTAACCAAGCCCCAGTGTCTTCCTAATTATCTTTTAAGGTGGCCACGATAGGAAAATGTGCTTAGAAGTTCCTTGGCAATCTTCCTGGTGGTTCTGAATGTTTATCTATGATTTGCCCAGTCCCTTCAAAGCCAGCTCTGGAGCTCAAGGTTTCTCAACTTCCACAGTTTCCCACTGGGAACTGGTCTCCTGCTTTCACAGACTGGAAAATGTGAACACTAGTTATTGGACCTGTTTGTTTGTCCTGGTGGTCTCACTCAATTGTTTAGAACTGGTTATTAGTATCCTAATTTGTCCTGCAGCTACTTGTCTCTGAACCTGGGTTCTAAAGAGCCCCTGTCACTGCTCTTGTACAAGCTAGGTCCAGGCCTGGAAGTTTGGGTGCGCTTGTGTCCCTTTCCTTCCCCTCAGGGTCCCCAGGGAGATGTGGCAGAAACTCATGGTGCGGAAGGCTCGTGGCTTCCTTTCCAGCCAGGCTTGGTCGGGGGCGGGGGGCTTTTCCTTCAAAGACTTCGTGGGTGCCTTCTCTACGTGACCTTCGAGACTCGGGCTGCTGCCACGGCGACCTTGTCTTTTGCAGAGCGAGTCTCTGGCTCCCCGCATCGCAGATGGGGACACTGCGAAGAGGAACCGAGAGTGGGCCTGGGAAACTGACGGTTTCAAGAGTCCGTCCAGCCACAGGCCTAGCTTTGCATTCACTCCTGGGAAGGAGTCCCGGTTCTGGGAGGCGCTTTGATATTCCGGGCTTGGGCAGGAGAGCAAGCCTCAGGTGTCCGGCTCCCCCGCGGCTGGGCGAGGCCGGGCTCCGGTGCAGCCCGGTGGCTGGGGCAGCTCCACTTTCGCTACTCCCTGCGGCCATAAATCAGTCGTAGCCTCCTCCCTTGGGTCCTGCCGGCCTCCGGCACCTTTGCCTACGCTGTCTAGGCCGGCAGTCCTTGCAAAGCCAAACCGCCAGACCCGGGGCCTGGAAAGCCTGGAGGTAGAAGTAAATGGGGTCTCCTCCAAGTCGCTCTGACTTGGGCCAAGGCCACTCCAACTTGTCTCGGGGTCTCGGCCCATTTCCCCAAAAGGTGGGTTTCTCCTCCATCTCTCTGGATATCCAGGTCTACTACCTGCAGACGGAAGCACACTGAACTCTTCTCATCCTCTCCCATGCCTTTCTTCTAAGAATACCCCACATTTTCTCCAGCTCTCTCACCTGGACCCCGGAAGCGCAGTGTCTTCTTTCTGGGCTAAAGCCGAACCCGCCGCCGCCAGCGGAAAAGCCCCCACCTAGGCCGCAAGCCTCTCGCTTCGCAAGTCCAAAGGTCAGCTAGGGTTTGGCTGATAAACCGAACGGTGGAGAAGGCCTGCAGCCCCCCAGCGTGAGTACAATGGGCCCTGACAAGTCCCGATCCCGGCCTGGGTCTCCGGATCCCTAGGACTGCCCCCTTAGGCGCACCTCTCTCAGTTTCCACACCCCCCTCCCCACCACCATTTGCATCCTACCGAAAGCCGAGCCCTTCCCACTCATTTGCATATTTTATATGGCCTAATGGTGGCGATCATGGCAAGTTAGAAGTTTTCTGACTCCTCTCGGAGGAGACTCCGGGACCCCGGGGAGTAACAGGTGTCTGGAGGCTGAAGGGTGGAGGGGTTCCAGGACTTGGGGATTCGCTTGTGAAAATCCCCTCCACCCTCCTCTCTCACCCCCCACCCCCCTTTTTTTTCCACCTCCCTGGTCCTTGGAAAATGGTGTCCAAGCTCACGTCGCTTCAGCAAGAACTCCTGAGCGCTCTACTGAGCTCCGGGGTCACCAAGGAGGTCCTGGTCCAGGCCTTGGAAGAGATGCTACCATCCCCGAGCTTTGGGGTGAAACTGGAGACTCTGCCCTTGTCCCCCGGGAGCGGGGTCGATCCCGACACCAAGCCGGTCTTCCATACTCTCACCAATGGTCATGCCAAAGGCCGCTTGTCCGGGGACGAGGGCTCCGAGGACGGGGACGACTATGACACCCCTCCCATCCTCAAGGAGCTACAGGCACTCAACACCGAGGAGGCGGCGGAGCAGCGGGCCGAGGTGGACCGGATGCTCAGGTGAGGCAGGAACGCAAATCCGAGCTCCAAGAGCCTGGGGCCTGCACTAACCAAACCTCTTTCCCGTCGGAGAAATCCCCCGGCCGCGGGAACTCCGCGTCTTTCCCAATATCTGCACCCTTCCCAGTGGTCCTGTTGGCCGGCCACCCTTGGCCGGAGGTTCCATCTGCCGTCTGCCTAGGCCCAAGCGCCTTTCCCGGGGGACCAGGGTTCGGTCCCGGGAACCAGAGGTGTGCAGCCCTCGGCCCCGGAAGGCCACACAATCTGAAGGGGGAGGATGGGTGCAACGAAACGGCTGCGATTTTCTGGGACCTGAGCCTTGTCCCTTGGGCCATGAGTTTCTCCTGAAGTGCCCTGGCTGTCTTGCCCAGGGCCCTGCAGCACGGTGGGCCCGGGAGGCCGGTTCTTAGGCGCTTGGAGTCGGTGTGCGGCGCAGCGCCCGCGCTAGGCTCGGGGTTCCATCTGTAAGAGAGCTGCTTGCGCGCGCAGGCAGGGTCAGGGTGGACCCGCGCGGGGCAAAAGAAACCACTGGGCGTCGGCGCAAGTGAGGATCGGTGGAGGACGTGTGGCTAAGACCCCTATTCGCAGAGGATTTGTGTGTCAGATTGGAAAAGGTGGCTGTGTACGCTTCTCTCCGGGAGACACCCGGGAGAAGTTCCTCAAGGGAATTCGAGCCGGCTGGAGGTCTCTGCACGAGGCCGCCGGGCACGGTGACTCTCGATGCTCTCGCACCGGCCTAGGCTTTGACAGCTAGTTACTAATTATCCAAGGGAGCCCAGCGGTTCCCTTAGACCGCACGTCGCTCCCGGGTCACTCGGCTTGGGGAAGGAGCCCCACTGTGTGGCCTCGGACACTTTGAAGCCCCGTGGTATCGAGGGCTTCAGAGTTCAGAGCCGAAGTCGCGAGCGCGCGCTCGGGGGTTTCAAGGTGGCCACCTCGGCCCTGCCCTCGGCGCGGGTTGGAGGTGGGATGTGACCTTGCATTTGAATTTGCGATCTGGGGACCCCGCCGCTAGCCTTCTAGCTAAGACAATCCGGAGGAGTTACAGGTTTCCCCACCACCATCACCACCACCACCACCACCAGCAGCAGCAGCAGCACCAGCGGGTTGCTATAATCCAGACTTGCGGCGCTTCCCTCGCCTTGTCCCCCGGTGACAGTGGTTTCTCCTGGGCCGGGGTTTAGGGACCCGGAAAGTGTCAGGAGCAGAGAGGTTAAGGACTCTGCCTCGGAGCCGCTGCCAGCAGCTGGGACGCCTGGGTGATGGACAGGTTGACCCGGGCTTGGTGAACCGACCCTGCTCTGGCCACCCCCCACCGCCCGCAGGACCCCAGGCTCTTCGCCTAGCCGCTGCCGCCCGATGTCCAGCTGGGCACCGTCGGGCGGTGGACCTGGGGCGCCCCAAGGCAGCCGTCACTCCGCCGGGCTGGAGGCCCTCAGAGATGTGACATAAACTGCAGCACGTGGAGTTGGGGTGTTATTAATTTATTCCTATAAATCATCAACAGAAAGATACACAAAGAGCCGCGATTAGGTTGAAAAGAGAGGCGGGTTATTCATTGGTGAGGTTGTAAACGCGCCTTAGAAAGAAAGGGAAGGCCATGGAGACGCGGGCGCGGGGACGCTGGCGGGGCACTCGCGGGACACACGCCCCGCGTGGCTGGGGGACGCTCCCACCCCTACCACTGGAGGGGGACCCCGAGCCCTGGGCCCGCGTCACCCCCACACACAGGTCCCCAGGGAGGAGAGCCAGGGGGCCTGGGGTCTGTCCTCTCCCAAAGCAGGTGGGAAGCAGCACTGGGGAGGCCCAGGTCCTCGCTGGGGGTGGGGACTCAGGCCCTGACCACCCCCCAAGCTTTTGTCCACTTCCCAAGCTGGTGCTGCTTTCCCTCCCCCAGCCCAGGAATGCCCAACTTTATTAAAGTAATTTTTCAAGAAAAATTGCTAGCGGTTCCCAGGTCACTGCACAGAACACCAGGCACTCCCCTCCATTTAAAAAATATTTATTTATTTATTTATTTATTTACCCACCCTGTTACCCTAAAGGGGGAAAGAAAAGAAAGGGGTGGTGACTTTGCCGAGAGCCTGATCCCCTTTCACCTTTCCTAGAAGCGAAAAGCCAGAAAGTTAGGTTGGGGGATAGAGGGGGGAGACCTCGCGCTTCCTGGTCCCCAGCTGCCTGCCACCCGGAGCCAGGCGGGCGCGCGGGGTCTCAAGAAAAGTCCAGGGTTTGCTAGGAAGCCGGAGGCCAGGCTTCTGAGGCCCGGCCCGGAGCGGCTCTGAAGTTACCTTATGCGGAGGAGCAGGGCCAAGCCGGCGATACCGCGGCCCGCGCCTGGCACCTGTGCTTGGGCACAAAGGCCGCACGCCACCCTGGACCCGCATCACCAGGGAGGTATTTCCAAATAAAACTCGCCAGCAGATCACCCAGCTCTGCTCAGACATACCTGAGAATTTTGCAGCCCCAGGTATAAAGGTGAAACAACGCCATCTTACCCCCAATTCTAGCCTTTGAATTCCGGGCTGAAAGGTTTTTGCCTTCATGTTTTTCGTAGGCTTTTTATTTTTTTAAAAAAAACTTTTTTTAAAAAAGAAACCGTCTCTATTGTGCAGCTAATTCCTTCTTTTCACAGAACCATTCACACTTAGAACATGGCACGATTTCTCTAGGTTTCTTAAGAAAAATGACACGCAAAATGACACAGGTAGAGAATTGGAACAAAGGAAAAATGGTCACAGAATCTGTTAAAACAATACAATATTAACTTTTAAAATCCAAGTACCTTTTCCCTAACTTTTGAAGCTATTGTTCATACCTGTAGAAGTATTTTTCCCCACACTAAAAATATCTGTGGAAATATTTGCCGGAACTAAGCTTTTAAATGATCTCTGGTATTTTCGTGGAGATGTCTAAAATGTGTATTGCCTTATTTTTCTCTTGCACAAGGTTAATTCCCCTACTGTTGGACACCGGGATGCATTTTCTTTGTTTTTATTCTTGGGGTGACTTCATTATACTATTTTATTTGGAAGTACTTTTATCAATGCTTGAGAAATTCGTTATTTAACTCACATGTAATTAATCTGAAAAGTTTTACATTTCTCAAAAAACAACTCTTTCAAAATTGGATCCTCACGAATCCAATATCAAAGTCTGCTGAAATAATTACAACAGTTCAAAGGTCCATAAAATGTTTCATTTCATTGTTAAAGATTTTTAATACACTAAGCCAATTTAACTTTACTTGGCATAGGCACCGTTGAGAAAGAATTATTACTGTACCTAATTTGGTCTTCAAATTATTATTTTATCTGGATTTAATTTCCCCTTTGTTTTTTCAGGTTCTGTCAGGCTAAAATATACATACATATATATCAACATAGAGTAAAGGGGTGATTTTCTAAATTAAGTATGCAATGGCATTAAATAAATACTATGCATGCAAATATTGCTTCTTTAATGGTTGTGTTTTCTACTATCCTTAATTTAATTTAATTACATCCTTAATTTCTTCATTTCAGTTTTATCGTTTTTAAATCAACTATTTAAATAAGCAAGAAAAGTTATCTGTAAAGTTGAAAACATTCTTACATAAGCCTCAGAGACACCATCCTAAGTGCCTCGCACATCTGTGTTTATAGGAAATGAAAAGAATGGCCACGTTCTTGATCCAAACTTGAAGTTTACCTTGAAAAACATTGCCTTGAGATTCCCCTTCCCTATTAGAGGAGAAATGTAAGAGGACAGGAAAATGGGCGTTTTGGATTGTTAATGTCTTACTCTGAAATTGAAACTACTCTTCCTCATTAGGTTTTATTTGGAAGGCGGGGCCATGAATAATTTTTTTTACATTACCTGCCCTTTCCAGTGGTGTGATTCTTCAACCTGGGGGAGGAGTTATCACTGCATTTATGAACATTTATGAACACGGCTAAGAAGGAATCATAACTATCCTTATAAAATATCTCTATGTGAATGCTGGTGCTTTTTAAATACAGTAAACAGAAGTAATTTCATTTGACATAGCTCAGAAATATTCTGTGATCCCTCCTTGTTTCTATGGGGGCAGGGGTTCACATAGATCACACCCCTGTGACAGCCTTCCAGAAGGAAGATAAGGTGGGAGAAGTTTGATCTGAAATTAAATCATTTTAGAAACTGATGTGATTCCCCTGTCACTGCAGGATCATCCTACCCAACCCCACACACACACACACATCTCCACTTTCCAGAGGACTCCTGCCTTTTTTAACTGTCTTGGAGTCCAGGGAAAGGAAGGGAAGAAGGATAAAATAAGAGCTTTCCCTTCCACTTATTGCAAGCAGGCTGGTTCTTGTTTATTCTCTGCTCATCTCAGAAGAAGGAGCCTTCAGTGCCTCTCTCTTGTAGGTTCTATTCTGGCCCCACACTTCTCCCAAGGTTGTAGCTTGGACAGGCAGAGAACTAGCGAAGATCAAGGTTGCAAAGGCAACCTTGTGTACCTGTTTAAAGTGTTGTGTCGGCAGAACGGCTAGCAAGTGAATAATTCTCCGTGGACATTTCTCACCAGCACTCTAACCCCCCTGCTTCTCTGTCTAGCGAGGACCCTTGGAGGGCTGCCAAAATGATCAAGGGCTACATGCAACAGCACAACATCCCCCAGAGGGAAGTGGTTGATGTCACAGGCTTGAACCAATCACACCTCTCCCAGCATCTCAACAAAGGGACCCCCATGAAGACGCAGAAGCGGGCTGCCCTGTACACCTGGTACGTCAGAAAGCAACGGGAGATCCTCCGACGTAAGTGCTTAAATCCTGTCTCTGCCTCAACCTGGAGTGACCTTTGCCCTCACTCTGACCGCTATGTACTGCCTCAGTTTCCCCTCCATCAAGAAGGACTTCAAAAGTGCTTGGCTAATATAGAGACTGGCAAGTGGATTTGGCCTTCATTGTTGCTTCACAGGGGTTGGCTTGTGCCATTTTCTGCTCTCAACCCTCTGCTGCCCAGCCAATTGCTTTGAAAACCCCTTCAGCAGATGCAATGTACTTGAAATTTTTTAGCCTTTTTTTCCCAACATCCATTCCTTTGTCTCGTCCCTTTATATTTAACCATAAGTCAAAATTTCCAAAGAAGTTATTTTGACCCACCAATTCTTTTTCCCCCATTATACCTAATTTTAATTACATTTACTTTTAAAGAAATTATGCAAGAAAAAGAGGGGGGGGGAAAAAGTGAACCACTTTGGAGCAACTTACCCACATAATTCCCACCCCTAACAACTTTACGTTGTACAAACAAGAGTACTCTCAAAAGCCTTTAATCCCAGCACTTGGGAGGCAGAGGTAGGAGGATCACCATGAGTTCAAGGCCACCCTGAGACTACATAGTGAATCCCAGGGCAGCCTGAACTAGAGTGAGACCCTATCTTGAAAAACCAAAAACCAGAACAAAACAAACAAACAAACAAACAAACACACAAACAAAACAAGAGTATTCTCCACACTCTTCATGCAACCATCAAAATTAGGAAATTAGTGATAAAATAAAATTACCAACAACTCTTCAGACTCCATTCAACTTTTATCAGTTGTTCCAATAATGACTTCTATAGCAAATTATTCATGGCAGAACAACACATCAGTGTGATGACCCAATTCCTGTCATTCCAGTTCTTATCCCCAAATCTACTGTCTATCCCAAGAATGCCGATCAGGAGAACTTTGAACTGCATTGGGATAAAAACAGTTTGACTAGCATGCTGGTTTCATGTAGAGTGTACTTCAACAGTACAGCCCATTCTCTGGGAAAACTTGGCATCACTCAGTTGCCCACACATCACTCTCTGGGCTTTGTCAAATTCCATCACTTTTTAAAATATTTTTGTTTAATTTCATTAGGTCCCAGGTGTTGATTACTGCTTTTTAAAAAATATTTTATTTTTATTTATTTATTTGAGAGAGAGAGAATGGGTGCACCAAGGCCTCTAGCCACTGCAAATGAACTCCAGATGCATGTGCCACCTTGTGCATCTGGCTTACATGGGTCCTGGGGAATCAAACCGAGCTCCTTTGGCTTTGCAGGCAAATGCCTTAACCTCTAAGCATCTCTCCAGCCCAAATTCCACCACTTTCTGAGAAGGAGTTTTTTTCCCTATCAGTAATCACTTTTAAAATCCCTGTTTTTGTCACACACTGCTCTATATTGATTATGCTTACATTTATTGTGTCATTGTCTATGGGTGGAAAGGTCTTAAGACGGAAGGAAAGATTTGGGGCATTCATCTGATGTTGGGGTTGTTTGCTCTGTGTTGGGACACTACATGGACAGAGGAGCAGCCCAGTGCTTGCTGCTTAAAGGAGGTGGCCTTTAAAGTATATGGTTGTCCCCTCCAACCACAGTGGTTGGTTTGAAGGATTTCAGTTTCTGACATGAAACAACTCTCTAGTGTCTGCATAGCCCAAGAAAATTCTCAGGACCAAAAGTCTCCAAAGACCAGAGCAACCTTGAGACGAGCCCAGTACTCCAGCCTGTGTTCCCTCAAGAAGGACTTAGACCTTGTAACAAAACAGAAGTTCCAGAAAGATTCTCAGGATGAATGAGAAGGGATGGTTCAAATCTGATGGCAGTCTGCAAGGGATGTTTCTGTTGTCATTGTTAGTATTATTGGTTTAAGATCATAGGAGACATGAAGCTTAAGAAATATCCTTCCTTCTGTAAATATTATACACAGACCTATTATGTACCAAGCACTATGCTAGACTGTGGGATACATAGGTCTTTGTCACTGAGGAAGTTGGGATACTTGAATAAATAAGGACATCTGCTTTCTAAGATCTCTTGTAAAGGTATACAAGGGAGGAGCATTAGAGGAATTGCAAAGATAACCTGGAGAAATGATGGAGGGCTTCCTTGAGGAGGTAACATCTGAATCAAGTCTTAAAGGATAAATAAAAGGGGGAGGAGGGCTGGCTTAGCGGTTAAGGTGCTTGCCTGTGAAGCCTAAGAACTCATGTTCAAATCTCTAGGTTCCACATAGCCAGACGCACAGTGACACAAGCATGCAAGGTCGCACATATGCCACAAGGGGGCACACATGTCTGGAGTTCTTTCACATTGGCTGAAGGCCCTGGCATGCCCATTCTCTCTCTCTCTGCCTCTTTCTCTCTATCTCAAAAATAAAACAATTAGGGAGATAAATGAAAGAGGGACCCAAGTAGTAAACAGGGTAAGTGAAAAGAGAGAGAGGGGAAAAATAAAAGCAGGATGATACATGGTTATACGTTATTATGAAAAATTAAAAGTAATAAATGATAGTATTCACAGGTTTGTCTAAACATGTAGAACTTTCTTGTCCAAACCAGCTCCCATATCTAGGATGAGGCTGTGGAAGCCAACCTCCCTATCCTCATTTTCATAGGCCCTCCTTCCATGCCCACTTAACCCAGAAGGAAGTAGAGGGGCATCTGAGATCTCTGGAAGGCCTGTGGGAAGCTAGTTCTTCAACCCCTCAGTGAGGTCAGGGCCATGCCCCTGAGGTCAGTAGGGCCTGGGTGTTCCTGAGCACCTGCAGGTATGCCCCTAGCTGATCCAGACATCGCACAGCTCTGTATACTGTGCAGGCTGCTGCTTCCCTAAAGGGCAGCTGAGAGACTGAGGAAACCCCCACACCAGGTGGCAGCAGACAAACAATGCCTGTTTGGCAGAAATCAGATTTGAGGAGTCTGGGGGTGTACTGTTTGAGTGACTCATAAGCTAGTAATTAGGTGCTTTGGCATCTACAGGCTGAGTCCACATCCTGGCTTCTGCCCCAAGCTCATATGACTTTGAGCAAGTCCCTGGATCACTTAGAACCTCAGTGTCTTCATCTGTAAACTGGAAACAATAGCTAGACATGATGGCGCACGCCTTTAATCCCAGCACTCAGGAAACAGAGGTAGGAGGAGCACTGTGAGTTTGAGGCCAGCCTGAGACTACAGAGTGAGTTCCAGGTCAGCTGAGCTCTCTCTCTCAAAAATAATAAATATATAAATAATTTATTATAAATAAATATTAAAATATAATATAATATATATAAATATATATATAATATATATATATAATAAAATATAAAATTAAAATATAATAATAAAATAAGTAAATAAAAATAAAACATTTTTAAAAAATTAAAAATACAAAAACTAATGGTGTGTCCAGACTCATTGCCGTGGGGCTCTGGAGATTGTGGCCTTAATGCACTGAGAACTAAGTAACTGCAGGCACAATTTCAGGAACTGAGAAAGAAAAACATCAAGGTCCAGAACCAGGGGCAAGGAAATGAATTTATGTGTCCTGCTTAGCAGGGTGCTTGGCCTCTATGCTTATTCATCTGTAAAATGGAGTGGCTTGCCCCTGTGGCCCCTGCTCCATGCAGAAGTGAAGGCCAAAACAGTTTCTTCTTCAAAGGATTGAACATCAAACCCCATTTAAACCATACAGGCCAATGCACTGCCATTGGGCCAGGCTGCCATCTTTCTTGCATTCATTCAACCAACTACTGCTAGGCCCAAGAGCCTCATTCTGCCTGCGTGCTTCTTCCCCTAACTCATTCAATGCCATTCCCAAAAAGATCCTGTGTTTTGGACTCTGTGATTGCCATCTTTCAAATGTGGGCAGATCTGATATTGTCTCCCTCTTAGATACACATACACACAGAGAGAGAGAGAGAGAGAACTGCCTTTGCAATTGTGTTTGAAATACAAGGAGCATCCCTTTTTAGTGCAAAGTTACAGATGTATTTATTTATTTGTTTGTTTGTTTGTTTATTTATTTATTTGTGAGGGAGAGAGAAGAGAGAGAAAAAAAGAGGCAGATAGAGAGAATGGTTGTGCCAGGGCCTCTAGCCACTGCAAGTGAACTCCAGATGCAAGTGCCACCTTGTACATCTGGATTATGTGGGTACTGGGGAATCAAATCTGGGTTCTTAGGCTTTGGAGGCAAGTGCTTTAACCACTAAGCCATGTCTCCAGCCCTCCAGCTGTATTTATTTCAAAGCATTATTTTAAAGGTTTGGGGCTTTGTAGTTTTCTTCTCCTTCTCCTCCTTCTTCTTTTATTTTTAAGTTTTTTTTTTAATGAGAGAGAGAGTGAAAGAGAGAGAAAACTGGTGTACTAGGGCCTCCAGCCACTGCAACTGAACCACCTTGTGTGCATGTGCGACCTTGTGTGGTTGCATCACCTTGTGCGTCTGGCTTACATGGGATGTGGAGAGTCGAACATCTGTCCTTAGGCTTTGCAGGCAAGCTCCTTAACCACTAAGCCATTTCTCCAGCCTTCTTTTATTATTATTTTTTTTTTTTTTTAGGCAGATTCTTGCTCTAGCCCAGGGTTAGCTCCAGGCTGGCCTTGAACTTACTGCAATCTTCCTACATCATCTTCCCGTAGTGCTGAAATTAAAGGCATGCACCAGTCACACCCAGCAGCTTTGTGATTCTCTAAGAACCTAACATTAAAATGCACATGCCCAGAGTATAGAGAACAGGTGGGAAGGGCTATTGAAAGTCTGAATGGGCTGAGTAAGTGGAAGTCACATCTTTGAGTAGTTTCCCCCTGGGACTGAGATTTCACTGAGCTCATATCCCACCCCCATCGGGGTTCAGAATGTTGCTTCATGTCAGAAGATCATGAGTGAAAGGAAAATAACTTTTGCAAAACCTGGAATTGGGAGCTGGGGAGATAGCTCAGTGGTTAAAAGGGACCCAGGTTCAATTCCCAATCACCCACATAAAGCCAGATACAAAAAGTGCTACAAATATCTGGTGTTCATTTGCGGGAGGGGGAGCAAGAAATCCCCCCCACACACATGTGTTAATTAATCAACTAATTATAAAAAATAAAACATTGATTTGGCTACAACTAGGCTGTATCAAAAGAAGGGAGAAAGGTGGGCAGTGAGAGGCTTGTCAAGAAGGGTCCCCTCTAAGAAATTGAAGCAGATTGTATAGTTTAGGAGAGCAGAATTACAGGAGTCTTTGTCTGTCTGTCTGTCTGTCTATCTGTCTGTCAAGTAAAGGAAGGCTACAGGCCCTATCAAATCTACTCCTTTCTCTTTTCAGAGTTCAACCAAACAGTCCAGAGCTCTGGAAATATGACAGACAAAAGCAGTCAGGATCAGCTGCTGTTTCTCTTTCCAGAGTTCAGTCAACAGAGCCAGGGGCCTGGGCAGTCTGATGACCCTTGCTCTGAGCCCACCAACAAGAAGATGCGTCGCAACCGCTTCAAATGGGGGCCGGCATCTCAGCAAATCTTGTACCAAGCCTACGACCGGCAAAAGAACCCCAGCAAGGAAGAGAGGGAGGCCTTAGTGGAAGAGTGCAACAGGTAACAATACCAGAAGCCCACTTGAGCAGGCAGGCAGGCACACAGACCCAAAATCCATTCCCCTCCATCCTGGAATACTGGAAGCAATGGTTATCCAGATAAGCGTGGCTAAATCTGGGTTCCCAAATTGTGTTCTACAGAACCCTAAATTCATAAGTTGAGGTACAGCATATGAATACTTCCTCTTAGGGAGTCACGATGTAAAATTTTTTTGTTGTATTTTTTAATGAGAGGGACGGAGAAAGAATTGGCATGCCAGGGCCTCTAGCCACTGTAATAGAACTCCAGATGCATGCGCCACCTTGTGTGCATGTGCAACCTTGCGCACTTACGTCACCTTGTGCATCTGGCTTACATGGGATCTGGGGAGTCGGACATGGGTCCTTAGGCTTCACAGGCAAGCGCCTTAACCACTGAGCCATCTCTCCAGCCCAATGATGTACATTAATATATTAAAAGCTGAGAAGTCCTGCCGTAAAGAAACCCTTGGAGCTATGTTGGTTGGTGACATGGAATCTCTCCTCCATGAATGTTAACACCTGTAGAAGCCATTACTCCAGGGAAGATACTATTCCTTAGCCACAGAATCTGACTCTGGCCTCAACCAACCATATAGCCATTAGTTCAAAAAGAAAACATGGTCCATGTATGGTGGCACACACCTGTAGCCCCAGAACTCAGGAGGCAGATTCACGGGGATCGAAAGTTTGAAGCCAGCTAATGCTTCAGAGCAAGACTTGGTCTCCAACAACAACAAGCAAGGAAACTTGACAGAAGAGTAAGAATCGGTTGGGTCTGTTCAGTTTCTCTGCCTGCACTTACTCAACAGAGTTCTTTTTACATATTACCAATGGAGGATTTTTTTAAAAAAGAAAAAGCAAAAATAATGGAAATCCCTGGAAATTTTTGTTTGTTTGTTTGTTTGTTTAATTCCACCACTATTCGCCTTGATTCCAATAACGCCTTGAAAACAACTGCCCTTTGCTCTGCCAGAGGCCTGTGGAGACCTCGCTCTATCTCTGGGTTGGGCTGGCTTGGACCGTGGAAGGATGTAGCCAGTGAGGGCAGACGGAGAAGCAGCGGGTGCGTGGCACAGGATCCTCAGGCTATGCCCTGATCATTCGAAGCCCCCAGCATCTACTGAGAGTTAAGAACGTTGTTTATACCTGGCTGTGGGGTTTCCTTAGCCCTCAGAAACCAGATCAGCCCTCCCTGGTGTCTCCTTCATGCCCCACCCAAGTGGCCCTTTGTAGGGGTACTTGGTGCGAATGAGAAATCTGGCTTTCCTGGTGCCTTTCAAGGTATCCAAGCCTTGAAATCCCAGTTGTGTCTCAGGGTGCCTGGAAGACACTCAGACACAGCCAGCCAAGGACTGTACCTTTTGTGAGATGGGAAACATGGCAAGATAAGGAGGTGTCAAGAGGCCCAGCCTGGACCTTGTCCTGGCACTGCCTGTCCCCTGCTCATTCTCTTCGATCAGGAGCCACACCAGGGGCCTACACTCTGCCCTGCATACTCTGGGCCTGTGCTAAGGTCTTGCTCCAGCCCTTCTCATCAGATACTACATGGATGGCAGACTTTTTCTCAGCTCCCACTAACCCTCAGCTTCTACTATGACTATATGTCTGAGGCCTGACACCAGTAAACTTCCAGCTCCCCTCACTCATCATCTCCCCTTTATCCATTCCAGGGCAGAATGCTTGCAACGAGGTGTCTCCCCCTCCAAAGCCCATGGCCTGGGCTCCAACTTGGTCACGGAGGTCCGTGTCTACAACTGGTTTGCAAATCGCCGAAAGGAGGAGGCTTTTAGGCAGAAACTGGCCATGGACGCGTATAGCTCCAACCAGACGCACAACCTGAACCCTCTGCTCCCCCACGGCTCCCCGCACCACCAGCCCAGTACCTCCCCTCCAAACAAGCTGTCAGGTAAGCAGAGGCCAGGCCTCACTGCCTCTGAATGACCATCCTGGTCTTCCCTTCCAGGCTCCTCCTGGCAAGATGATTCACAGGAACACGTGCTTTGGGACGGCTGCTGGTTTCTTCCTGTGGCCGGAATACTTCTCATGAATGAGTGTGTGGCCTCAGCTCAGGCTTCTTCTCACTCCTTGCTCAGCCGCTGAGGTGTATGGGACAGCTTGGCCTCCAGGGAGCCCTTTGTCCTGCTCTTCTTTGTCCCAGTTCTTCTCCTTGTGTGGCTGCTGACTCAGCCACTCCGATCATTCTCCCAGAAGGCTGCCTTGTCGGGATGCCAGGTCCAAGCTGCGGGCAGGGAGAGGTCACAGTGGTGCATCACCAGTCACTATGATGGAGAATGGCAGCCTGGCCACTTTCCACCACGCCTTGCCCTGCCATGTCCTGTCCTGGTGCTCTCCTCTACCTCCTCCAGCAGAAAAAGTCTAGTGGCCATTAGGGAAGGACCACACAGGTGGCAGTCCCTGCTTGTTGGCTGTTGTGTTTCACCTGGGTTAGGGTGATGTTAGTCATCTGAAATCATCTGGGATGAGTTGGCCGAAATGGACTGAGTTTATATTGTGTGTCAGAATGTCTTTGCTGTGAGGTTAGGGTTTGTTGGGATAGAAGCCTGCATCCTTGTGTGGGAAAGCATCTCTCTGTGCTGAGCGCCGTGCCAGCTACATCTTCTCCTCCTGGGTCTTAATTCTTCCGAGAAATCTGCTTTCCCAGAGTTGACGTGCTTATGGTTGTCTTCTTGGTGCCCACGAGGATCTAACAGAGCACAGCCTTCTGCTCTGGGGAAAGTTTTGGAAAGTTAGCAAAAGCTAACTAACCATTGTGTAACCCTGCAGTGACTCTCAAACCTGTTCCTGTTCTCACTTGCTAATTGTCATTCTGACAGCAAAGGCCTGGTCCGTGCTATTGGCACAGGCTCAAAGTCACCAGCCTAGCAACATGCAGGCATTCATTTCAAGCCTTCACTCACAGCATCACCTCTTCCATGGTCTCTGGGGCCTGACTGTGCTCAGCATGAAGCCTGGGGCTGAGCTGGGATTTCTCTGGGTCCTGCTCTGACAGTAAGTAAGGAGGGGCTCAGCCACCTGGAAAGAAAGTGTAGCTTATTCTTGAGAGACAGAGAACCTCCCCGCAAGCAAATATAGCCTGACCAAAGGGTCTCTTAGCACCCTCACAGCAATCCAAAGCAGGGTTCATTGGTAGTGGTGGATGGTGTTGGACTGGTACTGAGCAGGGCTAGTGCACTCACCCACCATGGTAATCCTTAGGAGCTGAATCTGGAAGCTGGGGTTGGGAGGGGGGAGTGTGGTTGGGATAAAGAGCATTGTTGAGAAGACAATGGCCATTGTGCTGGGACCTGTGATCTCCACACCAAAGTCAGGGAGCCTGCATGCCAAACAAAAGCCCAGCAACTTTCTGACAAGCTGGGGTTGCGCTGAGGTCACTGTGGGGTCGTTAACTTAGGCTCTGTGTACCCTGGCTAGACAGCCAGAGAGTTAGAGCTGCAGGGATGGGGAGCAGGTATGGGAAACAAGGCAGGGGCAGAGGCGAGAACACAACCAGGGGAACCCCTCGTAGGGGAGTCAAAGAGCGTCCCATTGGAAATGGATCCTCTGACGTGCCCCAGAAGTCTTAATCTTTATAAAAATCTGGAAGGATAGAACTAAGAGGGACTTCAAAGAAAGAAACCGAGGCCCAGAGAGAGGTAGTGAGTTGTCAAATATTCACAGAGTGATGGCAGCAAACGACGATCCGATATCAGGTCTGCTGGTCCTGGCACCATACTTTCCCTGCAACACAAGTGTGCACTGAGGGCTAACCAAGTCCTGGCATACAGTAAGGATGAGCTGGGGTTGTAGCTCAGTGGTGGAGTGTGTGCCTAGCCAGCATGTTCAAGAATGGGGTGGGTGGGCTAGAGAGATGGCTTAGCGGTTAAGGCACTTGCCAGCAAAACCAAAGGACCCAGGTTCAGTTCCCCAGGACCCACGTAAGCCAGATGCACAAGGTGGCACATGTGTCTGGAGTTTGTAGTGGCTGGAGGCTGTGGTGTACCCATTCTCCCTTTCCTCTCTCTATCTGCCTCTTTCTCTCTCTCTCTCTCTGTCTCTCCTTAAAAATAAATAAATAAATATTTAGAAAAAGAAAGAAAGGGCGTGAGGAGAAAATGCTGGGACACACAGTCCTACATCCTCAGAAGTTATTATCTAGTAGGGAAGATATTAATCTAGCACAGAGCCCCCAGACTCAGCTGGGGATCAAGATTATCTTTGGGTGCTTCAGGAGCTTTTCTAGGGAGGGAAAGGGCTTCCGGTTACTTCTGAAGGAACCATTATGAGACACTGTGGATATTTTCAGTGCTGCTTCCCCTCTGTCTGGATTTTCATTCGGAGCTCATCAAAGTAGCCCTTGACTCCCACCCAAGAGCTGGATTCTCTGGGTTTAATTTTGAACCTCAGTTCTAAGCAGCCAAGTGAAACATGTGGCTAATTCATATGACTTCTCTGAGTCTCCTATGTGTCAAGTGAACATATCTGGTGGCTATCTACCCCACAGGGTGCATTAAGTGGCTGAACACATGAATGCCACCTTTCCCAACAAACCACAGTAAGGTCATCTCAACATTGCAGAGGATCACCAGGAGGCCAAGGAAGGAAGGGCAGGCAGCAGAAATCTACAGGTTCTTTAGTTTCACACACTTGGGGATAAAGTCCTAAGATGTGTCCTGCCTCTGGGAATGGAAGACAAGTGGCCAGTGTGCTCTGGAATGTGGGAATTGGTGCCCATCCGCCAAGATGGCACAGGAGCTAAAAGGGCTTTTAGGCAACATGCCCCGGGCTTGGCAGACTCAGCAGTGTTCAGGGAAGACTCTGGTCTGCAGAACCTCACTGTGCACTTCTTATCACAGGGCCTCCAATCAAGGCACAGTCTCTAACCATGCCTAAAACATAGCTGATTAGCCAATGCATAAAGAGCCCTGTGTTGCAGAATTGAAGCCGACACCCCAGGTCAGAACTGGCAACCTCTGAGGCTGAGCTGGGGAGAGACAAGACCTAAGGCCCCAAGATTCCCACTGGGTACCCTGTTTGCTCTCCAAACCCCAGCACCTGAGTGAGGAGGGCTGGCAACCCCCAAGAAAAGCATCATTCGGAGGAACTCTCCTCCTGGGGAGGCAGAGCCTCTTTTCCTATTGGAGCACAAGGCCTTTCCCTCCTAGCCATGCTAACGGCCTGTGCCCCACTTGCCCATGATGACCACAGTGTGACCCTGGTCCTGGAATGTGCTGCACAATAGGGGTGGCAGGAGGAGCACTTTGCCTCTGTCAGCTGCTGGTTGGTTACAAGGTGCCCTACGAACACATTGTCGGCAGAATCAGCTGTTTTCAGCGCGGCCCCTCCTCGACTTTACAATCACACACCAGCATGCAGCCAGGGGTTGTCATGGCTTTGTCTCCCTTATGCATGCTTAATTGACAATTAAGCTAGGGCTTTGAACCAGCCTGGCTGCCGCTGATGGGCCTTCATCTTTCCAGTGCGTGTCACAGGGGCACCCTTTGTCTGCTCGTCTTGGGGGCCTGAAGTTACTGTAGTGAGCTGCAGGCAGCCATTTATCTTCAGCCTGGAAGGCCTTTATCTACCCCTCTTCCCTTCCAGCAGGAGCTGTCCCTGGTTATAGGCCCCCGTGACAGCCCATTCTGGGTCCATTGAGCAAGCCCGGAGTGATGGCCTCTACCTCCATTCTGGAGCTGAATCGAGGAAAAGGCCCCCCAAAGGTCAAAGGGCAGGGTTGTGGCAAGCAAAAGGAGCTGGTTGGAGACTGGTGCTTGTATTGATTGGCTCAGAAGAGGAGGAAGTTGGCATGGGATGGGAGCTGGGCTATCCTTGGCCCAAGCCTGATACCTGCTGGGTGTCCTTGCTATATGGATACACACTTTGCTCCAGTGCCCAGCTAAGTCACCTGGCCAACCACCCTATGGAGGCGAGGGAGGGACATAAGAGTTCCATCAGTTTTCACTCTTTTGGGAAGGAAGTGGGGACTTGTTCTCCAGCAAAGAAAGTGAGAGGCAGGAAAGAGAAAACAGCTGCCCAGGGTTACTTTCAAGTCTAGGAAGAGATGGGGGCGGGGGCAGTCAGCGACTGCTTCTCTTCCCTCCCTTTGAATCCCATGCTTCCTCTTCCAGCCCAACATTCTTTTTTTTTAAATCATTTTTTAAATTTATTTATGAGGGAGAGAGGAAAAAATGGGCACGCCAGAGCCTCTAGCCACTGCAAACGAACTCCAGATGCCTGTGCCATCATGTGCATCTGGCTTATGTGGATCCTGGAGAATAAAACCTAGGTCCTTAGGCTTCACAGGCAAGCGCCTTAACTGCTAAGCCATCTGTCCGACCCCAACCCAGCATTCTTGACTTCCCTAACATGGGTCAGAACTTGAAGACAGAAATCCTGCTTCCTGCTTCTCCCTCATCCTCTTTCACACTTCCTCCCGTGTGGCCTGTAGGAATCTAACACGGAGGCTTAGACAAAGCAGACTCTTGACCTGCGTACCTGTGTGAATGCTCTTCTCCCTGGCACAGACAGATACAGGACTCAAGGAAACTTCAAATGTGCCAGTGACAAGATGGTGACTAAAGGCGGTGAATTATATTAACCTGTGTTGATTGAGCACGGTTTTGATTCAAGGCTCTCTGTTGACACCTATATGCATCATCTCATCTAATCCCAGCAAACTGAGGGAGTGCGGGCTATCTGTATTGCTATCCCCAATTCACAAACAAGAGAAGCAAGATGTTTAGGATATAAGCAATTTACTCATAGAGTTAGTAAGCATAGGCAACAGGGTTTGAGCTCTTATACAGTGCCCATCCCAGCGCTCAGGAGGCAAAGGTTGGAGGATCACCAGGAGTTCGAGGCTACCCTGAGAATACAAAGTGAATTCCAGGTCAGCCTGGGCTAGAGTGAGACCCTACTTCAAAAAACAAACAAACAACAAAAACAAACCCCATGAGAACCCACCCCTACACCACCACACAAAATCCATGTTCTCCACCTGCTGCCTCCCTCACCCCAAGACCCTTCTCCTATACTCCCACTCTTCCTATTGGAATGACAGAGGCTTTGGGTCAGCATGGCTGAAAAGACTGCCAGCCAGTGGGAGGGGGGCTGGGGGGGTGGAGTCCTTCCAGCCTGCTTAGTTTACTGTTTCCTCTCCAACTGATGCCTCAGACCAAGGTGGATTCTATGGGAAGAAATGAAAGCCCGCCTTCATCCCCAAGCCCATCCCCATCTGTGTGGGGATTTGAACTGCCCTTGCATTCGGGCACTGTCTGGGGCACTAAATGCCTTTAACAACTTAATGGGGCCTCAGAGACAGTGCAAGCACCTCAGTTCACCTCTGGGAGCTCCTCCTCCTCCCTGGGCAGCAGACAAGAGGAAGGGGGTTTATGAGGGCAGCTGTAAAAATATTCACCTCAGCAGCAAAGGTTCCCAGAGTAAATGAGCCCCATTGTCCCTAAGTCCGACATCAGTTCAGTTCCAAAAGGAGACACATCCTGCCTTGGATCCTTGGCTTGCTACTAGAGCTTTACTGGTGGCCATGGCTCCAACCATTCTCCTTCTTAGCGACTTTATCTGGCTGTAATTTTATCTCTTGAATTTGAAGGTCATTTTATCTTGTGGGTACCACCCCATCAACTCCCAATAGATTGAGGAAGACAATCAGGATATTAATGAGATTAAGAGGTCTAGCCTTGAAGGCATTCTGCTGTCAGCCACCCCCCCCCCCATAGGGGACCAACCCTGGTCTGCATACAAAGAAACTAGGCTGGGGGTTGGTGGGGCTCTAACCTTCTCACACAAAGGAACTTCCCCACCCCCACCCCCACCCTGGCAGATATCCGACTCCCAGGTGGAAGGCAGCCCCACTGGCTATACCAAATCGCCCCAGAGGACTCCAGGACTCCCAGCTACCTACAGGCAGGCCTGAGGAGGAAGGAAACTGCCTGCAAGCGCAAGGCTTCAGCCTGCAGCTTGTGCGAGAAGTGCTCTTGGGATCTGTTTGTAAAAGGTTTGATGGGAAGTGACAGGAACTTGGAGAGAATTGAGCACTAGAGGTGCAGAGAGAGGCAGAGATGTGTGTACAAGGGCCTTTGAAGCTACCTGCTCAGTGGAAGGCACAAGATCTGGCCTTATGCCTTCTCACTTTTCAAGGGGAAGTAAAAACATGAATGAGGAAGGCAGGAAGAGTGTATGTGTTATGTATATATACACACCTAGTATACACATATGCATGCGTTTATGTATATGTGTGCATATACAAATACATATATGATGTATCCAGAAAACAAAGTCAAATGAAGCAGTCAGTCCTGGTCATCATCCTGGGCTGTTGACAAGTACTCTATAACAGGGTCAGCCAACTTTTTCAGTGAAGAGCCAGAGAGGAAATATTTGAGGTTTTTCAGGCTGTACAGTCTCATAGCCCCTCAACCCTCCCTCTGTAGCCACAGACTGTCCATAAATGTGGCTGTCTTCCAATGCAACTTTATTTCTGGGGGCTGAAATTTGAATTTCATGTCATTTTTAATATATCATAATATATTCTCCTTTTGGTTTCTTTAACCAATTAAAAAATGTAAAAACTAAACTGGGTGTGATGGTACACACCTTTAATCCCAGCACTCGGGAAGTAGAGATAGGAGGATTGCCGTGAGTTCGAGGCCAGCCTGAGACTATATAGTGAATTCCAGGTCAGCCTGGGCTAGAATGAAACCCTACCTTGAAAAAAAAAAAAAAAAAAAAAAAAAAAAGGGTAGAAACTGGGCTGGAGAGATGCTCAGTGGTTAAGGCACTTGCCTGCAAAAGGACCAGGTTCGATTCCCCAGTATCCAAGTAAATCCAGATGCTCAAAGTGGTTCATTAATCTGGAGGTTGTTTATAGTGGTTGAAGGCCCTAGTATGTCCATTTTCTCTCTCTGTCTCTCTTTGTCTCTCTCCTTGCAAATAAATAAAAAATATTTTTTAAAAAATGAAAAAGGGCTCAGGGATGGCTTATTGGTTAAGGTGCTTGCCTAAAAAGCCAAAAGGATCCAGGTTCAATTCCCCAGGACCCATGTTAGCCAGGGGCACAAGGGGGTGCAAGAGTCTGGAGTTCATTTGCATTGGCTAGAGACCCTGCTGTGTCCATTCTCTCCCCCGCCTCTGTCAATTAAATAAATAAATAAAAATATTTAAAACAGAAAACAAAAAAAAAAATGCTGGGGGTGGTGGCATACCCCTTTAATTCCAGCACTCTGGATGCAGAGGTAGGAGGATCGCTGTGAGTTCGAGGCCACCCTGAGACTACTTAGTGAATTCCAGGTCAGCCTGAGCTAGAGTGAAACCCTACCTCAGAAAAAAAAAAAAAGTAAAAACCATTCCTAGCTCACCCATCATGTAAAAGCCCACTGCCTGGGCCAGCAAAGCTCTCCCCTCAGAACCATGGTTCTTATGCTCTGCAGCCCATTCAGATTAAACTGGAATCTCTGGAGAGTAGCACCAGGCATCAGTTGCTAAAACTTTCCAGGTGTGCCCAACCTGCAGCCAAGTTTGAAAAAAACTCTTGGGCTGGAGAGATGGCTTAGTGGTTAAGGAGCTTACCTGCAAAGCCCTAAGAACCCAGGTTCAACTCCCCAGAACTCACATAAAGCCAGATGCACATGGTGGCGCATGTATTTTTAGTTTGCAGCGGCTAGAGGCCCTGATGCACCCATTATCTTTCTCTCTCTCTTATAAATAAATTAATTAATTAAACATAAAAAAACTAACTCTAAAGCATTTGAGTGTAAACATGCACGCTCACTACCTGAACATGTGTTAAATGTGGATTCTTACTGTATGTGTGTATGGAGTAGGGGGAGGCCTGAGCTTCTGCATTTTGGTGCTGGCAAAGAGGAATCTCACTTCAAAAAAAATCAATAATAATAATAATTAATAATAACTTAATTTTTATTGTTAATAATTAACAAAATTAGTGGGCATCTTGGAGTGATTCAGTCTGCTTTTGCCTGACCACCTCCATCCCCAACATTGACTATCTCCTAAAGACACTGGGAGTAAATGCTCTTAGAATCCCAGTGGGCATGGCAACAAAATCATGGTCCATGGAGACAGATGTGAATTTCAACCTCACTTTGGCCACTTATTGCTGGGTGACCCTGGACAAGTTTCTTGAATCTGAGCTTTAGCTTCATGGTGGATAAAATGGGGATACCCACTTGTGCAAATGTTTGAATATTAAGTGGGATGACATTTACGAGCATATATAAAACACCCCAGACATAGCAGGGCTTTTTTGTAAGTGATAACTATTGTCATTCCTTACAGAGGTTTGCTGTTTTGTTATTTTGGAGCTTGGTTTTGTTTTTTTGTTGTCGTCATTGTTGTTGTTTTGTTTTGTTTTTTCGAGGTAGGGTCTCACTCTAGTCCAGGTGGACCTGAAATTTACTACGTAGGCTCAGGCTGGCCTCAAACTCACAGCAATCCAGCTACCTCTACCTCCCAAGTGCTGGGATTAAAGGTGTGCGCCACCATGCCCAGATGAGCTTGTTGTGTTGTTTGCTTCCCCCCTCATTTTTCCATATCCCTTTTAGATATTTCACTCATTTTTGACTTTTAGAGAATTTGAGTATTTCCAGCTAGAAGCCCATCTTGATGTCTGAAGGTGTCTCGGGGTGGCTTCTTGTTACATATAGGTGTGAGGCAGTTTCCCATTTTTCCTAAGCTCGCTCTGTGAAACCGATTAGATATATCCAGTGTCATATGGCATTTGTTGCAAATACGTGAAACAGTGAGAGGAAGTTAAAAGTTCCATGGATTGGTATCCAGGACCATGCAGCAGGAGGTCAGGTTCATAAGATGACCATGAATTTCCTGAGTCTAATAGGGCATTTTTCTGCCCTAATGAAAAGGAGGTGTGAGTACCCCACTCATGTGTATTGCTTGCTGGTAATTAGCCTGGGGAACCTGATAATTAGAAGGGGTGTGGTGCTCTCCTGCTAGAGGCCACATTGGGCAACTCACTGCCCTTTGTTCTTAGAAGGGAAGCTGCTTCCAACTTCAGGCAAGGGAGGGAGAGAGAGAGGAAAGAGAATGGAGAGAGAGAGGAAGAGAGAGATGGAGAGAGAGAGAGAGAGAGAGAGAAGAAAGAACCCAACCTCACAGGGAACACAGGAACCCTTGTAGCTTCAACAGGCTGATTTTTCTGGAAACCACTTCCCTCACTCTGGGTACATGCTTTTCTCCCCCCACACTACTCTGACCCAGCGGCCTCTGCAGTAGCAAAATATGTGGCTTCAGATACTGAGTCCCCAGCAAGGAAGGACTCCATACTTCTACTGCTCTGGGGAAATCAAGAGCCAATTTTCCCTTTCTGTTTTTTTTTTTTTTAATCTTTATTTTGTTGATTTGCACGTGTGTGTTTCTGTGTATGATGCACTAGAGTCAGTGCAAATGAATACCAAGTGCTTGCACCACTTTTTGTGTCTGACTTTACGTGGGTGTCTGGAGAATTGAACCTGGGCCAGCAGGCTTTGCAAGTAAGCAACTTTAACCACTAAACCATCTTCCCAAGCCTAAGAGCCAAGTTTCTCAGATCTTATGATCTGTAAGTCGAAGGAACATTGTAGAAATGGATTGGGCATTTAATGACCCCCCCCGGGGGGGAAGTCTGTGTGCTGTGAGGTGCCATGCAGTTCACTGTGTACAAGTGGTCCTCCTCAGGACCAGACTGAGGTAGAGGCACCTTGCAAGCAAGGCACAGCACCATAATGCTTTGTTTGAACTGTGGTTCTGTCACTGTCTGGCTGGCAGTATGCCTTCCAAGAAGTGCCCTAGCATCTTTGAATCTCAGTTTTTCATCTATAAAATAAGGACCCTATTATATAAAAGGCAATAAAGCACCAACAGAACCAGCTCAGTGCCTGACAAGGAAGGTTTGCTACCCTTCAGCACCCCAAGACTGACTCAGAAACCACGGGGTGTTAAGATTAAGGAAAGGCTCTAGATCTCCTTGGGTTTCTGACAAGGGTGTGGCTTTGCAATTTCACTCTGAAAGGTTTTCCCTTTCCATGAACTTTGGTTGTCATTTGAGACATCAGAAACCATGGAACGTAAGCAAAGGCAGCATCTGGGGTTCACAGCTCTCCTTCCTATACCACAGAAAAACCATCAGGGAGTTTATTAAAAACAGATATGGGGGCTGGAGGGATGGCTTAGCGGTTAAGGCATTTGCCTGCAAAGCCAAAGGACCCTGGTTCGATTCCCCAGGACCCATGTAAGCCAGATGTACAACGTGGCACATGCATCTGGAGTTCTTTTGCAATGGCTGGAGGCCCTGGCGTGCCTATTCTCTCTCTCTCTCTCTCTCTCTCTCTCTCTCTCTATCTCTGTGTGTGTGTGTGTGTGTGTCTGACTCTCTAAAATTTTTTTTTAATTAAAAAAAAAAACAGAAAACAGACATGGGAGCCTGGCGTGGTGACATACACCATTAATCCCAGTACTTGGGAGGCAGAGGTAGGACGATGATTGTTGTGAGTTCGAGGCCACCCTAAGACTACATAGTGAATTCCAGATCAGCCTGGACTAGAGTGAAACCTTACCTCAATCTCACCCCCCCCCACACACAAAACAGACATGGATATCAACAAGGCATTGTGGTGGTACATGCCTTTAATACCAGCACCTGGGAGGCTGAGTTAGGAGGATCATTACAAGTTCAAGGCCAGCCTGGGCTACATTTCAGAGTGTATTATAGGTCAGCCTGGGCTAGAATGAGACTCTGATTCAAAAACCCAAATAAAAATAAAAGCAGATGCAGTTGTGCCACTCACCCACATCTGTCCAATCAGCACTGCCAGGGTGTGATGTTGCTCAAGCATAAGAAATCGTAAGCAGTGTCCTGAGATGTTTGGCTGCATAGCCAGGGTTGGCTGTCAGTAGGCTAGATAGAACAGGAAAGTTCTGAGGGGCTGACAATGATCTGATGGTGACTTGCTCAGCTGGAAGAGGAGAGGAATAGTGGACTAGGATTGAGGAGCCCAGAGCCACCAACAAGTAGGTGTGACCTTGGGCAAATCATGGAACTTCTCAGAGATTTTGGCAAATGGGAGTGTTGGATGAAGATGCTTCGGCTCCGATGGGTTGTCACTCAGAGCCTGTGTGTTGCTTCCAGTCTTGAGGCTGAGCGCTCTGCTGCTTGAAGGGCAGAGAGAGGCTTGCCACTTATATTTTTATTGTGACGCTCATCATCTGTCTCCCTGCCTCCCTTCTTCTCTCCCTCGCTCTGTCTCCATTTGAGGAACTATGTGCTGTTAGAAGCCTTCCACCTTTATTAGGGACCATTAGAGCTTTATAGCACCAGCCGATTGGGTGGAGCCAGTCACAATAAACAGATTTATACTGGGTATAAACGAGACGCCTATAACTGCTGAAGGTTAACACTTTCGGGTCCTTCGAGTGGCAGCCTGCATGTTCACGTCTCATGCCCTGTCTGTGGCAGGATGCCTCTTCCTGGTCGTCACCTGTTGGACTAGGTTGCCAATGAAGTTCTTCTGAGTCCTTGTCCAGCAAGGACAGAAATCCTCTAAGCAACACCTCCTGCTTGTGTAATAAGCTCAGGTACAAAGTCATGTTTCATTGATCTCTAGATGTTATACAGATGCAAACAGAAACGAGCAGCCCATTATCCTCTTATCTAGACCAGGTGAAAAGCAGAGCTGGCATCTCTTCCTGTCAAAGGAAAACACAGACAACTAAGCCTTGTTCCCACAGTTACTCAGGACCCTGGAGTCGAAGCACCTACCTTTCTGTGCGTGTATTTTGAGCAATAGAATTGGGAGCTACACCAGCCCCTGCTGGATTCTTCACTACAACATCTCCAGCCTCAGCCTGGAATATGGCAGCCATTCCACTTAGTTGTAGAATGAAGATATCTGTTATAGCTGGGTGGGGTGAATGCACCTTGAATCCTAGCATGTGGGAGCTTTAGGTAGGAAGATCATGGTGAGTTCAAGGCCAGCCTGGGGCTGCAGAGTGAGTTCTAGATCTACCTAGGTTAGAGTGAGATTCTGTCTTAAAAAAAAAAAAAATAAGGCCAGATGTGGTAGTCCCAGCACTCAGGAGGCAGAGGTAGGAGGATCGCTGTGAGCTCAAGGCCACCCTGAGACTACATAGTGAATTCCAGGTCTGGGCTAGAGTGAGACCCTACCTCGAAAACCAAACAAAACAAACAAATAAACAAACAAAAAGAACCAGTTATAGAGAACTTCCTGTCCAAATGCTTAATGAATAAATGCTCCACTTAATAAGTTTG
This sequence comes from Orientallactaga sibirica, assembly GCA_036365145.1. Classification (NCBI taxonomy): domain Eukaryota; kingdom Metazoa; phylum Chordata; class Mammalia; order Rodentia; family Dipodidae; genus Orientallactaga; species Orientallactaga sibirica. The sequence continues at coordinate 2,921,298 of JAEOAD010002422.1, read as the reverse complement.
TTATTCAGTTTTAAAGTAGCATCTATAATTATTAGTATTATTCTTTAAAGCCCATCTTCCTTTTTCTGAAGGCAATGTCATGCAGTCCTCTGCTCCCCACCTAAACTTTACAGTTCACAAAACAATGCCGATATCAAATTCTACCAAGAAAGTTTTCAAAGGACAATAGGGCTTTCCTCTCTGATGGCCTATCAGCTTGATTTCTTCTCGTTTAGTCCACTCGCTTAGTTTAGGGGTACTAGTTTCATGTTCAACTAATTTAGTTCCGCTTATAATCCCTTACCAAGATTCCTTGGATAAGAAAAGAATAAGAAGGTCCTGAGTTTCCACTGCATGAACAGAGGCTTATGCGCTGCAAATCCAAGCCCCTCCTTCTCATCCCCCCAGGGAGAAGCAACAGCCACACTGCTTCTGAGCAGCCATGCATTCTCTGGAGGTGCTACCTGAGCGCTCAGTTGGCGCTGCTGTTCTCCAACAGCATGGAAGCCAGTCATCATGCATCTGCCAAAGCGTCAGTGCCTGACACCTGGTGCTCCCTGGGGCCCGACATCTGTGAGCCTGCTGGGTGGGTGATCAGCAGCTCTCTGTCATGATCTGATGATGATGGTGATGATGATGCTGGTGCCGCCCTCAGGGATGAAGAAGCTGGGGGCTGTTGGGGCCTGGCCAGGCAAACCCCTATAATGAGTCAGCTTTAACACTTGTCAGGCCCCAGAGAATCATGTCCCTGGGTATCACCTCCCAGTAGGGTACTGCTTATGAATAGGTCACAGTGGAAAACCACTCTTTCCTAGGGCAATTTTATTAGCCCTTCAGTCACAATACAGATGTCTGTTTATAGGACCTTACTTTGTGTGGACATGCAGTGGCTCAGTCTTCGGATGGCTTTACAGCCTTTCTTCCATTGCCCAGACCCACTAGGAGCATCGCCATTCTCCCTACCAGCCAAGCCCAGGAGCTTTTGTTGCCCTGCTCGCAAAGGCAGCCTCTCAGAAAAGACCAGACCCCAGGAGCCAGACTGCAGCAGGACACTGTCTGTCACCACAGGCATTGGGACTAACGATGTCCACTGTTAACTTGTCTCAGTTTTTTACCCTAGTTCTTTGGAGAAAAAAAGCACTTAGGTTACTCATGTTGCCATAGTGAATCCCCATTAACTGACCTTTTTCCTTACCTCAAAAGTCCCCAGTGGGGGCTGGAGAGATGGCTCAGCGGTTAAGGGGATTGCCGGCAAAGCTTAACAACCCGAGTTCGATCCCCCTTTACCCATATAAAGCCAGATGCACCAGGTGGCACATGAATCTGGAGTTCCTTTGCAGTGTCTAGAGGCCCTGGCACACTCATATTCTCTCTCTCTTCTTTCTCTCATCCACTTCCTTCTCTAACTCCCTCTCAAATAAATAAATAAAATATTTTTTAAAGTCCCCAATGGACTGAAAGCTGAGTTCTAACACAGTGAGTGTAAACTTGGGGTTCTTGCTTATAGCCCCAAATCTCTACAAATGGTCTGTCTATGCTAATGGAAGCCCCTACTCCCATCCCCTTAAAGAGTTCTAGCTGACAATATTATGCTTCAGTCTCAGGACTAGAGAGTGGTACCCTCGACACCACACACACATACACACACTGACCATTTCAGCACAAAGCAAAGCTCTGTGTGAACTCTCAGGTGAAGAAGGCTGCCTGCTGCATCCTGCTTAACTTCTCCATGTACCTGTCTCATGTCTTTGCACACGTAATTGCTCAAATCTCTCCGGTAATTGCTCAAATCTCTCAGTACTATTTCTTCTGTTTATTATCTTAATCTTCTCTTCCTTTTCTCCTTCCCCTTCATCTTCCTTGAAAACAAAACAAGCGCTTGCCTCCCCCTTTATTACAGAAACATTAGGAGATTTGGAGAAGATGTACCTACTGTAGTCCCTTCACCACTCAGCAGATTAACAGTGAAGGGAGCGCGGAGCCCTCAGTCAGAGTGGAAGCTTGGGTGCTCCATTCTCACTGACTCATCCAGCAAATGCTTGGGTGCCTAGCATAGGTCAGACTCCATGTGAGGTGCTCAGGAGACAGTAGAGAAGACAGGTGAGGTCCTGCCCTCAGGGATCTTATGTTTCCAGGGGAGATTCAGCCAAGAAACAAGCCTACAACCCCTTAAGATCATGATGAAGTGGCTTAAACAATCCAGAGTCCATTTGGGGATTATGGGGGAGAAAAAAAAGAGAGAATAAGTTTCAAAATACCAGATTTGCTGTGTGACTTTTAGCCAGAGGTAGCTTAAATGACCTCCAAATCTCAGCTGTCCATTCTGTCACATGGGCATTTGTGCACACTGAGAAGCAGGCAGTATAAAACCTTCCTGGAGTGAGGACCCCTGGAGTTCTCCAGGCGGGCTCTCTTGGCTACAGCCATGGTCTCCAGGTTGAAGTGATCTTGTGAACCACCTGATGTTTGCCTGCAGAAACCGGCTTTCTGGCAAGGATACAGCGAGGTACCTAAGGACAGTAGAAGGACGTATTTCTTTCCCTCTTTTCCTGCCTGAATGTGTGATATTTCTAGAGGTACCGTGAACATTTAGCACCCATTCTTAGCCAAGACATTTTTGGTGGAAGACAGGGTTGGTTGTTTTGTTTTTGTTTTTGTTTTTCTTGGTTACATGTACTTTGATTTTTATAAGAAAGCCCAGTTTGTGGGCTTCCCTGAAGTATCATTCAACTTTTCACTCCTTGACTCTGGAATGTGTACTGTCCCCGCAGGCCTGTCTGTGTCTCGGCTGTTATGAATTGGGCTCCAACCTCAGGACACCTTGGGATCTGGAATTGAAACTAACCCAGTGTTGAAATTGCTTTCATCTCACATCGGCTTTTTCTTTCCCAGGCTTTCACATTTTTAATTTCCTAAACTCTTTGCAAACATTAATCTTTATCTTAGGAGGAAATACTATTAAAAAACTGGCAGACATCTTGCGTTACAAATGAGGAAACCGAGGCAGCACAGTGACAATTAATTTGAAAGCTTGCATTTCTGGAGTCCCGAGGTTCAAGCTGAGTAATTGTTCACATTCTTTTAACCCCAAATGAGTGTCTCAGAAACTCACCGGACTGAATCATTGGCCTCTCTGACTCTGTCCCCAAGAAAACGGACTTGTTCGGGAGGAAGGTAGAATTACTAGAGACAGGCCTGGACCATCCAGGCCATCAAGACTGGTTTAACCCCTTCCCATTCTCTCCCCAGTACAAGGTTGGGGCTTTATAGGAAAGACAGTTCTGTCTATCCATGATTTATGGACATGCCATTTCATTTTGGAAGAACTTTCTTGTTTGCATGCTTACTCCTGCCTGAGTTGAAATCTCCAGTTTCTAGACCCAATGAGTTTGGGCTGTGCTCTGCATGAGGTTAGGAACACAGGGAAGAATGTGTGTGACAGAGCCCCAGCCAGTTGAGTAATGTTTACTCTGTTGGTAGCTGGGACGCTCACTAGAGCTGGCATAAGTCCACCAGTCAGAGGAACATTCCTGCATTATCAGGGGTGAGAGAGGCTGGCTTTGAAATATCCAAAGTGAAGGCATCCTACCTGATTCTGGGTGCAGCTCACAAGACACCAGTGAAGGAGACCCCCAGGCTTCATTCAGTGCCAAAGACCATATAGAGAACATACTGAGCCCACATTACCTAAGAGTCTCCATTCCTACCTCTCTTCTTCTACAAGAAAAATTCTGGACATGTTTTCCTGGCTGGCATTGCTTTTCTGTTCATCTAACATTTTGTCTCCTGGGGGAGGGGGAACTACGCGTCTCTGATGTCATTTTATTTTGCCATTAGTCCAGCATTTGAAGAGAGAGAGATATTTATGCTTATTTTACAGAGAGACAGAGACAGATTAAGGTGCAAAAGTGGCCTGATCCAGATTCATCAAGGAGTCACTATAGACAGAGGCAGAAGGAGAAGAAGAGGGAGAAAGGGAGGAGGAGGGAGGGAAGGGAGAGAGGAAGGAAAGAAGAAAGGAAGGAAAAGAAAGGGAAGGGAGAGAAAGGAAGAAGAAAGAAAAAGAAAGAAAGAAAGAAAGAAAGAAAGAAAGAAAGAAAAGAAAAGAAAGAAAGGAAAAGAAAGAAAGAAAGAAAGAAAGATGAAAGAAAGAGAGAGGGAGGGAGGGGGGAGGAAGGGAGGAAGGAAGGAAGGAAGGAAGGAAGGAAGGAAGGAAGGAAGGAAGGAAGAGAGGGAGAGAAAGAAGAAAGTGTCTAAAGGCCGATACTCTGTTGATCTGTAACTGGAGTCCCTGCTGTTTTTGAAGTTTTAGACTCTTAGAGAGTTGGATTAGTGATCCTGGGCTGTATGGGCTGTAGTTGGAAACCCCTGAAACAGATCTTTAAAATGTCTCCATAGTCAATGGCAGCCTGAGCAGCTCCTCCCTGGGGCCCTCCTGTAAAGCAGCTGCATCTCTTGGAACATACATGCACAGGTGGTTCTGTAACACAGAGCATGGGCATCTCACACTTTACTAAACCACACAAGATAAACCACAGGCTGATGGAGAAAATAAGGCTAAAGACAGAACACTCCAAAACTCCCACCAGTAACACACTTTTAAAAGATAAGTAGCCCATAAAAACATTAGCAGTTTTTACACCTGTTAAATGATTTGAAAGCATATAAATGCTGTCCAACAATAAATATGGCACCGGAGCTTGGAGAAGTCCTGAAGTCTGCCTGAGGAAGGAAGCACTCACCGGAAGGACTATAGGTCATTCTTGTGAACTGGTGGATAGAGGGTTGTCCGAAATCAGAAGGAACATTGTGACTCCCCATGGACATAGATGTGGTTTATAGCACACAGAGGTGGCTGGCAGATGTTCAAGGGGTGTGCATGCATACACAGAGGAGTCATTATATTCCTATGAGGCCTCATTCAGTTGTGTGCACCTTTCTGAATTCACCTGGTGACTCTCAACTGTGAAATCCACGTGATTCTCAAACTGCTCTCTAGCAACGGGACTGGAGCAGAGTCTCACTTTCAACACAGAACTGATCATATTTTCTCCTTCTGCTTGTTCCTGGATCCGGGGCACGAATACGCACGAGTGGCTAAGGTCCCATTCCTTTACTCAGTAGCCAGGTGCTCTGCTAGGCTGAGGATGCAACAATGAGTAAGAGTCAGCTATCTCTTCACTTGAGAGGAAAGTAAATATATCAGAGTACAGGGTGACCAACTCTTGCTATGAGTATCTAGAGTCTGGAAAATACGAAGGCTGGAATCACTAATTAGCAGAGTGAATTAAGAATGTCTTTCCAGGGCTAGAGAGATGGCTTAGTGGTTAGGGCACTTGCCTGAGAAGTCAAGGACCCAGGTTCAATTCCCCAGCACCCATGTAAGTGAGATGTGCAAGGTGGTGCATGTGTCTGTAGTTCATTTGCAGTGGCTAGAGGCCCTGGTGCACCCATTCTTTCTCTCTCTCTCTCTCTCTTTCTTTCTTTCTTTCTTCCTTTCTTTCTCTCTCTCTCTGGCGCTCTCTCTCTCTCTCTCTCTCTCCCTCTCAAATAACTAAAGACACTTAGTCCTTCCAAGGGATGTGACATGGAGAAGAAGAGAAGAACTTTCTAGGCAGAGGAAACAGCATATGCAAGGCACAGAGGCAGTGGTAGGGCCGTTTGATCAGGGATAGCTGCATGTGACATACTGAGGGATAATGGCAATAAGGCAGACTGTGACAGTCTCCGGTGTTGAGTCTTCTCCATAAAGTAGGGAGCAAGCAGAGGTGATTTCATTTTAGAAAGAAATCCTTGGATGCAGTAGGATGAAGAGCACCCTAGACCTGGGTGCTGGTACAGGAAGGCCAGACCAGGGCCCCTGGCCTCTGTAACCATGCTGTTGACATTTACAGTCTTATTGGATAGATAAAGATGATCTTTGTCTGTTTCATAGCTATTAGTAGTTCAGCAGTAACCCAATGCCTATGGAGTAGACGTTGGAGCAGAGAACAGTGGGTGGGCCTCCAGGGCTTCAGGAAGGTCTCTAGAATCCACCAAGGATGCCTTGGGCTGCTCCACCCACTTTCTGTGGTCATTAGGTCCACGATGATGGGGGACATGGTCAATCAATCTCTTGAGCCAGAAAATGAGTGGAGGGTGTGTGGCCACCATCTGCCACGGTCATTTCGCCTATAGGTCCTCTACAGCAATTAACCTGGCATCTAAGGCAGGTCAAGGTTAACCCAGAGCCTTTGTCATATCTCCACTTCCAAAGCTCACAATAGTGAAAGAGGAAAAGGTACCATACACTCCTTTAAAAAATATTTGTTTTTATTTATTTGAGGGAGAAAGAAAGAGGCAGATGGAATGTGAATGTGGGTACAACCAGGGCCCCCTGCCACTGTAAACGAACTCCAGATGCATGACTACTTGTGCATATGTCTTTAAATATTTTAAAATTTATTTATTTATTTAATAGAGAGAGGCAAATATATATATACATAATATATATATATATATATATATATATATATATATATATATATAGAGAGAGAGAGAGAGAGAGAGAGAGAGAGAGAGAATGGGTTTCCAGGGCCTCCAGACACTGCAAACAAAATCCAGCTGCATGTGCCACCTTGTGCATCTGGCTTACATGGACACTGGGGAATTGAACCTGGGTCCTTAGGCTTTACAGGCAAGCCTCTTAACCATTAAACCATCTCTCCAGCCCTGCATCTGGCTTTATGTGGGTATTAGGGATTCAATCCAGGGCCATAAGGCTTCACAAGCAATCACCTCCAACTGCTGAGCCATCTTTCCAGTCCAGTCTTAAGGAAGGCTTCCTAGCACAGTACCTGGGTAATTGATACATTCTTGGTACAGTTTGGTGACCTGAGCCTTCCTAAAAAAGGTCTTTTTGATGAAAACAATCTGAAACTAGTAAGGAACTGAAATGGGGGTGATGGTTCTGTTCAGGCATGGCTTAGGTATTTTCACATCTTCTTTCCAATGACCTGTTGAGTGGGTTAACAGCAAGGAAACAAAAGGTTCATAATCTCCCCCAAGGTCACAGAATCTGGTAGAGCCAGGATTTAAACACAAGCCACCTAGCTCCAGAGCCTACACACTGCATTCCACTTTCATGATCATTTCAAGTATGTTCCTGAATTTGTGAAATATATAAGGCCTTGGACTTTTTTTTCTAATAAGATCACCAATTTCTGATATGTGACCCACTGCCATCTAGGAATGAAAGTTCCCCTGTCAGATGACTAGCTGGTTACAGCAGCCCTGGCAGGGTTGAGCAACTGTCAAGTCCCTGGTGAGAGGACCATCAGTGGGCAAGGGTACAGTACAGGTGGACCCAGAGCTGATGGGCATCCTTCTGCCCACACTGCAGTGGTAACAGCCCCTGTCTGCAAAGGGGTGTCCTCCAGCTTATAGATAAGGAAGCAAGAGCTCACCCAGTAAATATATGACCAAGCTGTGACCCAAACAGGAATCTCCTAGTTCCCAGCCAAGGTTTTGTCTGTCAGCCAGAGGTTTGAAAGGGAAAGTTAAGAGAGCTGTCTGTCTTTCACAGAGTAGCTCAAACACAACAATGGCCTTTCTGGAAAGTGAAAGTGTGCTAACTGCAGCAGCCTTGGACTACACTGTGGACTTCCAAAGATAAACTCCTCTGTGCCCCCTGGTGAAGAAGGTCTTTTGCTTCCTGCGGCTATCCTTAGTTAATTATTTTGTTTTGTTTTGTTTTGTTTTGTTTTTTTTCGAGATAGGGTCTCGCTCTAGCCCTGGATGACCTGGAATTCACTATGTAGTCTCAGTGTGGCCTCGAACTCATGTGATCCTCCTACCTCTGCCTCCCAAGTGCTGGGATTAAAGGTGTGTGTGCCACAACGCCCGGCTTAGTTAATTATTTTTAAATAAATAATTGTGTGGCCTGTGGTGGGGAGAAGGCTCCCTGTGACCCATATTTGATCATCAGAGGGCTAGCCCCTTTCCTTCAGCCAAATTAAATAGGCTAAATCTAGAAACTGTTTGACTTGAGAGGAATCGATGATGGGGACAGGCTGGGAGGTGAGCACACACCTGACACCCAGCGTTATCACCACTCTCATGGGAGCAGGGCATCTTGGGGAGGTAAACAGCTTGTCAGGGAGTCAGAAAATGCAGGTGAAACACAAGGCGCTGTCCAGATGTTCCAAAAGTAAAGAACAGCAGGGTGGTGGCCAGACCTCCTGCCAAGGTGCTTTCTGGGGAAGTGCATCAGGGGTTCTGCCAGAGCAGGAGCCTCAGAAAACTGTTCCCCAAAGAAACATTCCACCGGTGTCTAGAATCTGGCCTCTAGTTGTCCCAAATCCTAGAATCTTCTGACATGTATCTTGAGGTCTGTCCCATTACCAGCTCCCTCCCCACAGCATCACCACCCGCAGTTGTCATATGCGTGATGTTACGTTAGGTGCTGTGCAAGGCAGCTCATGTGCCAAGAGGGAAAGTAATTTTCTCATGACCACACATCCATTAGGTACATAGGCAGGATTTCAACCGAAGTGTATCTGGTTTTAGCCCCTACAGTCTTCCCACTTCCCCTTTTTGCTAGAAAAATTCTTCCTTTTTGTGGACTGGAAATCTGCCTCACTCTCTTTCATTGGTCTAACTCTTGCCTTTTGGAGAGCCTTATGCCTTCAGGAAGTTCAACTCTCTTTCTTCTGCTGGGAACCTGGTGGCCAATGTGAGTGGAGAAAAGGGACCCAAAGGGATGGAGTAGAGGGTGGTTCATGGAAGTCCAGAAGGGCTGTGAAAGGGGCAGCGGGAGATGCCAGGACTGGGCAGCGCCATTGATTTGAAGAGAAGGAAGCCTTCTCTCCTTTTACCTTCATAGCTCCTGTCTGTCCTCAAAAATATGTTGGAAAAAAATGGGGCTGCAGGCTGAAGAGATGGCTCAGCAGTTAGAGGCACTTGCTTGCAAAGCCTGATGGCCTGGGTTCAATTCCCCAAGACCCATGTAAAGCCAGATACACAAAGTGATTCATGCTTCTGAAGTTTGTTTGCAGTGGCAGGAGGCCCTGACATACTCACTCAATCTCTCTCTCTCATTCCTCCTTCTTTCTCAAATATATGTATATATAATTATATATGTTTATATAATTATATATTTTTGGGGGGGGGTTTTGAGGTAGGGTCTTGTTCTAGTCCAGGCCGACCTGGAATTCACTATGTAATCTCAGAGTGGCCTCAAACTCATTTCAGTCCTCCTATTTTCTCTGCCTCCTGAGTGGCTGGGATTAAAGGTGTGCACCACCATGTTCAGATATATATATATAATGGGGTGGAGGAGATGGTTCAGTGGTTAAAAGTGCTTGCTGCACAAGTAATATGACTGGAGTTCAGATCTCCAGAACACACATAACCTGGCATCTGTAATCCCAGTGTACCTACAGCAACAGGAGGCAGAGTCAGGAGAATCCAAAGCCCATAAGCCAGCTACTCAGGCATTCACAGCAGCAAACAAAGTGAAAGAAAGGACCAAGACCCTGAATTTGTCACGACCTTTGCACACACACCATGGTACAAGCACCCATACATACACATTATACACAAAGTACACACTCTCTCTCTCACACACACACAGAATAATATCCAGTACCAATTAACCACCAAATTCCAGTGTCAAATCACCCCCATGAACTGCTCTTGAATCATAGGATGGGGAAACCACCCCTAGAAAAGACCCACAGAGGGCTGGGGATGACTCAGGCAGTAAAGTGCTTGCCTTACAAACATGAGAACCTGAATTTGATCCCCAGAACCCAAGTTAAAAAAAAAAAAAAAAAACAGGGCTGGAGAGATGACTTAGCGCTTGCCTGCAAAGCCTAAGGACTTAGGTTCGATTCCCCAGGACCCACGTAAGCCAAATGCACAAGGTGGCACATGTGTTTGGAGTTAGTTTGCAGTGGCTAGAGACACTGGAACACCCATTCTCTTTCCCTCTCTCTCTCCCTTTCTTCCTCTGTCTCTCAAATAAATAAACAAAAATTTTAAAAAATCCAAAGCCAAGTGTTGTGGTCTACACTTGTAATCCCAAGTGCTGGGAAGACTGATACAGGCAGAACCCTGAGGAGCATGAGCCAGCTAGTCTAGCCTAATTAGGCAGATTCCAGACCAGTCAGAGACCCTGTCTCAAAAAAAAAAAAAAGAAAAGACAATGTCTGAAAAACAACAATCACGGTTGTCCTATGGCCTCTACACATGCACATAATGTGTGAATGCCCGCCCACTTGCACATACCCATACGCAAGCCCATAGAGCCTGTATCAAACCACTTCATGGGCAAACAGCCTGCTCTGAAGATTCGAACTCTGCTTTGGGACCTGGTTGTTCCCCGGTCCTCTTGGGCTCCAGGTCATATCAGCCTGAGATGAAATTATTAGGCAGATCCTGGAAATTTTAGTTTAAATCTCTTCTTGGAATGCTTCAGCTCAGGGAATGGGAGTCTGCTGGCCATGGGCTCCAGAGGGGACTTGGTAATCTCCCCTGGATGCTTGGGCTGTGGTGGGGTAAGCGGACAGGCCAGGCGAAAACAGCAGTAGAAGGGATACTTGGGGATGTTTTAGTTTGGGAAGCTGGACAAAAAGAGCACAACCAAAGAACTGGGCAGCTTCTCCAAATGATCCTATGCCTGGAACATCTAGCTGCTCTCTCCTGCAGGACAGAAACCCCCATCCCCACCCCACCCCACCCCACAAACCTTTCTTTCCAATCCAAATCACTGCCCAGGGTGAGACCTTGGAAGTGAGATCCCTCCAACCTTGACTATTTCATGGGTCTCTCTAGCAGGATTATTTTTCTGCCAAGCTGGCCCCAGTTTCTTTGCTCTTCCACATCCTCCAGTGGTCTCCGACCAGCACATCCGTTCCCTTTCCCTGAGAGCAGCCCTCCTTTTAGATTCCTAAGCAAGGAGCAGGGTCAGAGCAGTGAGGCTGTGAACATGTGTGGTTCTCCCCTCCCTTGCAGACCAAACTGCAAGTGCTTCAGAAGGCATTCACATTGTGCCTGCCTGCCTCACCTCTGGGCAGACACCCTTCTCCTGCACCCTGGCAATCAGCTAAATGGGACTTCAGATTCCATCAGAGGAATATGAGCTCCAGAGCCAGGGACTACTGCCCGATGTCCCATCTCTTCCCACTCACTCTATGTCCCTGGCTTCTAGGGCTTGGCCAAAAAGTGGTACCCAGAGCTGATGCCTAAGCTATGGCTCTCAAAAGGGTTACTGGACAAGGATCTCTTCTTTGTCACGTGGCTGACCTGTGCTTCTTAGCTGCACATAGCCAAGAGATGCCAGGCAAGCATTTCTAAGAAGCCTTTGGAAGAATAAAAGAAATACGGCAGCCAGAGAAAGGCCAGTCTCAGCCTCTAATACCCTAAAAGAACTATGAAGCCATACCAAACAGAATCCACCATCCAACAGTTGGCTGAGGGATTACCAAGTGCCAAAACACTGAGGATACAAAGAAGATTTACATATGAAAGCATTATACATTCATTTCGCATGACATTGCAACATGACATTGTTATCTACACAGTTCAAACTCGGGGATTTTTTTGTACTTTATTTTAATTTTTTTGTATTATTTATTTATTTTGTTTTTCTAGGTAGGGTCTCACACTAGCTCAGGCTGACCTGGAATTCACTATTGTAATCTCAGGGTGGCCTCGAACTCACAGCCATCCTCCTATCTCTGCCTCCAGAGTGCTGGGATTAAAGGCGTGTGCCACCAAGCCTGGCTTTATTTTTATTTATTTATTTAAGAGAGAGAGAGAGAGAGAGAGAAAGAGAAAGGGTGAGAGAGAATGGGCACACCAGGGCCTTCAGCAACTGCAAATGAACTCCAGACGCTTGTGCCTCCTTGTGCATCTGAGTAATTAAACCTGGGTTCTTTGGCTTAGCAGACAAGCGCCTTAACCACTAAGCCATCTCTCCAGAACCCCTTTTCTTTCTTTCTTTCTTTCTTTCTTTCTTTCTTTCTTTCTTTCTTTCTTTCTTTCTCTTTCTCTTCCTTTTTTTTTCTTTTTCTTTTTTTTTTTTTTTTTTTTTTTTGAGGTAAGGTCTCATTCTAACCCAGGCTGACCTGGAATTCACCATGTAGCCTCAGGCTGGCTTTGAACTCACATTGATCCTCCTACCTTGACCTCCCAAGTGCTGGGATTAAAAACGTGTGCCACCACGCCCAGCCAATTTTCTGTTTTTTATTTTTTTATTGGGCCACATGCATAGGTACCCCAGGATGCACATGGCCAGTGGACCACAGGTTGGACACCGTGGGATCAAAATACCCCCCCCCCCCACCCCAGCAAGCTTACATTCCACAACTAGAGGCCATGCTACCCTTGGTCTGGGAGAAAGTGAGACTTCTCGTGTGTGGACAGGGGAAAGGAACTTTTTTTCTTTCTTTCTTTCTTCTTCTTGTCATTCACCCTTGGAAACAAGGAGCACTGAGTCCGTGTTCAGGGACCCTGGTGACACGAACGTCCTCTGTTGTTTTTCAGGTGTGCGCTACAGCCAGCAGGGAAACAATGAGGTCACTTCCTCTTCAACAATCAGTCACCATGGCAACAGCGCCATGGTAACCAGCCAGTCGGTTTTACAGCAAGTCTCCCCAGCCAGCCTGGACCCGAGCCACAGTCTCCTCTCACCTGATGGTAAAATGGTGAGTACACCTGGGCCATTGTAGCTCTTGAAGCTGATAAGATAAGAGGCAAAACAAACACAACTTCTCACAAGGCCTGCCTGGAACAATGAAGCATTGTAGGCCCACCGGGGGGGAAAACGGGGAGCTGGAACGGAAAGGTAGGCTGCTGACCCAGCCTTTGGCGGGTGGAAGAGGTGTTCGGTTTGAACCCAGCCAATAAATCTGACAGAGCTCTGCTCTCATTTTATTGATTGAATGCCTCCATAAAGACGCAAGCCGGGTGGGACGCTGTTTGTTTTGGGGCTGCCGATGACATTTGTGTTGATAAAATGTTCATTCATCCCTCCCCTCCAAGGCCTCCAAAACCAGTTGGTATTAAAAAAAAAAAAAAAAAAAAAAAAAAAAAAAAAAACTCCCAGAAAGCAGCTCACTTTGAAACAAGCCCCCTCCCCCACTTCAGCAGCCCCTTGGTACTGGTGAGGAAGGTATCAGCCAGCGGTGGCTGGGGGTGGGTGGGACATGAGGATGGACCTTGAAGATGGCAGGCAGGGTGGGGTGGTGCCTGGAGTAAGACATGCGGACTTTGAAAGGACAGTGACCTAACACTCAAATCCCAGCTCCTGTGCTTGATGGTGGATAGCCTTGGGGCAGTTTCCTCAACGACCTTAGGGCTCTTTTCCTCATATAAAATGTGGGCCACAGCAATGGAGGACTGTGACAATATGTGTGACACATACTCAGCTCTGTTTGTCGCGGTAAATATTTCATGAATCGTGGTGCTGTTACTACCATTCACCAATTATTAATATCAATGTCATTCTCAAATAAAGTTTTCTATTCCCATAAACCACAGCTCCCACCCAGATGGAGGATTAGCCCACTGGTTAGGGAAGGAATGGCTCATTCGAATCTTCAAGGTTCTAATGCCTTCACAACCCAAGGGCAGGGAGAAGGCGTGTGAGACAACAGAAGTATTTCGACACCAGTGAGGAAGGAAATGGAAAACTTTTTTTCTCTAGGTCATGCTCCGATTCTGGGGAGGGAGCGGCTGCGGGTTCCTGACTTCCACGCTAAAGGTGGAGCTGCACACATTCCCGAAAGGTGTCTGACCCCAAGACCAGTGGGGGCCAGAGTAGGGGGAGGGCTGAGGGGAGCAGATGCCATTTTAGGACCTTGACATATGAGCTGTGTAGCAACACAGGAACAGTGAGTCACCGGTGATCCAGTCCCCTACTCCCTAAAGGGAAAACAAAGTGTAGTTGCTGTGAGGAGCACTGGCCCGCATTGGGGTCTTTGCAAACAGAACTGAAAGGGCACCCTGGTGGAAGGCATTTTACAGCTCTTTTGTGCTCCCCCCCCCCATTCCTTAAGTGAGATCCTTCCTGTTTAAGATCAGTTTGTGTCAGCTACCTGGTAAGAGGCAGACACAAGTCGTTGTGATTTCTTAAGAGTCACGCATTGAAAAAGATAATAATAATAAAAAGAGTCACACATCGAAACTCAAACACATTTGGGTTAACCATAACCCTGGCTCCCCTAGAAAAGGAGGCCTTCGCTTCTCAATGGAATAAAAATGCCTGCTTAAGAAGGTGTGAAGTGGGACTGAGGGGATAAAGGAGGGATTGTGGGGTATAGTTGATCAAAATGTGATTTAAAATGAAAAGATCAAAAAATTTAAAAAAAAAACAATAAACCTCCCAGCTCTTCATTTGGGCATGTAGCTTGGTGATAGAGAGCTTGTCTAGCATGCACAAGGCTCCTAACACTACAAAAATGAGATAAAATCAAATTCCAAGTCTCAGCTCTTACTGTGGAACATCCTTGCAGGTTCCCTTTGAGTTCTCCTACTCTTCCTTCCAAGAGGCAAGCTGCCTCACCAGGGCCCAGGCTGCTCGCTCCCTGTGCAACCTTCGGACTGCTTTTCCCTTGCAGTGCCCTCAAGGGGCAGTATATTATGGGATTGATGATTGACCAAGACAGTTCACCTCAACGTTAGCAAACATCTGGAAGCTTGTTTGCAGAGAGTAGCTTTTCACTTGTCTCCAACACCCTGGCTCATATGTTAAGTCATTATCACTGGATGCCCAAATTCAAGAGTCTGCCGTCTGTTAATATGTAACAAATACATCACAGATCTTGGTCCCCCACACCCCCACACCGAAGTCAAGTGTGGCATATGGCTGAAAAGGAACAGGGAAGTCCCAAGTCTTGGCTCTGTTATTTATCAGCAGTAGGGTGAAAGAATTGCTTACCCTCAGTTTTTTCACCTGTAGAATGGGGAGCAATGATGCCTGTACCATAAGATTATTGTGAGAATTGTTTATAGTACTGTTTTTTGGGGAGCCAGCCCTGCCCTGCAAATGATAGTCTCTGTATGCTAACTTTCAGTAGCACATACCTTTGCAGTTTTCCAGAAAATAATTACCTATGAACTGTGTGTTGCACTGTTGTCCCACCCCCACACTGCCATGTCAAAAATGGTATGGACATCTTAGGTTGCAATCTGTCCATGCTAATTAAAACAAAAACTCATACTTTTCCAGTAGTGTCAGGCCTTGGAGACTGATTGCCTGTTTTTAACCCTGATGCTAAGACTTGGGTACATTTCTTTGAAAATTAGTTCTTTATTTGAGAGAGTATGGGTGTGCCAAGTCCTCCTGCCACTGTAGACAAAGTCCAGACTCATGCGCCACCTTGCGCAACTGGCTTACATGGGTACTAGGGAATTGAATCTGGCTCCTTAGGCTTCCCAGGCAAGCACCTTAACCACTAAGCCATCTCTCCAGCCCTCAGACCCCACTTCTTCTCTAAATTTCAACTTTCTCCTCTGCAAGATAGGGATAATAGTACCAGCCTCATAGATTATGGGCATGTGAATGAAGGAATTAGCATAGCAAAGGTATTATGTAATCCAAGCTCTTCAAATTATCGTGAATCTTTAGAAACTTTGGTTTCTTTTTGTTTGTTTCAAGGAAGGGTCTCACTCTAACCCAGGCTGCCCTGGAACTCACTCTGTAGTCCTAGGCTGCCCAATGAACTCACAGCAATCCCCCAAGTGTACTACCACACCTGGCTAACTCTCTGGTTTCTATCCATCCTGGAGGCAAATGGGAAATAATGGTTACCTCTTAGAGTGAGTAGTCACCTGAGCAAGGCTGCCAACACAGTAAGTGGCTAAAACTGAAACACCAGCGAAACTTCAGTTGAATTCAGGCTTCCTCACTTTCTAGACAAGTGACATGCAGCTGAGCTAGTCTCTATGTCTCCTCTGAGGGTCTGTTTCTTAATAGGCAATACAGGGACAAGAATGTCTGTCCTGTTTGTGTCATTGTCATTGTGGATTGAGGACATTCATGAAAGCAATTTATAAACACTAGAGCTGTACACATTTCAATCACTTTTATCATTGACGGCCACAATTCTATTGCACCATCAAAACCAAATGTTGAAATGCCATATTACTGGCCTGTGCTTTGTTGGCTTTCTCCAAAGGACCATATTACCCAAGGGATTTGGTCCTAGGTCAGGTCATAGATTTTTTTTTTTTTTATGACTCTGACATTTTGAAAAACAAGTCCAGCAAACAGGCTGGTTCTCTCTTGTTTGATGTGGTCAAAATTCCTTCTTGGTCAGGTGACTTCCAACTCATTTCTTGATGCTCATTTTAAAAACACAAACAAACCTTTTGGTCCTTCCTTTCTTTCCCTTTCTTCCCTCTCTCTCCCTCCCTCCTTCTTTCTCTATCCTTTCTCTCTTCTTTCTTTTCTTTTCTTTTCTTTCTTCAAGTTAACCTTGGAAACTATGGTGCTAACCAGAAGGACAGGACAGGAAATAACATTTTGCTAGGTACTAGTGTAAGACCTATAATCTGGTAAGTAAAGATATGGAAGAAGGGGACCCAACGATGGATCCCAATTCTACAACACCTCTCAGGGTTCCTGATGTTATCAACATGGTTTGGGTGTGTTGAGAGTGAACCGAGATAGCCCTTATATTTTAAAATTGTAAATAGTGAACTACTTTTTTATGAAAACGTTTGGCTGGGCATGGTGGTGCATGCCTTTAATCCCAGCACCTGGGAGGCAGAGGTAGGAGGATCACCATGAGGTCAAGGCCAGCCTGAGACTACATAGTGAATTCCAGGTCAGCCTGGGCTAGAGCAAGAACCTACCTCAATCCCCCTCCAAAAGTGTATGTACATAAAACTGACAGCTCCATTATAATGATAGTTAATGGGAAAGCATTAGAAATAGTTTGATTGGGCTGGAGAGATGGCTGCGTGGTTAAAGGCACTTGCTTACCCAGCCTGACAGCCCAGGTTTGATGCCCTAGTACTCCCATAAAACCAGATACACAAAGTGGCACACCCACCTGGAGTTTTTTGGCAGTGGCAAGAGGCCCTGGCATGTCCCTTCCCTCTCTGTCATCTCATTCATTCGTTCTCTCTCTCAGCTTGCAAACAAATAAAGTAAATCAGACTGACCTGGGCTTGACTAGTAAGTGTAGCATTTACTGGTTTCAGGATCTTAGGCAGGGTACATATCTGCTCTGGACGTCAGGTTTTTGTCTGGGAAATGGGAATGATGAAGGTTTCTACCTCTTGGGATGGTGGTGGGGTCTGTGATCCAGTGCTTGAGTAGGGATCAGTGAGAGTTGTTCTGCCCACCTTCTTAGTCCCTAATCTACTCTCTGGGGAATCCTGGGGGCATTTCCTCAGTCTTAGCAATCATGTGTATCTAGCACTAATAACACAGAAGGCAGAAAGCAGGGCAGAGGGTACAGGAATAGTGAGTGAATGACAATCACATCATATACATGAACAGAAGAGTTTCTGCAGCAGGCTGGCACTGCACAGATGATCAGCAGATACAAGCACCACCACTGGGCAGAGCCCTGTGTTTCTTACTGTACCCAGCACAGGGTCTGTCCACAGTAGGTGATTACTGTTTGTTGTTGAGTGAATTAATGAACGAATGAATGAATGGGTACCAAGGAATTGCTAAGACATGGTATTCTAGAAAATTCTTTTGCATTTCAATCCCACTCATGCTGCTCTTGTTTTTTCCCCTTCAGCAGTTATCAGTCTCAGGAGGAGGTTTGCCCCCAGTCAGCACCTTGACGAATATCCACAGCCTCTCCCACCACAATCCCCAGCAATCTCCAAACCTCATCATGACCCCCCTGTCTGGAGTCATGGCCATCGCACAAAGTAAGTTCCTTTCTCTGTCAGCAAACTTGAGGGTAGGGAGGAGCATGGTAAGGGGGAAAAGGACACTATGTGAACCAGGCGTAGTGGCGCATGCCTTTAATCCCAGCACTCAGGAAGCAGAGGGAGGTGGATCACTGTGAGTTCCAGGCCACTCTGAGAATTCCAGGTCAGCCTGGACTAGAGTGAAACACTACCTGGAAAAATCGGGGGAGGGGGTCGCGGGGGGAAGGACACTATGTGATCCCTTTTGTACCTGTAGGGTTTGTTTGTTTGTTTGTTTGTTTGTTTATTTTTGTGAGGGGGTCAGGAAGTGACATAAGATCTCACTATGTACACTAGGCTGGCCTTGAACTTGCAGTGATCTTCCTGCCTCTGCCTTCCCAATGCTGAGATTACAGGCCTGCACTGTCATACCCTGCACACCTGTAGATTTGATTTAACTTCTTTAGATCTTTTTCTGTGTCCTCTACAGTGTTTGGACTGTTTACCCTAAAACAAGAGAAAAATCTTAGAGTGGATTTGGATCCTGGTTACAGTTTACTAGCTGCACAGCCCAGGTCAAATCACTGACCCGTCCGGAGTTCTAGAGAGTGAGTTGTGGAAGCTGTCCAACAACAGTGACTATAGACATGTTTGGAAATCTATGAAGTATGAGCGGGCATAATATGTAGCTGATGCTTTTGCCATGTGTTCATTTTTTTTGGTTTTGTTTTTCTTTTTTTTTTTTTTTTAAGAATTATAAAACTTTATTTTTTTAAATTCCTACATTACAAATTTGAAATCTGAGGAAAGTCCTTCCCCCACCCCACCAAAAGAGTTCACAAATATGGAATACAGGGAAAGTTCCTCATCTAAAATGATAATTGCTAGCTAGATAAAAGATGTCACCTACAGACATTATTCCAACATCCAGTGGGCAGTGCATCTCCTCAGGCAGCCATGGCACCATGGCTCTCCATCCAGAATTTACAAGTCAGTTCCTATGCTTAATCGGGAGGGGTAAATGTATGTGGACCACAAGGGGAAGCACTATTCTGAATCTTTAGGTTTTCCACTTGATTTGAGGTGGATTTTTCCTGTCTTGTTGACTGTTTTGATACACGCTTGTTATTATTCCCTTTTACTTTAGAACAATAGTGAATGTAAACTTTCTTTGTATAAAGCATGATATTGGCAAGTGACCCCTGATGTCCAAGTTCACTGTGATTGAGCTTTCAATAAGTACACCCCATGTGTGTACCATCCTCAAAACCATGAATGAACAATAAGGCAGGAGGAGCCCCCCTAACACACCAGGGCCCTTCATCACCTAGGGAGTTCTGTTCAAGGTACCACAGGAAATGAGACTTGATTTTGTTTTTCAAGGAAGGGTCTCACTCTAGCCCAGGCTGACCTGGAATTCACTCTGTAGTCTCAGGCTGGCCTCAGACTCACTGCGCCCCTTCTACTCTGCCTCCCAAGTGTTGAGATTAAAGGTATATCACCATGCCTGGCTCCATGTGTTCATTCTACTGTTCCCTAAGTATGTGTCAGATTTTCCAGGAGGTTCTTTGTGTTGATGATGGGTCAAAACATGACAGGTTTCCGTCTAACCTTGAATTGTATGCCATAGATAAGCCCTGCTGGGTTGGTGGTGAAAATACATAGAGAAGACCTGGAGAGGAATAGCCATAGTGTCTGAGCTTTAAAAACTTTCAGGAGAACTAGGTTAACACGTGCCTGAAGATAGAAATGGATGAGGTACCTCTAACCCCATGAAGCGCCTGTTCTCCAGCCAGCAGGTATTGATGTCTCCTGCACTGGGTGAACAGGGAGGTAAGATCATTGGAACTCCCTGGCCACCCAGTCCAGCCTCACCTGTCACAGGTGGGCCATTTCCGGCCATGGGAAGGCTGAAGCAGGTGAAACGGGCTGTGACGATGGATGTCTCTCTGAGAGTTTTCATGTTGATGGGTATTCAATATATTTTTAGCTTCATGGTGGCAAGTCTCTGTCTCTCAAAACCATCATGGTGACATTTGGAAATCTTCCTGAGATGACTCGGGAGTGACCTATACGAAGGCACACCAGTTATCATCTTTTCAACCTTGTGTTGCCCCATGGTCCCCTTCTTCCCTGTGTCCATCACTTCTTTGTTTCATTCCTGCATTTTGATTTCACTCCCCCTTCCCAAATCAGCTCAAGCGAGGGTAGGAACTGGGATTACTTCTGAAAAGAATGAATTATGGGTCTGACGTGGTAGTGCACACCTTTAATCCCAGCACTAGGGAGGCAGAGGCAGGAGGACTGCCATGAGCTGGAGGCCACCCTGAGACTATGAGTGAATTCCAGTTCAGCCTGGGCTAGAGTGAGACCCTACCTCAAAAAACCAAGTAAATAAATAATGACTTATGGGTCCCTTAAGGGCAGAGCAGGTCTGGGAATACTGAAGGCACACAAATTTATAACTTAGTGTGGCTCTCACCCCGTCCTTAGCTGTTGGGAAATCAACACACCCTCCATTTATTTTTGCAGAAGGGAAATGGGAATAAAGAAACCTTTGGGCCTGGAGAGATAGCTTAGTCAGTAATACACTTGTCTTGAAAGCATGAGGACGTGAGTTCAATCCCCACAATCCACATAAAAATCCTGGGCGTGATGGCATGTATTTGTTATCTATCTTGGGGAACAGGGACATAAGAAGATCCTTGGAACTCCCTGGCCACCTACTCTAGCCTGATTTGCAAGCTCCAGGCCAATGAATGGGTTTCTCTCAAAGCAGGTGGACACCTAAGGTTGTCCTCTGGCTTGCACACACACAAACACACACACACACAACATTACGTTGATATGCACACACATACACATGCACTTTTTTAAACAGGCAGCCTTTGGAAGACTCAAAGTTATTTTAGATTTACTGACATCTAACTGGACCTTCTGCTACATGGACTATGGTGACCAAACTAATCCAGAATTTGGATGGAGAATAAGATAAGGTACCTAAAATCAGCTTGCTTACCTTCTAAAAAAATTATTGAAAAGCCTCTGGATAGCCGGTCATGGTGGCACATGCCTTTAATCCCAGCACTCGGGAGGCAGAGGTAGGAGGATCGCTGAGAGTTCGAGGCCACCCTGAGACTACATAGTTAATTCCAGGTCAGCCTGAGCTAGAGTGAAACCCTACCTCGGAAAACCAAAAAAATATATATATATATTAAAAAGCCTCTGGGGCAAGGCAGGTGTGATGGCGCACACTTTTAATCCCAGCACTTGGGAGGCAGAGGTAGGAGGATCATCGTCAGTTTGAGGCCACCCTGAGACTACATAGTGAATTCCAGGTCAGCCTGAGCTAGATTGAGAAAAAAAAAAAAAAAAAAGGCCTATGACTCGAGAGTTGGCTTAGCGATTAAGGAACTTGCCTGTGAAGCCTAAGGACCCAGGTTTGACACCCCAGAACCCGCATAAGCTAGATGTACAAGGTGATGCATGCACACAGGTGGTGCATGTGCATAAGGTGGCACATGCATCTGGAGTTTGTTTGCAGTGGCTAAGGCCCTGGTGTAGCAATTCTCTCTCTGTGTGTCTCATTTTCTCTCTCTCTCTCTTTCTCTCTCTCTCATAAATTAAAAAAAAATAGAAAAAAAGGTTTATGGGGCCAGGCATAGTGGCACACTTATAAGATGAATACTAAGGCTGAAGCAATAAGATTGCATGTTTAAGGCTAGGCTGGGGTTCAAGGCCAACCTGGGCTATATAGTAAGACCCAATCTCAAAAAACCTAAAAAGAGGACTGGAGAGATAGCTTAATGGATAAGGCACTTGTCTGCAAAGTCTGAGGACCCATATTTGACTCTCCCGATCCCATGTAAGCCAAGATGTACAAGGTGATGCAAGTGCAAGGTTGCATATGTGCACAAGTGGCACACGCATCTGGAGTTCAATTGCAGTAGTTGAAAGCCCTGGCACACCAATTCTCTTTCTCTCTCTCTCTTTCTCTCTCTTTTATTAAAAAAAAAAAACCTAAAAAGAAAGAAGACTATGCTTGAGATACCTACTTCCCTATTTCTTCAACCAAAATGATTCTCAAATTGCCCCCTTTCTTTCTGCCTAAGCCAAGCTTGGACTGACATATACATATACATATACATATACATATACATATACATATACATATACATATACATATACATATATGGTATTGTAGGTACTTTCTGAACTAAAATGCTCCCTGGGGTCATTCCACATTTTTCAAGTTTGTTCTTCTTTTATTCCCTTGCACCCATGCCTTTCTTCCTCCTCATAGCATCTCTTGCAATGGGTGGACAGCACCCGGGTGCACAGTGACCTTAGGAGCATGAGCATGTGTGCACTGAGGTAGACAGAGCATGAAGAAGGGTGAAACTCAACAGGAAACTTGGCTGAGACTCTGCCCTGTCCCTAGAGGTGGAGAGTGGGTTTCAGGCATCCTCATGTAGCTGCATACAGAGACCTCAGGACTACAGGGCTTCGGCTAAATGACTTGTCAGTGCCAAGTCCTCACTTTCTAAATATCTGCTGGACTGCTTCCACTAGGTGCTTCTTAAGCTGGATCCCATGCTGAGAAAATGGGCAAAAAGGTCACAAAAGTCACACACTGCTGGAGCCAGAATGACATCAGAGGTTCTCAGTCCTGGAACTGAGGCACATCAGGACCACAGTCTGTTGAAAATAAGATTCCTAAGCCCCACCCAGTCGGGTTCTGACTCATTAAGTCTTGGGCAGGGTCCAGGAATGTATATTTCTTAAAGAGGTCCCCCTGATGGCTCTAAAGCTCAGGCAGGTTTTAGAATTGTGCCCTCAAATGGCATACACTCTGGATTTACTGATGTTTAGGTTTTAAACTCTTTCCTGGGCAGAGATTTCCCATATAGAGTAGTGGGCATAAACTCTTGGACAAACAGAAAATCCACAGGGCTGATGAGAAGGGGGCTTTAAGTAAGAGGTGGGAAAGTGGACTAGGATATTGGGTGAGGTACAGGTTTGGGGAGAAGCTGAGCTCCACAGGGAGCTAGGGCTAGTGACATTGTGTGAGTGATTGGAGACTGCCCCAGCTACCACTCAGAGGACCCCCAAAAGAGGCCATATCCCCTTCCTTTTTGCTCAAGGGTCTCACCTGTTAGGTTTCTGGTCACGGACTCAGCTAAAGCACTGACTAGGCAATTGTTGAGGACTTTGTGCTCGCTCTTTTGAGGACTTGCCACAGTCCTGTTTATAAAACCCTCTTCCTTTCAGGAAAGCTCTCTGGGTGGCTCTTCTGTATTTGCCTACAACAGTCCTCTCTATTCACCCCACTCTTCCCCCGACTTTCCAGAAAGCAAGAGCTCAGGAACCTTGGCTGTTCCAGGAAAGAGATTGGGATGTCTTCTCTCCTAATCCTCTACATCAGCCCTGCCTCATCTTCCCCATAGTCTCACCAGGGAGCAGCTAGAACATGGGGACCAGGAGACCCAGGCCTTAGGCTGGTCCTTACAAAGCTCTGGATGTAGACATGGAATCAAACCACAGAGGTCCCTATGCCTCCAGAACAAAAAGATGGTCAGACCCATGGTCAGTGCAGTTAAGGGCAGACCTTTAACTTACTGCTTCTTCCCTGTCGGACCTGGTTCTTTAGATAGTGCAGGCTCTGGGCAGCCACAGGGCATATTCCCACTCCATAGACTGGCAGAGTTCCTGTTTTCTTCCTCTCTTTGCTACAGAGACAGAGGCACCTGACCTCTCCCAGGGTCTTTGCACGCTCTACTAAGTGAGTGTCTTCAGAGGGCACACTCCCAGGACAACAGAGGATAGTTTGGGTTGAATCAAAGTGCAGGTGCCTGCACACTGCTGCCCTCTCCTGGAAAGACAGCTCTGGGCAATAATCCATGCCCGTAGTAGACACCTTGAACTCTATCAGAGGTCATCAGGGCAGGCCTCTCTCATAGTCTAGCATGGATGGAGCTGGCAAATAAAGCCAGCTTTCTCAGGGCTCTGGTGACCTCAAAGGGCTCTGGATTTGGAGGATCATAGGATGAATTGGGGAGACAATCAGGGTGCAGCCACAGTGGTTCCATCCCAAAAACCACTGTGGAATTGAAAGAAGTAAATGAATCTCGCTGCATGTTTCCTTGTCTGTCAAGTCATCTCCCGTGTGATCTCTTCTGTAAGAGGCCGAGTCCAGTGACAGGCGCAGGAGCTCTGTGGATGTCTGTTGCCGCTCATCTCGCTCACCTCATCTCCACACCATCTCTCACCATTTCCTCTCACAGGCCTCAACACCTCCCAAGCCCAGAGCGTTCCTGTCATCAACAGCGTGGCCGGAAGCCTGGCAGCCCTGCAACCTGTCCAGTTCTCCCAGCAGCTGCACAGCCCTCACCAGCAGCCCCTGATGCAGCAGAGTCCCAGCAGCCACATGGCCCAGCAGCCCTTCATGGCTGCAGTCACTCAGCTACAAAACTCCCACAGTAAGCACAAGGGCACGGTGGGGAGGGAAGTTTCTTGGGATCACTTTGATCATTTTTCCCTGCATATAACCAACCAGGGCAATTTCTCCAGCCTGTGTCTTCTCTAGACTTATCCCCAGGCCCCGAGGTTCCAGTGGCAAAAGGTTTGCAGAGGATAACTTAGGCTTACATGCCAAGAAGACTTGGCAATAGTATGTGAAACACATGGTACAATTTCCCATTCCGGCACCCTGCCTTTCATCTGGAGTCTCTCCCTTCTGATCTGAGCCCTGGGCCTCTGCTGATCTCACTGCGCTGCCACCACACCTCTCCCAAAGCCTTGCCTTAGCAGCCATCACCAACTGACCAGAGCTGGCATGCCATTTGCATCCTGATTACCTCCCTGAAATTAAAGAATCTTCTAGAGTCCCCATGTTCCCAATGCACTTCACAAGTCTCTAACGACAAATCATGAACTTAGGCTGCAGATAAGGCTCAGTGGTGGAACACTTACCTGCAAGTGTGAGACCCTAGGTTCAATCCCCTGCACCACAAACAAAACAAAAATAAACCCAAGCATGAACCTACGTGGAAAACATTATCTGCCCACCATCAGGTCAAGGAATGTCAGTGTTTCTCCCCAGTACTGAGTCTCCCACATGCAATTTCTACTCTACACATCCCCTAAGTATGCTTATCCCTGCCCTCCATCCAGAGCCCTGGGCCTCTGCTCTTCTGGATGGATCTGGCTATTGTCCCTGGCCTTTGGGTTTGTAGAGGAATTATAAGGATGAGTGCCTTCTCTGCTTCAGGAATGCCAGGGAAGTACCCAGCCTAGTCATAAATCAGACTTAAATCCTGGCCCTGATACTTGCCAGCTATGTAGCCACTGACAGCTTACCTAACCACTGCGAGTCTGCTTCTTCATGCATAAAATAGAAATAGTCTGCTTATGGGGTCATTATGAAAGCGAAATAAAAATAGAGCTGATCTGCATTTCATAAGCATATAGAGTTATAGACATGCAAGTGATTATTTATTAAGGGACTCTTGGAAAGTAAGGAGGGCAAAAAGGATTTGAGTTGCTCCCCTGGCTGCCTCAGATGAAGATGCCGGTCTCTGAAGGAGAACAGCCTTCTCTCCTCACGGCCAGGTCCCTACTCAGACCTGCAGAGCTGGTTTCTAGGCAGCATCTCACATTCCAATCACATATCCATGCTTCTTAAACTCTCCCATAGCCTGTTGCAGAGTCTGAGACAACATGTACCTCACTTCCCTTCCTCCAGAGCCAGGCAGCATGCTCCTCACTCACTGTACCCACTTGCCTCACAGGCCTAGGTGGGACAGTCACACAGTGGTCACCATGACCTCTGGGTTGCTCAGACCCAGCAAATCTGCCTAGCCATGAAGAGAGCCGGTGGGGGCCTCTGAACCAGGAAATAACTAGCAGCCAATGACCTTCACTCCCATTCCCTTCTAGAGGACTTCTTAGTAGGATCTGTGTTTTGAGAACAGGTTGGACCCTCCTTCATGGCCAAACACCCACATACATGCTTTCATTGTGGGTCATGTGACTTGGAATCTACCTGGATAACTAACATGAGTCATGAGGTTCCAGATGTGGTGGACAGGTACTGGAAAACTAAATACTGAGTCACATGCTCCTGAACGTGTGGTTTATCCTTTATATTTCTGTGATGTCATAAGGCTGTGATATCATTTTAGTGATTTAGTGTGGCATTACACAAGATTATACAATTAATTATACATGTGGCTAATTATAATTGTTAATTATACAGAGCCTCCAACTCTGGGGGATACCTGGAGTTTGAGTCATGGCAGGAACAGTAAGTATGCGTTTGGCCATTGACTTCATGTTGACCAACAGGTGCACCTAGTATTTTATTGAGTCAGGGAAACAGAAGCATGGGCAAGACTGTGTGTTGTGATTCAAAGTAGTTTAAACACCAACTCTCCTAATTCCCAGATAGATACAGTCCCCATTTTACAGGTGAAGAAAAATTAAGTAACTTGATTACAGAACCAGGATTTCTCCACGTCACACTACCTTCCCAAAGAAAACCACCACTGTCTTTCATTTGTCCAGGGAAGTGGGAGCTAAGGCACAGAATATGGATGAACTGTGTTTATGCATCTTGAGTTTGTCTTCCCCTCTGTCTCTCCAGTGTACGCACACAAGCAGGAACCTCCCCAGTATTCCCACACCTCCCGGTTTCCATCTGCGATGGTGGTCACAGATACCAGCAGCATCAGTACCCTCACCAACATGTCTTCCAGTAAACAGGTAATGCCAGCAAGATGGTGCTCCTGTGTGTGTGTGTGTGTGTGTGTGTGTGTGTGTGTGTGTGTGTGTGGTGACTCAGGTATGGTGAGTGTGTACTCAGTCATGGCTTTGTCCTTCCAAGGCTCCTGCAAAGAATCCCTGTGATCACAGGACAAAAAAAAAAAAAAAAAAAAAAAAAAAAAAAGATGAGTCACAGACTAAAGAGGTTTATTGCTTCCCAACATGAGCATTTGGTGAGGATTGACGTTGGATGGTGGTTCATACAGAGCTGTGAGGCACTGGGCTGCGAATTCCCAAATGGGATCATTGATGACCCGTGCCAAGGGTATTTCCAAGGTGGGGTCAGGAGGTCAGGTTGTCTGTTGAGCCACTTGTTTTGCAAAGGTGCTCACTGGAGAAAGAAAACAGTGAGTCAGGGGTCCTGGGGGCCGATTCTCCTAGTCCAGGACCCATGCCAGCCCCACACGATGACCCAATTCTGCCAATCTCTGGGGTCCACATTTTCACTCGGTTAGTTCATAGTTCATCGAAAAACTTAGAACCAGCTTCCTGGCATACTGAAACTGGGGAATCCACAGGTTTAGTCACCAGCTCAGTTGCTGAGTAATTCCCCCCTCCTGAAGAAGTGATGGGCTACTTAAGGACTAGCAACCAACCACAGGCTCATGGCTACAGCTCAGACAGCTGGACTGCCATGGACACTTGACAAGATGTCTGAGCAGGGCAAGATGACTGAACATAGGTGTGGATTCCAGAGGAACACAATAAGACCTTTTAGTAGCAGGGGTCTGTGTAGTGTGGGAACTGTTTGGCCTTTATCGATTGCTAGATAAAGAGGCAATCACCTTGAACTTCATGTCAGAGTCACTCTGTAGGGCTTGGTCTTGATGATCTTTTTTCCACATGAGCCCTGTGAATCACACCTCTGCCATGGGCTTTCACGGGCTTGAGAGTGTCAGTTCTTTCTTTGTACCCTCAATTGTAATGGGACAGGGAAGTCCTGTTCTTAGTTCTGCCATCTGCTTGGTCACCTTGACCTCCCTGCATTTTCAGTTCATCTTTAAGATGATAGTGCTGGCATCCATTGTGAGGACTCAGAAGCTGTGTGCTTTAAGTGTCTGGCGCTAAACACACACATGGCTCGAGCATCTGGGCCCTGGGCTTGGGGGTGGACAGAGAGGTGTGTGGGACCTGCTTTGCCACGCTTCTCTCACCCAGTAGAAGATTAAAAGACAACTCCTGTTGCCTTGCCCTCCGACTCCCGACTCCCGTACCATTTCCCACTCTTTGTAGCGAGCAGGGAAAACATTTATCGTTGCTCACAGATCTCAATCAGAGGGGCAGCCAGGCGCAGCAGCCCTCCTTGGGAATACCTTCCTCTTTGAAAGGTTTATCAATCCATCTGCCGCTTGGGCAGCCCTAGACAGGGCTCTGATTAATTTTTCCTGTCTTTCCCAAGTTGACTTTGATGCTTGCTTGTTGAAACGAGTCCTCTGAATTCAGGAAATGGTCTCTTAATCAAACTGCTTTAAGATGCTCCCTGACATGCTGCCACCAGCCCCTGGAGTGGCTTCTCCCCTCTATTGGACAGAGTGGCCAGTCGACCTTGAAGCTGAATGAGCAGCTTTCTAATCCTGTTGGGAAGTGTCTCCATGTCCTGGGACATCTCAGGAATCTGACGTGACCCTCATTTCTACAATGATGAAGATGATTATTCTACTTAATAAGAAAAAGACTCAGCCAGGCATGATGGCATGTGCCAGCAATCTAACACTAGGAGGCTGAGGCAGGAGGATTGAGAATTTGAGGCCAACCTGGGCTAAACAGCAAGAATCTGTTTCAAAAAAATACTCACATAGGACTTTACAGTTTATACTTCTCATGAACATTATTTCATAATTTTCTTAATAATTACAGTCATCTAAGTGCAAAGGAATTCACTGAAACTTAGAGATGGACAGTGACTTGCCTAAGGCCACACAAAGAATAATTTCCAGAGCCCGAACTCCAGATTTTGGTCTTTGACTCTGAATTCTGAACTCTGTCTATTGTGTTGGAATATCCGACTTCTACCATCCATCTTGAGAATCCCTGCAGTCTTCACTGCTGCTCTTGCTGTCATTAGTGGTCAGAAACCAGAGTGAAAACTAAACCCATGTGCTAAGTTTCAACCTGAAAACTTTCTTCCTGCAAACCAAAAGAGAAGGAAGATGGGGAAAGGAAAAATGAAACAAAATGAAATTAAAGGTGCCACCTCCTGACGAGAGAAGTGAACAGTTTGTGAAACTCTGTCCCGAAGGCACTGCTGAGTTCCTGGGGACAATTCTGCTTTTTCTTTGATTTAATGTAATGTTTTCCAAGAGGGATTTCAAAGCCCAGGTGTCAGAGGCAAATGGGGCAAGGGGAAGAGAAGGGTTCTTGGTGAACTACGTTAGGGGAATGGTTGGACTTAACAGTTAAACCCCGTTGGACAGGCCTTCTGAGAGCATTTCATGTGTCTATGTGTGTATTCAACTGGGCAGTTAGTATGCACCATGCCAGGGTCACATGGACACCTCCTGGACAATGATGTTTTAGAGGTGTGTACAGTGGTAGAAAAAGCTTAGAGACCTGAGCTAATTTCAGTCCTGCCATCCTCTGTTATGTGACTGTGGGCAGTTACTTTCCCGCCGTGGTACTATTGCTTCCTCTATAAATGGGGAAGAAAAAAGAAAAACCCTACCTTGTCTCCCAAAATATTCAGTGTCTGGAACACAGTCAAGTACACGAAGTAGTAGCTTTCCCTCCTCCTCCTGTGTGTCTGTGATCCTGTAGGAGACCACTGTCTCGCCTCCTACCTTCTCCTTTAGTATCTCCTCAGTTCCTGGTCTATGTGTGGTTAAAGGAGGTCCTGACAGAAACATTTCTCAAGATTAGGACCATCTCTCAAGCAGATCCCTTCTCCTGGGCCTGGGCTCCAGACCACTGTCTTCCTTTCTGCTAACACGCAGGTACTCTTTCTCCCACCTTCCGGGAAAACAGCAAGTGGTTCAGGAGCCACCCGAAGGACCTTTGTGTTTTGCCAAATGCCTAGCCTATGGTAGATAATCAATAAATGGGAATGGGTGGATGAGTGGGTAAACAGTGAGAATAGAATTAAAACTGTAATTTTTTGAACCTCCATTATTTTTGCATGGGTAGGTATGTGTGGTGTGCATGGGTGTATATATACATGTTCATATGTGTGTGGCTGCCTGTGTGTGTAAGGGTGCATATGCACATGCCAGAGGTGTCTTCTCTCAATGAACATAGAACTCACTGATTTGGCTAGACTAGATAAGCAGCAAGCCCTAGGGTTCCCCTGAGCTATCTCCCCAGCACCACCACCACTCTAAAAAAAATTATTTATTTATTTATTTGACAGAGAAAGAGGAGAGAGAATGGGCACACCAGGGCCTCTAACCACTGCAAACAAACTCCAGACACATGTCCCCCCTCCCCCGTGCATCTGGCTAATGTGGGTCCTGGGGAATCGAGCATGGGTCCTTTGGCTTTGCAGGCAAACGTAACCACTAAGCCATCCCTTCAGCCCCCACTTTATTTTATCTATTTATTTTTTTAATAAGGTCTCATTGTGCAGCACTGGCTGGCCTGGAACTCACTATGTAGATCAGGCTGTTCTCCTGCTTTGGATCTTTCTGCCTCTGCTTCCTAACTCCCCCACCCCCTCCTTGTCCTCCTACCCTTGTGCCCTGTGTTGGGATCACAGGCATGTGCAAAGCTTACTATATCTATTTTTAAGCACCCATAATAATAACTCAAGGTCATGCAGGTAGAAGGCTAAATCTAGGAAGTGAACTTGTAGCTGTCTGAAGCCAGCACTTGCTGTTGCTAGAACAGACCTGGCCTGGGGCCTCCAGGAGGCAGGGATCGTATTTCAGGAAGCCCAGGCTGGGACTTTCACTGCCAAGAATCCTGCTGCAGCAGCTACCGTTTGTCCTTTGCAGAGCGCATGCCTCCTCCTCATCAACTCTTAGGTTCTGGCAAGCCACATTGTGAGTGGGTTTGTGTCTGAGCTTCTGCACAGCACTGTCCCACAGGTCTGGAAACAAGACTGCAGCAAGCACTGGCCTCAGTGGGAACAAGTGTAGGCAGGCTGCGAGCCGACTCCTGTTCCACAACTCTCTCTACCCACAGCTTCACTTTCTAGTTTATAGGGAGGTCAAGAGAGGCCCCCAGAGCAATCACTAGTCAAAGATGCTGACAAGAAGGAAGTGGAAAGCCTCATCGTAAATCCCTTGCAACTGTACCCTTCCCTTCCAACCTCACTGGGGTTAGAGTGGGAGCAGGATGGTCTAATGGTTAAGAGCACCAGATCCAGATTCAAGATTCTACCCCTTCTGCTTGAGCTGGTGTGACCTCAGGGAACTATGTCAGGCTTGAGTTTCCTTCCCTGTAAAGTGAAGGTAATGATACCTCTCTTAGGATCATTGCAAGAACCAACTGCCAGCTGGAGACATAGCTCAGTGGTTAAGACACTTGTCTGCAAAGTCTAATGACCCATGTTCAATTCCCCAGTACCCACATAAAGCCAGATACACAAAGAGGCATCTGGAGTTTGCAGTGACTGGAGGCCCTGGCCCATTCTCTTTGTCTGTCTCTCCTCTCTATCTCTCTGCTTTTCAAATAAATAAATAAATAAAGTTTTGTTTTTGTTTTTTCAAACAAGAACTAACTGCAAGGACTTGTAATATGTCTTCCTCAGTGCTTGGCCCAAAGGAATACCCAGTCCTTGGGAACTGGGTCACATTTGGCTTCTCCAGCTGACAACCCTGATTGTCTCCAGAGCCTGAGAAGGGGATTTGTAAATGGCCAAGCACATCTGTTTCTGCCTGTTGCCTCACTCAGAAGATGGAAGATGATCTTATACAATGGTTAAGCACCCAAGCTTTGCTGATCTTGGTCCCTGGATAGGTCATTTATAATCTCTGAAGATTGTACTTCCCTCATCTGCAAAATTGGAATTATAATTATTACTTTAAGTTAATAGAGCTACAGTTACTTTCACAGAACTTAGTCAAAATTATCTATATTCACCAACTGTCTCCCCACCCCTCACCTTCAACTCTGTCTTGTGACCAGTTCAGACTGGCTTCTGTCCTCACATCCCACTGGGACCAGCTCACTCTCCCCTCCATGTTGCTGAGTCTGGTGGTTACTTTTCGTAGCTCATCACCTGCTCCTTTTTCTCTGGGATTTGAGGACCCAATCATTCTGATTCTCCTCCAGGGACGTGCGCCTCACCTCCTTCACCAGCAGGTTGTCTTCCCCACACTGGAGTGGTGGAGGACCAGGCTCATTCTTTGGCTTCTTCTCATCTGTGCTCACTCCTGAATATTCTCCTCTACTTCCATCGCCTTGGGTCAAGTGCACACACTGATGGTACCAGCCATGTGTCTCCATGGAAGTCTTTTTCACTGAAGGTTCATTGACAAATTCAGGGCATCTTTGGTGGGACATATGCAAATCTAATATAGCCAGTGGGCCTCTCGAGTTGGACTTACCTAAAATAAGAACTCTTCATTCTGTCCCAAGGTCTCCCTACCCAAGTTCTTCAGCCTTGGAAAACTGCTATCCTCTGTTCACATGAGAAAGTTTGATTCTTCTTTCTGCCATCCGAATCCTGTCCATCAGTAAGAAGTCCCTCAGAACACATCCTCCATCTGACAGTTCCAACAGCGCCTATTGGTGCTGTGCTAGTCCAAGCTCAGACGGTTCTTGTCTGTAGTCGACCCCTGCTTCTACCCTTGCAGGCAACACTACAATCTGTTAGCTACCCAGCAGTCAGAACCGTCTTGTCAAAAGAGAAATCAAGCAAGTGTGTTCCTTCCTTGTCAAAGCTCCGCCATTGCAGCCAAACTGAAATGGTGGATTTACAAGGCCCCATGTGATGAAGCTATCTGCCCTTGGCCTCTCCTTTGCTCATTAGGCTGTGGATCCAAGACTAAAGTGACCCTACCCCACTTGCTTTGCATTTGGCCTCTCCCACCTAGAACATATTCTTTTCTTTCCGTTTCTTTTCCTTTTTTTTTTTTTTTTTTGGTTTGGGTTCTTCTTTTTGTCCCTGAGGTCCATTATTAAATTATTTGGGACCTCTCTGAATTTTTAATTTAATTTAATTTAATTTATTTACTTGAGAGAAAGAAAGAGAGAAAGGGGCAGAGAGAATGGGCATGCCAGGGCCTCTAGCCAGTGCAAACAAACTCAAGATGCATGTGCCACCTTGTGCATCTGGCTTACATGGATACTGGGGAATCGAACCTGGGTCTTTAGGCTTCATAGGCAAGTGCCTTCACTGCTAAGCCATCTCTCCAGCCCTGGAACATACTTTTATGTGAGTCTTTACACTTGTGTCCCTTGTTTGCATTCGGTGTAAATGTTGTCACCTCCCCAAATTGTTCCCTTTTCCCTCTACCAAATCTCCTAGGCTGCTAGGTTTCTGACAGAGTGCTCATGGGCACCTAAGCGTTGGTGATGGCAGTATATGCATGGATTGTTTGTTTAGTGGTTTATTGCTCAAAACTCTCACTAGAATGCAAACTCTAGGAAGCTGTGGGTAGGTTTTGTTCACAGGTGCATGCTCCGGGACCCATCACAGGCACTCAACAGAGGGCTAAATGAGTGAGTGGCAGCCACCTGCCTTAAAGGACAGATGGTGGAATTCAGTGCAATGTATGCCAAGCCCTGAGCATGGTGCCTGCACACAGTGGGGCCTCAATACTCATTAGCTATATCCATTACGTAATAAGTCCTCTGGGTGTGAGGGCCACAGCTCACATACCTTTCAGATGGGAGGGTCATCCAGTGATCCTCCGGGCCAGGCCTCTCTCCATGAGGCTGGGTATGCTGAGACCACAGTGCACCCTTTATCAGATGTTTGTGTTTAGACTCCGAAGGGGGCAAATAACTCGAGTTCCTTTGACATTTAGGACTCTGCCACCATTTTATTATGTGAGCAAACATTTGATAGCTGGGAAGCCCATCCCTAATGACAGGTCATAGAATCTCGCTGGCGTCTCCTTATCTGCCCCTCTTGTTTGCTCTTCTATCGAAACCCTGCAAGGTCACAAGCCATTTTCTTTCTCCTCCACCTGAAATCTGAAAATTGGAATAAAGGCTGATAGAGGGAGGTAATGAGGCTGGAGAGTGGGGGTGGGCAGCAACAAGAAGAGGAGGCACAGAGTATTAAAGGACCCTGACCAAGGCCTCAAGAATGTAGGAGTTCACAAACCTGACTGCTCACATGAATACTCAGCTTGGGCTCACTCTTAGGAACCCTTAAGGCAGCAGGGATATAGCAGGAACACAATACTCAAAGTGCCAAGGACCTCACTTGTACCAGCCCATCCATACCCACTAGAACCTCTATTTGACCAGGAAAGAAACTGAGGCATAGAGAGAGAACTTGACCAAGAACAAAAAGCTAAGTAGAAACTATCAGCCTTAGATATAAAAGAATGGACACATGCTGGGAAATTACCAGAACTCATCTGAATCTCATGCTACACTCTCCCAATTCTGAACCAATACCAACTCACTCTGAGCCTTGTTTTCCTAATCTGTAAAATGGACACAATGGGAACCTTACATGGAGTCCTAGTTGAGCACTCTGAGTCATGAGACCATAGCAGACCTGTGATTGTAGAGCTAGATTTATATGTAAGCATGGGCATGTGTTTGAAGGGGACATACTGAGAGAGAAAAAAACCACTCAGCCAAAGTACAACTCCTTAAGTGTCAACAAAAGCGAAAGGCAAGGAATCAAAAAGGAAAACGACTCCCTGGAAACAGAAAGGGGTGTAAAGATGGTCTGGAACAGTTGCAGTGAATGGGTCTCAGGGCTCTGGAAGGGGAGGCTGCCCCACATGGGTGATGTGGTTCCATGTAAAGGGTTATACCAGACATTGCAGAGGAGTCTCCCCCAGTCCACCCAAAGTTTAGCATCAGAGAAGTATGGCAACCTCGGGTCCTTCTCTGATCTGAGTTTCTTGTCCTCATTGTAACAACCCTTAAGAAAGCATCTTTCAGGTTGGAAAGATGGCTCAGTGGTTAAGGCACTTGCCTGCAAAGCCTAATGACCCTGATTCAATTCCTCTATGCCCACTAAAGCCAGATGCACAGTGGCACATGCATCTGGAGTTCGTTTGCAGTGGCTGGAGGCCCTGGCACTCCCATTCTCTTTGTCTGTCACTCTTCGCTCTCTCTCTCTCTCTAAAAAAACCTAGATAGCTGGGTGTGGTGGCACACGCCTTTAATCCCAGCACTCCGGAGGCAGAGGTAGAAGGATCACCGTGAGTTCAAGGCTACCCTGAGACTACATAGTAAATTCCAGGTCAGTCTGGGCTACAGTGAAATCCTACCTCGAAAAACCAAAAGGAAAAAAAAAAAGAAAGGAGGAAGGAAAGCATCTTTCAGTTTCCAAAGTCTTTTCCCTGCTGGAAGATTGAGTGAAGGAATATTTTCTCACTGGCCTTACGGCCACTGCTCCAGGTACCACAGCAGCATCAGTACAGTCTGGTGAGTTCTTAGAAACACAGGCTCTGGGCCACACAAGGTCTGAGAACCAGAACACAAGCAGAATCTACATTCTAACTGGACTCTGTACGGGTAGGTTTATTCAAGTTTGGAAAACAGTAGTCTAGGCCGTCCCTGCTCTTAGAGGCCTTAGAAAGACACCTACTTCCACAAGAGCTCCCCATGTAGCTGCCTTTACAGTTGACCCAAGTACTCAATAAATACCATTCTATGGAACAAGGAGCCCCACCTTCGAGGTTAAGGCCAACAACTGAGATCTATTTCAAGGTCCCCAGCAATGCACATCTCTTTTCTGAACTATGCAGGAAAGGTGGCTGGGAGGTTTTCCTAAATGAATTGTGTTTTACAACCAGTATTGCAGAGCTGAGCAACCACTGCATGCCCAGCCCCTCTCCCCAACCCCCAACCAGTTCTTGGCTGACTAAGCTGGGTATTGGAGCCCTTAAAGAAACTAAACTAATGGCCCACGTCCCTGTTCAGTGAACACAGCTAAATTCTCCTGTCTCTCTCTCTCTCTCTCTCAGTGTCCACTGCAAGCCTGGTGATGCCTACATACCACTTACTTTGTGCGCAGCAACAAGGACCCTATTTTCCACGCCATCACTTTCTGGGCACAGAAATGCCTAGTGATGTGACAAGCACCTGGGAGACGTCCCCGCTTTCCTGACATCCTGCTGACACCTCGGACAATCTGCTCTCAGGAAGTGCAGCCTGAATCCCAGCTTTCCTTCCCTGCAGTATTGTCATGATGCCTCTCCCAAGATGCCAAGCGCTCTTGTCTGTCCTAGAGGTGGGCGACATGAAAGGTGCAACAGGAAGCCAGAAAGCAATACCGTCTACGCTGTGATCCTTCACTATCGAACAAACTGATGCGAAAACTTGAATCTGTTACTGAAACGAGGAAAGGAGGATGTGTGCTGTTGAACTGAGCCAGTCACTGTAAATAGCAACAAACGCCCTCTCCCACCCCATCCCGGATGATCGTGAGATTTCTTTTAAAGAAGTAAATTTGTCCAATGGGTGTAAACTATAAACTACTGTAATTAAGTGCAATTTCCCCTCCATGCTATCTCCCCTGCCCTGTACATAATACTAAAGTGTCTATTAGTTTTCTTTGTAAAGGTCAGAGTTGAATTTTCAAAAGTGACTTCCCCAGGGAAAGATACCCAAAGTGGGAAATGAAGCCCTTCCCCTCCTTCAGCCTGGACATACAAGGATGGCATACTTCAGACTGAGTGCCAGCTTAACTCCAATCTTTTGATGTTGACACACCTCTGGATGTGCAGAGGGGTAGAACATAGTGTCAGAGTGTGATGTCCTAGCTTCCTGTGGACCCAGGGCTCAATCAGTGCACCCTCAAGAAGCCCCAAGGCAGGGACACTGACTGGCTTACAGCCATCTCAGGAAGCCTCCTATTAAAGCAGTTTATTTTGTCACTGCCCAGAGTCTCATGTTTCTGACACCTCCCCTGCTATGGTTCCTCCCAAAAGCCCTGGTCTGGTCTTCTTGGAACTTCCCACTTCCTCCTCTGTGTGTGTCCTGGATGAGGAGTAGAGAATGACCTGCGTTCCTGGTCACATTCCTGCAACTCTCGTGTTGGCTTTCTTTACATGTGACATGGGAAAGAGTTGACCACACCACCAGACCCCACAAGTCCTGTAAAAGAAAATCGGGCCAGAGCAGGAGCCAATACCTTACTTTCCTAACGCTCTAGGGACAAAGTTATAGAGCCAGTTCTGGTCACGTGTGGTCACAGAACCAGACAAGAGCAGCAGAGAAGAAACTGCAGTGGGTTCCCCTCTTGCCCTTCCATAAGGCTATCAGGCACCAGGAGAATGGCAGATGCCATCATTCACCCCGGCCCTCTCCCTGGCAGATACTAGCGAATACAAATTGCCCACAAGGTGAAAAGCCAAATAATAGTAACGGGATTCTCTACAGCAGGGCTTTGCCACAAAGACCCCAGTACCGACTGCAGGAGGGACAACCAAGTCCCTGGCTTCGTTGCTGTCTCCTCATTGGCATAGCAAGGCTCGTGGTCTGTACTTTCCTACTTCTCATAGAGCATTTCCCAGGGAAAGTGTAGGCACAGAAATTGTGGTGAGCAGGCCCTGGATAACAGAGTTTTCAAATATCCCAATACAGTGGACGATGCAACCGTCAGGAGGCTGGGAAGATTTGCTGAGGACTTACTCTATGCCCAGAGCAGGGGCCAGCTAGCTCCCTATTGGAAACAAGGCATATAGAAGGAGACCCAGGCACTGAGGGTCCCCAGGAAGTTTGCAATTCCTTTCACTAAGGGAAAAGGAGGAAAGGTCGCTTGCTGCATGGGCGTTCAGGTACATGTTACCCACTCTGAAGATTCGTTTACAACTAAAAGCCCCCATATCTCCTTCTCAGCATCTTAGGGATCAACACTTTCCAGGCAATCTCTGCACAAGCTAAGAGATGCGTGGTTTGGTTTTTGACGAGGACCTGTTGTGCTGTCGTGTTCTAGGAAGAAGGAAGGCACTCTTCCTTTTTAACATTCACGGATGGAAAATGAAATAGTAATGAGAACCTGCCTTCAATCGTACTGAACTGATCCATGTCAACTGGCTGTGGGGGTCTTCCCTGCCAGGACACAGATAGTCAGTTCTGTTTGCTGGGAGTTCAGGTGGATAAGAATACAATGCAGTGTGGGAGTCCCGGCTCTCCACCCACAGCGGGGGGCCTTTGATATGCTTTTTGGAGCCAGAATACCTTGATTAAAATCAACAATGCCTTCCTATGTAAAACTGGGGTGGGAATTGATGATACCTACTCTAGAAGGTCGGTTGAGGAGAGACTTAGCGCATGCTAACCTCTGAGAATTCTGCCTGAGCACAGTGAGTATGCGTGTGTTAGGTATCAGCAAGCCACCTTTTCTCATCCGGGGTCTCTCCTGGAGTCTTCGGGCCTTGGTTGATATTTTCAGATGTCAATAATGATTGGTGTTTGGTTCAAAACAAAACAAACAAAAAGAACTACCAGTTTGGTCAAATGCTTTTGTTCATTTCTATGGTATGTGGCAAGCCAAGTGGTAAACAGGCTTAGGAGGAAGCTCAGGCCAAAAGAGGAAGGCTTGATGGGGGGATGTGTAGGGGTGGAGGGGAAGGCCTTGTCTTCCATAGGGAAAGAAGATAAAATGGGATGAGTGGAGGGAGGAGGGTGTGCGTAGAAAGCCCCAGAAAGCTGGGACTCAAAATGGCCCCTATTCCAAGAGGGCTAAGGATTTCTGGGATGACCTGGGTAGCCAGGAAAGATGAACAGCAGGAGGAGGCAGGAGCTAACTCTACCCAAGGTAAGGCAAGGCTACTGGCTCCCTGTGAATGAAGGATTAATTCAAACAAAATTCACTGAAAGCCACAATGGAAAAGAAGCGATTGTCAACAGTAGACTGCATGGCAGAGCGGGGTGGAGAGGGGCAAGCACGGGGCAGAGCTTAGTACCTCTGACACATCCCAACTGCATCACACAAACCAAATATTCATGACAAATTACAATCAGCTGAACTAACTGCCTGTCAGCTTCCTCCCTCTTACTGCTCTTCCCCTCCTCCACCTCTAAGGGCAGAGGTCATCCTGGCTAGGCAAATAACTTGACTGTCTGCTGAGATTTATAGCATGACTGTTTCATAAATGAATCCCTGGTGGGGGCAGGACTTTGCACACACTTCGATGAACTTTCTTTTTCCTAAAAGTATGTAGAAGGAACACTTTCAAAGGGAGAACGAGCAAAACCAGGGTGATGTCAAAAGCAGGACCGTCCAAGCAGCTTTCGTGAAGCCTTCGTACCTATGTTTATGCCAGCAGATGACTCAAGACAAACCCAAAAGGTTTCTTCTGTATGTGCTATATTTTCTCACAATATATATGTGTTCTTCCCTGGCCCTGTTGTCTTGATAAACCAATGTATTAAGTTATTCAAAATTAATTATGAAAAGGACAGATAAAGCTAATTTTAAAAAATAACCCAGGGCTGGAGAGATGGCTTGGTTAAGGCACTTGCCTGCAAAGCCAAAGGATCCAAGCTCGATTCCCCAGAACCCATGTAAGCCAGTCACACAAGGTAGCACATACGTCTGGAGTTCACTTGCAGCAGCTGGAGGCCCTGGAATGCTCATCCTCTCTCTCTCTCTCAAAAAAATTTTTTTTAAAAACTCCCTATAAGGTAAGCAGGTCTGATTCCTGAGCCATTATAATAATTTCTGCATGCAGCTTGGTTTTTGGATAGATCTTGTCTAATAATCTTTCCCTATGTGCCCCTTAGCACAGAAGGCAGCGCATTAGTCTCATGAAATAACCTTTCCATTTCACTTATTTAAGAAGTATTTACTGATGCTATATGCCAGTCACCTTCATTCTAAACACTAGGGAGACATCAGTGAACCAAGCAGATGTAAAACGCTGACCTTCACAAAGCTTTTAGTAAGTGAGGCAGATAGTAAATAAATGTAAATATGAGTAGGTGTGCTAGTAAGTACTGGATAATAAAAAGAGATCTATGAAAAATACAGCAGATTGGGGTAGGGTAGGCATTTTAAACAGGATGGCCAAGGAAAAAACATCCAAGAGGCCTGAAGTAGCTTGTTGAGCCATAAGGACCCGGGGGGTGGGGGGGAAGTATTCCAGGCATGGAACAGCAAGCACAAAGGCCCTGAGGCAAGAACAAAGGCAGTGCAAGTGGAGTTGAGTGAGAGGGAAAAGTGGATCAGGGAGCAGGGTACGAGATCTGCACGACAAGTTCCATTGGGCATTGTAGCCATTTGTAGGGCTAATACAAACTTCTGTAAGAACTTTGGCTGAGTAAGGCCAGAGCCATCGGAGAATTAGGAGCAGATCAGGGACAAGACCTGATAGATGTTTTAAAGGATCCTCTAAGTGCTGACCTGGGGTGGGAGTGGGGGGAGGGGCTTGCCAATAGAGCAAAAGTCCTCACCTCAGACCAGAGTGTGATCAGGGCAGAGAGAGAGGAGAGAGTATATTTCAAAAATAGATTATGAGGGCTGAGGACATGACTCAGCAATTAAAGGCTCTTGCAGGCTGGAGAGATAGCTTAGCAGTTAAGGCATTTGTCTGCAAAGCCTAAGGATCCAGGTTCAATTCCCCAGGACCCACGTAAACTAGATGCACAAGGGGGCGTGTGTGTCTAGAATTTGTTTGCCATGGCAGGAGGCCCTGATGCACCCATTCTTTGTATCTGCCTCTTCCCCTCTCTCTCTCCAATAAATAAATGAATAAATTATATATATGTATGGGTGTGTATTGGTTTTTTTGAGGTAGGGTCTCACTCTAGCCCAGGCTGACTTGGAATTCACTATGTAGTCTCAAGGTGGCCTCAAACTCACAGCGATCCTCCTACCTTTGCCTCCCGAGGGTTGGGATTAAAAGGCGTGTGCTACCACGCCCGGCTTTTAAATAAAATATATATATTTTTAAGGCTTTTGCTTGTACAGCTTACTAGTGCAGGTCCAGTTCCTCAGTACCCACATAAAACCAGATGCACAAAGTGGCACATGCATCTGAAGTTTGTCTGCAGCGGTTAGAGGTCCTGGCACAGCCATTCATTCTCTCTCTCTCTCTCCTTGCAAACAAATAATAAAAATAAGTTTATAAAAAGAAATCCATAGTCAGAAAGAGAATTTTAGGTGCTCATTTCTTTTGTACAACTTCTTCCATTATAATTTATCATTTTAAATATATAAAATAGGTTATCTTGCTCAGAAAACATTGTACCGAGAAAGATGCTTATTTCTTAATCTTTATAAAATCATTCAGGAGCCATACTCTGGGACAGCTTGAATCAATAAGTAAATGAAAAACTTAATCATGTTGCTTGAGTTTATGTCATGGAGACAGAACAACGGGCTACCACTGCAGTTAGGATTATCCATTCATTTGTTCGTCTAGTAAATATTTACTGCAGCCGTGTAGAGTTGAGGTAGGGAACTCAGACTTGCACTGAAGTGGCTCAGTAGTACAGCACTTGTCTACTATGCGCACATTCTAAAAATATGAATAATCTCAAGCTAGGGAGTTCTTACAATCTGGATTCAAAGCTTGGCTCTAACCACTTACTAGTCACAATAACTGGAATGCAAGTGAACTTCTCAGAAAATGGAATTGGCTGGGAATTAAATGAGATACAAGGTATAGAAAGTCCTTGGCCTGACACATAAAAAAGTACCCTACATAGCCAGGTGTGGTGGCTCATGCCTTTAATCCTAGCACTCGGAAGGTGAGGCTAGCCTGAGACTACAGAGTGAATTCCAGGTTAGCCTGGACTAGAGTGAAACCCTACCTCGAAAAACAAAAACAAAACAAAAAGTACCTTACAAACGTGAGCTGTTGTGTATAACATGATGCATGCACCTGGAGTTAGTTTTTAGTGGCAAGAGGCCCTGGCATGCCCATTTTCTCTTTCTCTCTCTCTCTCTTGCACACATAAATAATAAATATAAATAACATATATTTTTAAGTGTGAGCTGTTAGCATCCAGGTCCACTATGCATACAGCACCAGCTAGCATGATAAACCCCACCCCCACATCGCTGTGTTTCTCTCCTAAAATGCAAGCTCTGTGAGACGGGGATATGAACGGGATTTTGTCCATTTTATCACCAGTATCTGCTGCCTGGCACTCAATTATTTTAATGAATGTATGTATGTATTTGTGCTGTATAGTACGCTAGCTTTATGTTTTGGAACATGACCCAAAGACCACTGCTATCACCACCCTGCTGTGGGGCCTCCAAAGATTCCAAGGAAGGAGTCTTAAGTAAGTATTACTTAAGTTGATGAGGATAAGGAGAGAGAAAGATGGCTGCTCGAGGGGGTGCTTTGTGGTTACTATAGGGCTACAGGAAGTTACGACTGTGGCTTACTTAGAATGTTCCAAAAGTACAAGTTAAAAGGATTGAGAATATTAAAGTGAAAATAGAAGGCCAGGAAGATGGTAGTGTTGATAAAGTGTTTGATGTGCAAGCACAGGGACCTGAGTTTGTAACCCGTGCATCCACATTTTACAAAAAAAGTATGTGCCTATAACCCCAGCGCAGGGGAAGTGGAAACAGGAGGACCCTTGGGGCTTGCTGACCAGGTTGTTAGTCAAATCAGCAAGCTCCAGGTTCAGTGAGGGTTCTGTGTAAAAAAAATAAAGTGGAGGGCTGGAGAGATGGCTTAGCAGTTAAGGCGCCTGCCTGCCAAGCCTAAGAATGCCTGTTTGATCTCCAGGTCCCACGTTTAGCCAGGCACAAAAAAGTGACTCAAGAGCACAATACCGCACTTGCCCCCAAGGAGGCACACGCACCTGGAGTTCATTAACAGCAGCTGAGAGGCTGCTGGCACGCCCATTCTCCCTCTCTCTCTCTCTCTCTCTCTGCCTCTTCCTCTCTGTCTCTCTCAAATAATAATAAAAAATAAATAAATAAAGTGGAAAGAAATTGAGGAAGACACTGATGGACATCAACCTTCAGTCTCCACACACATATGAACATGCTGTACACATGCACACCACACATACATAAACACACACAGGAAAAGGAAAATTAGATCTCTTCTCAAATCCATTTAGACTTCTGAGCCCAGGTCCAAATTCCCAACACCCATGTAAAAGCCAATATAAAAAGTGGCATATGTATCTGGATTTTGTTTGCAGTGGCAGGAGGCCCTGGAGAACCCATGCTCACTCTCTTGCACTCTCTCTTTCTGCTTCTTTCTCTCCCAAATAAATAAATCAATAAAAATATAACAACAAAGCTGGGTGTGGTGGCACACGCCTTTAATCCCAGCACTCGGGAGGCGGAGGTAGGAGGATCACCTTGAGTTCGAGTCCACC
Source organism: Orientallactaga sibirica (assembly GCA_036365145.1). Classification (NCBI taxonomy): domain Eukaryota; kingdom Metazoa; phylum Chordata; class Mammalia; order Rodentia; family Dipodidae; genus Orientallactaga; species Orientallactaga sibirica. The sequence goes on along the minus strand of JAEOAD010002422.1, from coordinate 2,878,263 downwards.
CTGAGACTACATAGTGAATTCCAGGTCAGCCTGAGCTAGAGACCCTACCTCAAAACAACAACAACAACAAAAAAAAAAAGCAAAACAAACAAACAACAAAAAAACTAACAACCAAAACAAAACAATTCCACTTAGGGGAAAGAGTGTAAGAGCCAGAGATGAGGAGGAGTGCTGTGGAATACTGTCTTCCAGACACTAATCAGCCAGTGCATTCATGACCTCACAGCAGCTGTCATTACCTGCACAAGACCTGCTTTAGATAGAGCCCATCAATATGTTGTCATGGGTGATGGAGGAGGGCAAAATAAAATGACATCAAAATAGAAGAGGGATGAGTTAGAAAGAAAAGGAGGTTCAGTGGAAAGGAGGTAGGGGACAAAAGAAAGTAATGAAAAGGGATTATGATCACAATACATTATGTAGATATATGAAAATTGTCAATTAAAAAAGTTCAAGGGGGACTAGAGAGATGGTTCAGTGGTTAAGGTCCTTGCCTACAAAGCCCAACTACCTGGAGTCAATTTTCCAGTACCCATATAAAGCCAGAATCACAAAGTGGTGCATACATCTGGAGTTCATTTGCAGCAGCTAGAGCCCCTAGCACACCTATTCTCTTTCTTTCTCTCTCTCTTCTCTGTCTTTCTCCTTGCAAATAATAAATTATATATAAATAATAAATAAATAAAATATCTTTTAAAACTTCTCACTCTGGTCCAGGCTGACCTGGAATTAACTATGAGTCTCAGGGTGGCCTCGAACTCAGATCCTCCTACCTCTGCCTCCCGGTGCTGGGATTAAGGTGCCACCACGCCCGCCTAAATAAAATATTTTTTAAAACTTTAAGGGGCTGGAGAGGTGGCTGAGAGGTTAAAGGTGCTTGCTTGCAAAACCTGATGGCCTGGGTTCTAGTCCCCAGTAACCACATAAGCCAGATGCACAAAGTCGTGCATGTGTTTGGAGTTTATTTACAGTGGCAGGAGGCCCTGGCACACCCATTCTGTCTCTCTTTCTCTTTTTCTCTCTCACTCTCTCCTTGAAAATAAATAAATAATTTTTTAAAAGTTTAATGGGAGGCCAGGTGTAGTGGCACATGCCTTTAATCCCAGTACTTGGGAGGCAGAGGTAAGAGGATCACTGTGAGTTTGAGGTCACCCTGAATTCCATGTCAGCCTAGACTACAGTGAGACCTTACCTAAAAAAAAAAGTTTAGGACTGGAGAGATGGCTTAGCAGTTAAGGTGCTTGCCTTGGAAGATTAAGGATCCAGGTTCGATTCTCCAGGTCCCACATAAGCCAGATGCACAAGGTGGTGCATTCATCTGGAGATTGTTTGCAATGGCTAGAGGCCCTGGCATACCCATTCTCTCTTTCTCTCTAATAAATAAAAATAAATTAAAAAAAAATTAGGCTGGGCATGGTGACGCATGCCTTTAATATCAGCACTCAGGAGGCAGAGAGTGAATTCCAGATCACTTTGAGCTAGAGTGAGATCTTACCTTGAAAAACCAAAAAAAAAAAAAAAAAGAAAGAAAGAAAGAAAGAAAGAAAAAAAAAAGAAAAGAAAAGAAAAGAAAAGAAAAGAAAAGAAAGAAATTAGAAAGGTCGCAAGTAAACAACTTAATGCTTCACCTTAAGGCCTTGGAAAAAAAGAAGAAGTCAAACCAAAAAAAAAAAAAAAAACAAGAAATAAAGATTAGGGAAATATTTTTTTTTTTTTTTTTTTTGGTTTTTCAAGGTAGGGTCTCACTATGGCCGGGGCTGACCTGGAATTAACTATGTAGTCTCAGGGTGGCCTTGAATCAAGGCAATCCTCCTACCTCTGCCTCCCGAATGCTGGGATTAAAGGCATGTACCACCATGTCCAGCTAGGGCAGAAATTAACAAAATAGAAACAACAACAAAAAAAATGTTTAAGGGGCTGAGGAGATTGCTCAGTGGCTAAAGGCACTTGCTTGCAAGGCCTAATGGTCCAGGTTTGATTCCCCAGTGCCCACATAAGCAAGTTGCACAAAGTGACACGTGTCTAGAGTTCATTTGCAGTGGCAGGAGGCCCTGGTACATCCATTCTCTCTCTCTTTCCTCTCTCCTCTCTTTTAAATAATAAATAAATTTTAAAAAGACAAAAAAAAAAAAAACATCTTTCACCTACCCATGGATCCAATCTTTGTATTTCAAATATTCCTACCATTTATAAAAAGATGACTGATTACAGACTTCTTAACTACAGAGATCTTAAGTTTTATCTTATTCTGCCAGCCTAAATTCCTTTGGCTTTAATGTATTCTCTGTACCTTTTTTTTTTTTTTTTTTTTTTTTTGTTTTTGCAAGGTAGGGTCTCAACCTGGAATTAACTTCTCAGGGTGGCCTCGTACCTTTTCTGCCTCCCGAGTGCTGGGAAAATTTTCTCTGTTTTTAAAATTTTGTTTGTTTATTGTTTTTTCAAAGTAGGGTCTCACTATAGCCCAGGCTGACCTGTAATTCACTACATAGTCTCAGGGTGGCCTTGAACTCATGGCAATCTTCCTACCTCTGCCTCCTGACTGCTGGGATTAAAGGTGTACGCCACAACGCTGGGCTCTCTGTACCTTTTTATTATGCAAATTATTTAAGTGTGATGAGTAGACATGCAGTAGTAGGTGCTTGTGGTGGTTAGAATCAGCTGTCCCAGCCGCGCATGGTGGTGCACACCTTTAATCCCAGCACTTGGGAGACAGAGGTAGGAGGATCGCCGTGTGTTCAAGGCCACACTGAGACTGCAGAGTGAATTCCAGGTCAGCCTTGGCTAGAGCAAGATCCTACCTCAAAAAACAAAAACAAAAACAAACAAACAAAAAGAATCAGCTGTCCCCATAAACTCATGTGCTTTGAATGCTTGGTCCCTAGCTGGTGGTAATTTGGGAGGTGGAGCCTTGCTGTAGTGTTGTAGACTTTGAGGTGTTATAGCCAGCTCCCCCTTGCCAGAGCTTGGCTCACTCTCTCTTGCTGTTTTCTACCTGCTGTGTCAGAAGTGTTGTCCAGCCTCTGTTCACACCATCCTTTCCCATGCCATCAAGACTGTAACCCCAAACAAAAACTTTCCTCCCATCAGCTGCTTTTGATCAGGTGCTTTGTCCCAGCAATGAGAAGGTGACTACGACAACAGTGTTCATTCTCGCACTCATTCAAGGAACCTCTCTTGAACACTGACTTCAAGCCAGGCACTGTGGTGGGAGCTGGAGATTCCAAGATACCCTGAAGCACATCCCAGCCTCGCTGGAGAGACAGATGAGTCAGCAAGGGATCTCAACCTTGTGTAGACTTTAGAATGTGTGGTGATAGGACATTGGAGGACGCCCCGCTTGGGTGGAAAACAGGGAATGTTCTTTGTTTAACATAGAACCCATATGTCACAAAGAATGAGTGACAATTCACCAAACAGATGGGGAGGGTGGAGGAGACATTCCAGGTTGAAGGACCATGAGATTCAAAGCGAATGTTCAAGTCAAAGAGTTCCTACAGTTGTTTCAGCCCAGACTTCCTTAAATCCTTTTAAATATATATTTTTATTTATTCATTTGAGAGCGAGAAAGAGGCGGGGGTGGGGGGAGAATGGGCACACCAGGGCATCCAGCCACTGCAAATGAACTCCAGATGCATGTGCCCCCTTGTGCATCTGGCTTACGTGGGTCCTAGAGAATCGAACCAGGGTCCTTTGGCTTTGCAGGCAAACGCCTTAACTGCTAAGCCATCTCTCCAGCCCCTTAAGTCCTTTTGAGTCTCTCAGCCAGCTAAGCATGCCTAGGACCCCTGCCTGACTTCTCTTGTAAATCATGACATGACACGGAGAAATGTGTTCCCCAGGCTTTAGGGTCCTTGGGTCAAGGTAATGGGGTCACTAGACAGCCAGCGCTTGGGCGGAGTAAACCCCGGGCTGAGACTCAAACCTGAGGGCCCCACAGCTCAGAGGAGCAGAAGCAGGGTGTGGGGTAAGGCGCGTGATGTTTACGTTCAGAAACTGCAAGAGCCACTTGACTTGCAAGGTGTCCTTACGTCTGCAGGCAGAGGGTAATTTTCCTGTTACTCAAGGACTCCTGATCAAGTTCTGATTGGTTTAGGGGGAACTGTTTTATGACCCAGAGCCAGGCAGTGATAGATAGGAGATGTGGTTTGGTGGGCAGAAGTTTACAAGGCAGGAAATTGCTTCGCTGGGCAGCACCATTCATAAGAAACAGCTCTGGGAAAAGGAGACCTGAGCTCTTGGTAGGTCTCTGCCTTGGCCACTTGTTTACATCAGCAACAACCCATGTTCCTGGTTGCACAATGTGGCAGCGTCACTTGGAGTGGGGGATCTTTGCCCCTTGGAAGAATAAACACATTCCTCCCTTCCAATGGAATTAGTGGACCACACAGACTTCAGTGACTGTCTTGGAGCCCTCAGTGTTATAGGAAGGTGACTCTGGACACCAATAGCCATACCACCAAACTCACTCCACACTCAGTTGAATTTCCCTTTAGGCAGTCAAGGCATACATGAAGTCTCTCCAAAGGTGAAGGGTGATCAAAGGTGGCCAGTCCTTTTCGAGAAGATACAAAAGTCATGCCAGGAACAAACCTGTCTCTGGTTTCAGAGTCCCTGGTCAGTCTGAGAGGAGAGGACAGGGGTGTGGGTTGTTTGGCAATGTTCCAATTCCACATTCCCATTGTCCCACCAACCCTGCAAGACCATAGCTGAGCTCTAGAGTCCAGATGCTTCCCCACTAGAGACATCCAGTCTGTATACCCTACAGGGAGGAAAGATAAGGGACAGTGGTTGGAGTCTCCAGAGCCATGGGGGTCTGTCTGGCAAGTGCCTGGCAGCCTGCAGCCCAGCACTGTTCTGGTGAATCAAGAGCCACCAAATCAAAGGTGGGCGTGGTGGCACACACCTGTAATCCAGCATTCTGGAGGCTGAAGTAGGAGGAACAACTTGAATTCAAGGCCAGCCTGGGCTACAGAGTGTGTTCCAGGTCAGCCTGAGCTAGAGTGAGACCCTGCTTCCAAAAAAAAAAAAAAAAAGTCAACAAATCAAACTGTCCTCCTAACTTCTTCCCCAACTCACTTGTAAACCTCATCCCAGTGCTGTCCTGGCTCTGAGCTTTGGCAGGCTGCCTCATTTCTCTTTTGTTTTGTTTGTTTGTTTGAATATATTTTAAAGAAAAATCCCAGGCCTCAGTTTCTATGTGTGTGACGTGGAAGGCACTGTGACACTTTCTAGTTCTAACATGAGGACAAAGCACAACATTTGCAAGAGTGTGGGCACACTTCGCATTTGATTCATGTCTCTGGGGCAGTTGGGAAGAAGAAGAACTTGAAGGGAATATTTCTGTTATGGTTTTCTTTTCATATCATACTTATTTACTTGAGAGAGGGAGAGGGAGCATGGGCACACCAGGACCTCTTGTCACTGCGAATGAACTCCAGACACAAGCGCCAACTTTGTGCATCTGGCTTTACATGAGGACTGGGGAATTGAACCAGAGCTGGTGGGCTTTGCAAGCAAGCACCTTTAACTACTGAGCCATGTCCTTAGCCTCCATTTTTTAAAGTATTTTTATTTATTTACATGCAGAGAGAGAGAAGAGAGACAGATAGAGAGAATGGGCACACCAGGGCCTCTAGCTGCTGCAAATGAACTTCAGATGCATGTGGTACTTTGTGCATCTGTTTAGGCCCCCATTTAGTGTTTTTTGCTCTGCATATGATTAAACATGGCTGATGTATCACTACCCCCTGACTCAGTCTGGATCTACTACCTGCATAGCTAGACTATTTATTTATTGGGCACAACTTCCAAAGTCAAGCTCAATCAGCCACATGAGGTCTTGGGCTGGTCCCAGCTGAACTTGTTTGTTTGCTTCCCTGGAGACCATCCATTTCATTAGGTCTCTCCCTTACAGAGTTGTAAGGGAACCCGAACCATGCTCTTCTCACTATCTTCACAACCTCATGCAGGTGCTCCATGAAGACTGAGTAAATCAACATATGTGTTAATGCATGACTGAATAAATGAATGTGTTCTGTTTCTTTGAAAAAAATTTGAAAAGTAGGGACTGGGAAGATAACTCAGTTAATACAAGGCTTGCTGTGCAAGCATGAGTCCCTGAGTTCAGATTCCCCAGGCCCCATGAACAAAGCCACATATGGCAGTACGTGCCTGTAATCCCAGCATGCCTACAGCAAGACTGGAGGCAGAGACTGGAGACTCAAGCTCGCTGGCCAGCTATCTCATCTAATGCAGCAGTAAACAATGAGAGATCCTGCCTCAACAAGGGGGAAGATGAGAACCATCACCAAGGTTGTCCTCTGACCTCCACACGCACGCCTGCGGTCACACACCCGCCCGCCGGTCGTGCAGTTGCTAAGCTGGGGAATCGTGTGGCCATGGTGACGCAGGTTAAGTTTGTGGAGTGGTTTGGAATAGACCATGCAAGTGTTCTAGAGGCCCACACTGGAGTGCCACCCTTGAATGGAGTCCATGTTCTCAGTCTGATTCCCTACAAGGAAAGCTGCTCAAGCTGAGACACAGGGCAGACAGCCAAGGGGCACAAGAGGCCACAGGAAAGACACTTTCCTGGAACTTCATTGTTGCTCAGAGCAAAGTGATTTGTGACTGCATTTTGATTTGAAAGCAAGCTGATAGGTTATGGTACCTTTTTTTTTTTTTTTGGTTTTTCAAGGTAGGGTCTCACTCTGGCCCAGGCCGTCCTGGAATTCACTCTTTGGGTCTCAGGTTGTCCTCAAACTCACAGCAATCCTCGTACCTCTGCCTCCCAAATGCTGGGATTAAAGGCGTGTGCCACTATGCCCAGCTTTAAATGCATTTTTTATTTTTATTTTTGCGTTTTGGAGATAGGGTCTCACTCTAGCCCAGGCTGACCTGGAATTCACTATGTAGTCTCAGGGTGGCCTTGAACAGTGATCTTCCTACCTCTGTCTCCCAGGTGCTGGGATTAAAGGCATGCGACACCACGCCCAACTAAATGCATTTTTAACATAAGTTATGAAGCTTCAAAGCAATTTCCCGTTTGCAGCTTTAAAACCCCAGGTCCCTTCTCTGCCATGAGTCATACTTTGGTAAAGAAGCTCTAGCCGGGCGTGGTGGCACACAACTTTAATCCCAGCACCTGGGAGACAGAGCTAGGAGGATCACTGTGAGTTTGAGACCAGCCTGGGTCTACAGAGTGAGTTCCAGGTCAGCCTGGGCTACAGTGAGACCCTACCTCTCATCCTACCTCAAAGGAAAAAACAAAAAAGGAGGAGGAGGGGAATGCAGAGAAAAGTTGTCTAGGAGCCACACAGAAAATACAACATATGTGGATCTTGTCCATAAGTACTGCTAGGCCCTCACAACACCCCAGAAAGTTCCCCTCAGTGCAACAGTGGCATTGGCACAAATAGCCATTCTATCTGTCACCTATGTCCACGTGCTCTTTTCCTCACAGGCTGTCAAGTACAGGTGCCATGTACACCCTTATGTTATTCTCTGTTCCCAGTGGCGTCAGCAGCACTGGACACAGATGAGGCACTCCATAATCATGCCTCGGGATGAACTGAGCTCCAGACAGATGCCTCCTCCTGACATCTGCCTGAGGCCGAGGCAGCTCTGGCCTGCAGTTGGCAGGAAAGCCAACCAAACACAGCAGCATGGGCACGTCTGTCAGGGGCAGCTCCAGCTAGGGTCCAGAGGAGCAAATTTCACTTCTTCCGGTCCTCAGGCTAAAGGCTAGACAATTTCCTTCAAAGTGGAGACACTAGAAATGGCTTATATCCACATTCCCGGGAGGAGGATACTGAAATCCCAGGCAACAGCTACACCTACAAGGAGCTCGTGAGTTAGTAGTTCCACACTGGAATATTCTGAGGTCAAGGGTGAATGGCTCTCTCTCTGGATCTGGGGCATCTGATGATCTCTGTGTTCATGCTGGGCAAGCACACTTCTGACTGTCAACACAGATTCCCTGAGATACCCAGTACCAGCTAGCTCCCTTCTCGGACCGCTAGGCAGGTAAAGATCCAGTGTCTCCTTGATTCCAGTATAACTTTCCAAGGATGGGAGCAGGGTCTCACTAATCATTGTGCTCCTACTGTCTAGTGAAGTCACTACCCCTCAGATGCCCTCCCTCCATAAATAATTGCTGGTAATAAGATAACAGCATTCAGCTCATCGTAACAGACATTTGTGTCCTGCACAGTCTACTGGACAGAGGGATTCAATAATGAGAAATAGGCAGAAACTGGGGATGTGGCTCTCTGTGGTAGAGCACTTGCTTAGCATGTGTGAGAGGACCTGGGGGTTTGACCTCCAGCGCCGCATACAAAAAGTCTCTTCCATCAAAGAGCTATTAGCTGAGCCGGAAAGGCTAATGCAGAAAATATGCATTGCAGGGAACATTGCCCAATGCCCATTGTAAAAGTGCCATGGTAGAAGCATTTCTGAAATAAAGAGCCAGCCAGCACTGGAGCCCTCCACATAGCATGAGTGCTACCTGCTCATTTGAGGGTGGACTCAGAAGCTAATGTGAGGACTCCTAAAGCCATTGAGAAAGGCTTAGCCTCCCCGAGCTGAAGTCATGGGGTGTGGGGGGGGGGGAGAAGCAGCAGAGGAAAGGTCACACTCAAAGGTAGATTTTCACAATCAAAGGAATGCCCAGTGTGGGTGGGCCGGGGGTGACCTCTCCATCACCCTGTAGGAAAGTAAGGCCCAGCTCACACCTGTTGAGACAGGTAACTCTTATTTACCCATTGTCCTATGTTTGCAGAGGAGCCACAAGGAGCTCCCGGGGGCAACAGGGGATCACAACCAGGCGAGTCTCCTTTTGGCACCACGTAGATAGGGTGATGGTGCTGGGTAGAATTTATAACTCCTTTCTCAATTACAGACATGTCTTTGTAAAGGGGAGTAGGCCGCCCGGGCAGCCTGGGGGGGGGTGGAGAGAGAATCCGGGAGTGACGTGCACAGTAAGGGTGCTTCAGATGAAGAAGCTGAGCAGGAGGGCAGATGAAGGTCTTCCTAGTTAAATGTCATGTGGGACGCTGAACTGGTTAATAACAGTGTTTTACTTCCTTCCCCATCCCAAGGGCAAAGGTAGTAAACATGCTTTGGCCCCTGATGAAATCCTAGGGCAAACCCAGAAGACCAGCCAGAGGAGCATTGTTTTGGGCCAGGCTCCTGCTCACGAGGTGTTTTGTTTTTTTCCCCCACCCCTAGGAGTCCTCCCCAGCACATCTTACTGATTGCGGTTTGAAGGCAGGTAGCAGTGCCTCTGGTCACGGCTTAACATTTCTGAGGCTGGAATACAGTGGGGCTATCCCTGGGAAATGTGAATGGTCTACCCTTGCTGCATTGGTGATGGAAAAGACCATGGTGTCAGGGAAGCCACTGGCAGAGAGGTGAGAAAGAAGACTGCAGGCAGGGACCTCAAGGTGAAGTGGATACGCCTGTCTGTGTCCCCGGAAGGCCTCTTTCTCCTTTCAGATCTTCCATGACTCTCACCAGATGCCACCAGAGCCCAAGGGAAGCAGCAGTCCCAACCATTCACCCTATTACACACTCATGCAGACCACCTGGAAGGACCTGTCACCAGCCCCTTGAGACTTAGGTTTGCTCTGAGTCCTGTTCCTAGGTTGGAGTGGAGGCTCAGCACAAATGCGAAGAAGTCCCTTGATGCATGCCTCCCTAGCTGGGTGTGCAGGCAGAGTTCACAAACACCAAGACCTCTCCTTCAGACTCCCAACTCCAGCCTGAGCAAATCCTGCCTGTGACTTCAAAGGCAGCAGCTTGTTTGCCTGGCCACAGGGTAGCAACAATGCTTTCCCTTTTGACCTAAGAAAGCATCCCTGGTATCAAAGCTGGAGAATTGCTGGCTGTGGGTGCGGGGGTGCTGAGCTGAGCGTGGACTCCTGTTCTGGGGCTCTGAGGTGGGCATTCCTGGCAGCCTGCATTGCTGATCCAAGGCCAGGGGAATGTAGGGGGCAGGCCTGTTAGGAACAGTACCACCATACTTCAGTCAGGCCTCAGGATAGAGAGAAAACAGGATGTCTCCCCCCACAACCCCAACAGAGCGTGACTGGTGACATCAGTGCATCCAGAAATGGTGGCCATGACATTATGCACTTAATGGTTTCCTGGCAGCACCCCTTGTTTACAAGGACTTCTCACCACAAATGTGGTGGGGTGTGTGGTTGGCTGCTCTGGGGAGATGTGTGTCCCATGCATGAGTGTGCACAGAGATGTGTGTGTCCAAGTAATTCCAGGCACCAACATCTTGATTCATATTCTGAAAACAAATATTTAGAAGCAATATCAGGGCTATAGAGATGGCTGAGCAGCTAAAGGCACTTGCTTGCAAAGTCTGACAGCTTGGGTTTGGTTTCCCAGTTCCCACGTAAAGGCAGATGCACAAAATAATCCATGTGTCTGGAGTTCATCTGCAGTGGCAAGAGGCCCTAGTATGCCTATTCACTCTCTCTCTCTCTTTCGTATTTTATTTTTATTTATCTGAGAGAAAAAGAAAGAATTGGCATAGGGCCTTCAGCTGCTGCAAACAAACAAACTCCAGACCCATGCGCCACCCTGTGCATCTGGCTTACATGGGTCCTGGGGAATTAAATCTGGGTCCTTTGGCTTTGCCAGCAAACACCTTAACCACCAAGCCATCTCTCTCCTAAATAAATGAATAAACATAAATAAAATTTTAAAAATGAAATGAAAGCAAGACCAGAGAATGATATGTCAGAGTGGGATACCTCTCAGCTCAGAAGACAGGGAGCCCTGTCGTGGAGCAGGACCTGTCCTCCATCCTCCATATCTGCCTTTTCTGGGTTGGTGATGGGACACATCCTTTCAGGAATTCTTACTTCAAAAACTGAAGAATAGGGCTGGAGAGATGGCTTAGCAGGTAAGGCGTTTGCCTGCAAAGCCTAAGAACTCATGTTCGACTCTCCAGTTCCCTCATAAGCCAGATGCACAAAGTGATGCAAGCATGCAAGGTTGCACATGTGCACAAGATGGCACATGCATCTAGAGTTCAATTTCAGTGGCTTGAAACCCTGAAGCACCAATTCTCTCCCTCACACACACACTCTCACTCTAATAAAAATAAAATAATAAAATAAAAATTGAAGAATGGTCCCAGACTTTATCACTCAGCACTGTATTAGTTACTTTTGTTGTTGCTGCTGCTATAACAAAAATAGCTGGCAAAAACAACTTAAGGAAGGAAAGGCATATTTGGGCTCACAGTTTGAGGTTACATTCCATCAAAGCAGGGAGTGCATGGCGGCAGGAGCGTGAAGCAGCTGGTCACATTGGGTCTACAGTCAGGCAGCAAAGAGTGATGAATACTGATTCTCAGCTTGCTTCCTCCTTTTTATTCAAGAAGAATGATGTTGCTTGTCGGTCAAATGAGTCTTCTGGGCTGGGGAGATGGCTCAGCAGTTAAAGCTGCTTGCTTACAAAGCTTGCTGACCCAGATTCAATTCCCAAGTACCCATGTAAGGCCAGATACACAAAGTGCTGCATGCATCAGGAGTTTGTTTGCAGTGGCAGGAGGCCCTGGCACACCCATTCATACTCTCTCTCACAACAAAACCAACCATAAATGATTAAATTTAATGAGTATATGTACACATACATGGACTGATAACTTTCTGCTTTGGAAGTGTTTTTCTTCTTCCTAGTTTAAAAGATAAGCATTATATTTTCAGTAATGCAATTCAAATTAAAATATCTGGAGGGGTTTGGGCTGCAGAGATTTCTTAGTGGTTAAAGGTGCTTTATTGCAAAGCCTGATGGCCTGGGTTCGAGTTCCAGTACCCACATAAGGTCAGATACACAAAGTAGCTTCTGCTTCTGGAGTTTGAACGCAGCAGCAACAGGTCCTGGTGCTCTTGTTCTCTCTCTCACTCTCTCTCTTTCTTTCTCTTTCAAATAAATAAGTAAAATATGTGGAGGGCTTAGTTAACCTTAAACTGGACACAAGTCTACAATGTGCTATACTTTTTTTTTGTTTTTCAAGGTAGGGTCTCACTCTAGCTCAGACTGACCTGGAAGTCACTATGTCATCTCAGAGAGGCCTTGAACTCATGGTGATCCTCCTATCTGTGCCTCTCAAGTGCTGGGATTAAAGGCATGCACTTTTTTAAAAAGACAAAAACCTTGGCTGGGGGATGGAGAGATGGTTTAGTGGTTAAGGCACTTGCCTGCAAAGCCTAAGGACTCATGTTTGACTCCCCAGATCCCACATAAGCCAGATGCACAAGGTGACACATGCACAAGGTTGAACATGTGCACAAGGTCATGCACACATCTGGAGTCCAATTTCAGTGACTGGAAGCCTTGGCATGCCAATTCTCTCATTCTCTCTCCCTCAATCTTGCTTTCTGTCATTAAAAAAAAGTCTTAGCCAAGTGTGTTGGCACATGCCTTTAATCCCAGCACTCGGGAGGCAGAGGTAGGAGGATTGCCTTGAGTTCAAGGCCACCCTGAGACTACATGGTGAATTCCAGGTTGGCCTGGGCTAGAGCAAAACCTTACCTTGAAAAACCAAAAAAAAAAAAAAATCATGACTCCATTAATAGAAGTAACTGTCCAGATCATGTGGCTTTATAGTCACACTTTGTCACGAGGCCACACCTTAATGTTTGGTCATCACTTTTAAGAAGGACATTGACCAATTGGAAAACATTGCCAAGTGAATGGCCAGGATAGGGAGAAGCCTGCCTGCCACCTGTCTCATTCAGCAATAACCAGAGATAGGTAATCCTAGAGGAGAAGGCCTAGGGAGAACAAACATGCACCGAGCTGCTATGTGGAGGAGAAAGCCCCTCTCCAGACTGGTGTGCAAACAGGAGCTACAGGAAAAGTACTAGACTGTGTGTCCGTGAGCTGACCTGTCCCTGCAACTGTTATCTCCATCATACCATAAATAGGGAGCTGGAAAAGATAAGATGTCATTCAACTCTAAGAGTCTATAAATCTGTGTGTATGAAATAAAATAATGTGCTTAGAGCAGTGTTTGACACATAATTAGTACCACATAAATGCATACATATATACATATATATTCAGATTCGGTATATGTACAGAATATAAACAGAATTCACACACACACATATATATATTATCTAGTATATGATACTGTATGTATTTAGAATTTACAAGCAAAAAGAGGATATGTGCCTAAAACTGCCACTATTGGAGTCATTTAAATGTGTAAAAGCTTTGATTGTTCAAGAGTCTCTCTCTCTCTCTTTTTTTTTTTTTTTTTTTTTTTTTTTTTTTTTTGGTAGGGTCTCACTCTAGCCCAGGCTAACCTGGAGTTCATTCTATAGTCTTAGGGTAGCCTTGAACTCACGGTGATCCTCCTACCTTAGCCTCCCAAATGCTGGGATTAAAGATGTATGCCACCATGTCCAACCAGAGAGTCTCTGTTTTTAAGTGCAGCGTGTTGTCTAAGGAGGGTAACACTTTAGAACCAATGGCTGATTTTTCAGGTAATTAACTGGAAGGGAGTGTAGAATCATGGAAAAGACAATCGACTGGGAATCAGATTTTGAATCTCTTACTTATTAACTGTGATCTAGGCAAGTAACTCGCCTCTTTTTGAGTTTCTCTTTCTTCATCTATTGAATGAGAATAAAAACACTTGTTTCCAAACACCAAAGGCATGCACATTCTGCAGGCACAATGTGTCTCTAGAGCCAATAGTTGTGGCGATAGTTAAGGTGGCCTGACCCTTTAGCTAACAGCTATCAGCTTTCACCACTTTCATTCAGCATCCTACTGGCTAGCCTGGCCCATGCAATACAACAAGGAAGGAAATGGAAGGGATAGAGAGGACAAAGCAAAACTGTTGCTGTTTGTTGACAATCTGATTGTTTACATACAAAATCCCAAAGAGAGCTGGAGAAATGGCTTAGCGATCAAGGCACTTGCCTGTGAAGCCAAAAGGCCCAGGTTCAATTCCCCAGGACCCACATAAGCCAGATACACAAGGTGGTGCATGCATCTGGAGTTCGTTTGCAGCAGCTCAAGGCCCTGGTGCATCTATTCTCTCTCTCTCTCTTTCTCTCTCCATCTTTTCCTTCTCTCTCAAATAAATAAAATGAATATTAAAAAACTTTGAATTCATATAAAAATCAAGGCAGATTTGAAAAAACAAATCCAAGGAATGTACAGGCAAACAATCAGAACTATTAAAACAACCACGATGGCTCAGTGGTTAAAGAGCTTGTCTGCAAAGCCAAATGACCTGTGTTTGATTCCCCAGTATCCACGTAAAGTCAAATGCACAAAGTGGTGCATGTGTCTGGAGTTTGTTTACAGTGGCTGTAGATCCTGGCATGCCCATTCTCTCTCTCAAATAAATAAAATATTTTAAAAATAAGTGTTAAGCCAAGTGGAGAAAATTACAAATTTTTTTCAAGGACATAAGAAGGCCCTATTAAAGAACATGAACAATCCACCCCGTATATGAGTTGAAACATCCAAAGTTATAGAGACAGTCAATATTCCTGCAATTTAATCTAAGAATTCAATGTAATTCCAATAAAAATCTCAACTTGACCATTTCTGTGTGTAGGAAACTTACAAGCTAATCTTAAAATATGAAATAGAAAAGAGAGCAAGGGGGCTGGAGAGATGGCTTAGTTAAGGCGCATGCCTGCGAAGCCTAAGGACCCAGGTTCAATTATCCAGGTCCCACGTAAGCCAGATACACATGGTGGCACATGCATCTGGAGTTCATTTGCAGTGGCTAGAGGCCCTGTTGCACCCATTCTCTCTCTCTCTCTAATAAATAAATCAGAAAAAAAGAAAATCAAAAGAAAAAAGAAGAGAGAAAGAATGGTGAAGACAATTTTGGGAAAATAGAGAGGGAGACATTTGCCTTATGGCATGTGAAAACCTAGGATAGTCCTCTATCACTTAGGGGACTGGAAAGATAGTTCAGCTTTTAAGGAACTTGATTGCAAAGCCCACCAGCCCAGGCTTAATTCCTCAGACACCCATGTAAAGCCACAAAAAAAGTGGTGCAAGCATCTGGTATTTGCAATGACCCTGGCAACCACACCCTCTCCCCCCACCACAAACACACACACACACACAGTAAATAAAATTTAAAAATTAAGCCAGGCGTGGTGGCACACGTGTTTAATCCCAGCACTTGGGAGGCAGCAGTAGGAGGATCACCATGAATTCAAGGCCACCCTGAGACCACATAGTGAGTTCCAGGTCAGCCTGGGCTAGACTGAAACCCTACCTCGAACCCCCCCAATATTAAAAATTAAATAGAACTGCCATAGGATCCAGCAGTACCACTTCTGGGCATTTATCTAAAAGATTTGCAGTCAAGTTCTCAAAGAGTATTAGACACGATGTTCACTGGAGCACTAGTCATAAGAAGCAAGATGTGGACACAATCTAAACGTCCCTCACTAGATGACTGGGTAGAGAAAACTTGGCATACATACAGTGGAATACTATTTAGCCTTTTTTAAAAAAAGTTATTTTATTTATTTATTTGAGAGATCAAGAGAAGGAAAGAGGCTGAGAGAGAGAGAGAAAATGGGCGCGCCAGGGCCTCCAGCCACTGCAAACAAACTCCAGACACGTGCGCCACCTTGTGCATCTGGCTTACGTGGGTCATGGAGAATTGAACCTGGATCTTTTGGCTTTGCAGGCAAATGCCTTAACCACTAAGCCATCTCTCCAGCCCTGTTTAGCCTTTTAAAAAATATATTTTAATTTATTTATTTGCAAGTACAGAGAAGACGGAGAGGGGCATCTTGCCACTGCTAATGAATACCAGATGCATGCACCTTGTACATCTGGCTGAACATGGGTACCTAGGAACTGAACCTGGGCCATCAGGATTCGCAAGCAAGTACCTTAAATTGCTGAGCCACTTTTCCAGCCTCTTTTTTTTTTTTTTTTTTTTTTTTTTGGTTTTGCAAGGTAGGGTTTCACTCTGGTCCAGGCTGACCTGGAATTAACTATGTAGTCTCAGGGTGGCCTTGAACTCTCGGTGATCCTCCTACCTCTGCCTCCCGAGTGCTGGGATTAAAGGCGTGTGCCACCACGCCTGGCTATTTAGCCATTTTTTAAGAAGAAAAAAAAAGAGAAAATTCTATAATATGCGACAATGCTGTGGTGATGTTTTGCTAAGTAAAATAGGTCAAAGAAAGACAAAAACTACATGATTTCTCTTATATGAAGTATCTACAATACTCAAATCTACAGACTCAACGAGTACTGGAGGAACAGAAAGAGGGTGGTCACAAATCAATGGGCATGAAGTTTCAGTCAAACAAGACGGGGATCTACTATACAACATTGTAACTATAGTCAACAATATAGTGTACACTTCAAAACGTCTTAAAGGAGGTTGGGGAGATGACTTAGTAAAACATTTGCCATGCAAGCATGAGAACTTGAGTTAAGATTCTATGAGCCTACATAAATGCCAGGCATAATGGTGTGTGCCTGTAATCCCAGCACTTGGTGGGGGGAGCAGGGGGATGCAGATCCCCAGGATAAAGCACTACCTAGACTAGCCGAATCAGTGAACTCTGGGTTCAGTGAAAGACCTATCTTGATTAAAAAAAAAAAAAAAAAAAAAAAGGTGGAAAACAGCTGGGTGTGGTGGTGCAATCTCTACACTTGGGAGGCAGAGGTAGGAGGACCACAGAGAGTTCAAGGCCACCCTGAGACTACATAATGAATTCCAGGTCAGCCTGGGCTAGAGTGAGACCCTACCTCAAAAAACCAAAAGAGGGAGAGAGAGAGAGAGAGAGAGAGAGAGAGGAGAGCCATTGAAGAACACATCCAGACATCCAGTTTTGACTTCTGGCCTCCACATGCACACACATGCACACATACATGAACACAAATACACATGCATGCACATGCTACTACTACACACTCAAAATGTGTTAAACAAGCTGGGTGTGGTGGCGCACGCCTTTAATCCCAGCACTCAGGAGGCAGGGTTAGGAGGATTGCCATGAGTTCAAGGCCATCCTGAAACTACATAGTGAATTCCAGGTCAGCCTGGGCTAGAGTGAGGACCTCAAAAAAAAAAAAAAAGGCCACATGCCTGCAGACTAGGAGAATCATGAGTGACCCTGAGACTACATAGTGAATTCCAGGTCAGCCTGGGCTAGAGTGAGACCCTACCTTGAAAAACAAAACAAAACAAAAGTGTTAAGCAGGTATATCTCACAGTGTTATTATCATAATATGATAAAATGGCAGTTTGTATATTACAAAGATGGTATTATCACAGATCTTTGGGAAAAGGAGGACAATTTACTACATGGTGCTAGAACAATTTTTTTTCAGAATGAGAAAATAAAATTAGAGCCTTACCTCATGTATCTTATACATATGGATAGCTTACTGTGATATAAAAAGTATGTAGTTAAGGCTGAGATGCAGCTCAGTTGGTAAAGTAATTGCCTAGCATGGATGAAGCTCTGGGTTCAATCCCAGCATGGCATAAACCAGGTGTGGTGGATGGCTGCAAAACCCAGTTCTTGCTTGGGCTATCTGTTTCATGCCAAACATGTCAACTAAGCCTTCTTGTTTGTTTGTTTGTTTGTTTGTTTGTTTGTTTGTTTGTTTGTTTATGAGAGTGAGAAAGAGGCAGAGAGTGAGAAAGAGAGAGAATGGGTGAATGGGTGCACCATGGCCTTCCATTGCTGCAAACAGACACCAGACACATGTATCACCGTGTGCATCTGGATTATGTGGGTCCTGGGGACTCAAACCTAGATTCTTTGGCTTTGCAGGCAAGTGCCTTAACCGCCAAGCTATCTCCAGCCCAGCTAAGCCTTCTTTATCGGGGATGTGCAAAGCATCATATTTCATGGGGCATCCAAGCATGCGGAGGCGATAACAATGATAAATGCATGCACACATGAAGGAAGTGGAGTTTTTATTCTTATTTATTTATTTGCATTTATCTTTGTATGTAGTGTGTGTATGTGTGTGTGCACGCGTGCCACAATATGCATGTCAGAGGATGACCTCAAGGTGTCTGTGCTCCTCTTCCTCCTTTGAGACTGGGTCTCTTGCCACTGTGAATACCCATCTAGCTCACCTTAAAGCTTCAAAGTCTCCTGGCTCTGCCTTCCACTATTGTAGGCACGCTGGGATCACAGACACATGCACCACTTTGTGTCCAGCTTTACATGGGTGCTAGAGAATTGAACTCAGGTCAGCAGGCTTTGCAAGCAAGCACCTTTAACCACTGAGCCATTTTCCCAACCCTGGAAGTGAAACTTTCACTAATTTCCTTGCAGAAGGCAGGCCGCCCCTGGTTAGATGTTCTGAGAGGAGAAAAGAAGGCGCTCCTGTCTTTTTTTTTTTTTTTTTTTTTTTGCTTATCACCAGTTGAGTCAGCCTCACACCTGGGACATAAATAAATACAGCCAGCTTCTCCCCAGGCCTTTCTCTCCAGACCCAGCTGTAGGCTAGAAGCAGAAAGTGAATATGCAGAGTGGCCAATTAGTTCACTGTGGTGCCCTCATGACCTCTGACCCCCGCTGGGCCGTCTCATCCATTAGCTGCCCTCTTCCCCTTCCATCCTCCTCTCTCACAGTTTGAGTCTTGTCTTGCCATTCTCTTTCAGCAAAGAAACATGGTCAGGCTTGGGGCCAGCAGCTTCCACCCTCTGCTCTTTTGTCTGCTCCCTCTGTTGCCCTTGTTGCTAACCTGGTCACCACTCCTTGACCCTACACTCGCCCCTCCTGGGACTGGAGAGGGGCGGAGTCCCAAGGCAGGGCTTGTTGGGAGGAAGAAGGCCAGCTCTTGCCTTTCCTTTTCACTTGGATATCTGTCACAGACCAGTTTTATTCCTGCTCCTCTCTCAGATAATGCCCTGCAATGCTGTTTCTGAGATGAAGATTTCTTTGAAAAGCAAATACTTGGAAATATTCATGTGGGTGAAGGCAACAGTATGTTTCCTCATCTGATAGATGATAGATAGATAGGTAGGTAGATAGATAGATAGATAGATAGATAGATAGATAGATAAAGCTAATTATAGGGGCTGGAGAGATGGCTTAGTGGTTAAGGTGTTTGCCTACAAAACCAAAGGATCCCGGTTCAACTCTCTAGGACCCACGGAAGTAATATGAACAAGGGAGTGCATGCATCTGGAGTTCATTTGCAGTGGTTGGAGGCCCTGGGGCACCCATTCTCTCTCTGTCTCTCTCTCTCTCTCTCTGTCTGCCACTTTCTCACTTTCTCAAGTAAATAAATAAAAAAAATAAAAGAGTATGCACATATATAGTAAATAAATGTAAGGCAATCATCAAAAAAGAAAAGTGCCGGGCATGGTGGCACACACCTTTAATCCCAGCACTTGGGAGGCAGAGGTAGGAGGATCGCTGTGAGTTCGAGGCCACCCTGAGACTACATAGTTAATTCCAGGTCAGCCTGGGCCAAAGTGAGACCCTACCTCAAAAAAAACAACAAAAAAAGCAACTTACTAATTATATTACACTTGAAAAAAAATAGCCTTCCAGGTATTCATAACATCTGCTGACTCTTCAGAGTTCCAGCTTGGAAAGAAAAGGAACTGGTAGTGTCTTCCTATGAGCTTGGGAGTCAGACTCACCAGGTTATCTCCAAATCCTTCCCTAGTTAATTGAGTAGCTTGGTAACAATAGTACCTCCTATTTTCTGAGTGTATTCTACATGCCAAGAACTTTCCACATGTCATCTTATTTTATCCTCCTAATAAGCAGTGAGGCATGGGTTAAGATTAGTGATCTTTCTCACCCTCTGTATATAAAGAATCAAAGACTGGGGCTGGAGAGATGGCTTAGCAGTTATGACACTTGCCTGTGAAGCCTGAGGACCCAGGTTCAACTCCCCAGAACCCACATAAGCCAGGTACACATGATGGCACATGCGTCTGGAGTTCGTTTGCAGTGGCTGGAGGCCCTAGAACACCTGTTTTCCCTCTCTCTTTCTGTCAATAAATAAGTAAAAATAAATAAATATTTTTTAAAAGAAAGAAACAAACACTGAGAGAACTGATTTTTGGTTCAGGCAGTATCAGTAGTAAGGGCAGGAAAGGATTGTGGTACTTCCTCCAACTTATAAAGCCCTCAAGGGATTTAGCCTTGATGAGTATTGGTTTCTTCCCTGTAAAACGACCACAGGTACAGCTCCCAGTAGCAATGACTAACAACTACATGTGTACTGTACACCAGGCATCTCTCTGAATGCTGACACAACTTATCTCATTTACTCCTCACAAAGTCCCAACAATTAGGCTTTATGATCCCCATATTATGTAGGAGTGTTGCAGTCAGGTTCGCATTGCTGGCAGAAATCACCTGACCAAGAGCAGCTTTTGGGGAAAAAAAAGAAAGAAAAAAGGTTTATTTTGGCTTACAGACTCAAGGGGACACTCCATGATGGCAGGGGGGAAATAATGGCATGAGCAGAGGGTGGACATCACCCCTAGCCAACATACGGTGGACAATAGCAACAGGAGAGTGTGCCAAACACTGGCAAGGGGACACTGGCTGTAATACCCATAGGCCTGTTCCCAACAATACACTGCTTCCAGGAGGTGTTAATTCCCAAATCTCCATCAGTGGGGAACCTAGCATGCAGAATACCTAAGTTTATGGGGGATGCCTGAATCAAACCATCACAAGGAGGAAACTGAGGCTTAGTCAGGTTAAGAAACAACTAACTGGCCGGGTGTGGTGGTGCATGTCTTTGATCCCAGCACTGGGGAGGCAGAGGTAGGAGGATCGCCATGAGTTCAAGGCCACCCTGAAACTACATACTGAATTCTAGGTCAGCCTGAACTAGAGTAAGACCCTACCTCGAAAAACAAAACAAAACAAAAAAACCTAACCTAGGGCTGAAGAGATGGCTTAGTGGTTAAGGCACTTGCATGCAAAGCCTAAGGACCCAGGTTCAATTCTCCAGTACCCATATAAACTAGATACACAAGGTGGCAAGTGAGTCTGAAGTTCGTTTGCAGTGGCTAGAGGCCCTAGTGCACCCATTCTCATTCTCTCTCTTTTTCTCGAAAATAAATAAAAATATTAAAAAACAAAACAAAAAGAAACAACTAACCTAGATTACACACAGCTACTAAGTAGAACTAGTATTATAATTTGAGTCTGTTGGGACCCCAAAACCTGTGCACCTTCCACTTCCTACTCTGTGACATCTGTCTCCAAAAGTCCTCTGTGGAAGATATGGTACTTACACAAAGAGGACGGCACAAGCAGAGGGACAGAGGAAAGGAACTGAGGCTAACAGACATAGCTTTATAAAAAATATAGATAGCCAGGTATGGTGGTGCATGCCTTTAATTCCAGCACTTGGGAGGCAGAGGTAGGAGGATCGCGCCATGAATTCGAGGCCACCCTGGGACTACATAGTGAATTCCAGGTCAGCCTGGGCTGGAGCAAGACCCTATCTAAAAAAAAAAAAAAAAAAAAAAAAGTTGCTATTTACTTGATGGAAATTCACCTTAATGCCAGAAGGATTTAGAAATATATTTGTTCTATACCGTTAGGCACAAGCTTTACTATGCACCAGTGTTGATGTTAAAGATGACATCCAGATCCCCGTCCTGAGCATGCCTAACCAGCAGCAAGGCAGGAGCTACACTTCATTCACCTTGTTCTACATTCCCTCTTCTCCTTCCCATCTCACCCCCAATAACTCCGCAATGGTGCTTTAAATGTAGAAGGTTTGGAATAGATATTTCCCAAATGAAGTGAAGGATTTGGTTGGAAGCCTCGCTGGTTTGGGGAATGCTGTGATCCCGAGGCTTGAAGATCTTTCTCTTTCTCTCTCATCTCCCTGCAGCTCCTCTGACAAGCCTATAGACTGAGTGATCGGGGAGGCCCACTGTACCAGAGATGATTTATGGTTCTTTGTTATACAAATCTTCTCACGTTCCTCCCCATCCTCTTTCTCCGCCAATTCATCATGATATTTCAATGCCGCTTTGGCTAGTGCACTGTGGCTCACAGCCCCAAAGGCAATTGTTCAGGATGCTTCTGCCATTCAGATCTAAAAAAGACCACCTCTCCATTGAGGTTATCTCAGATGACTCTGCTTCTCCAAGGACCCAGGTACTTGGCCAGAGCAGTGAAAAGAAAGGGAGCAACAGGCAGCTCACTGGCATGGAGGGCTGTGCTCTGCAGCTATGTCATAATCACAACTACGGAAGCCCCCCGGAAGATAGGACCATGTTTTAGCCTAGGCTGCAGAATAACTTTGCAAAGATGTCCCCAGAGATATGATACTCAGTGCTATGTTGGGTCAATTTTTTTTTTTCTTTCAGTGCTAGAGATTGAACTCAGGGACTCATATCGTGGGCAAGCTCTCTTTCACTTAGCTACAACCTTCCTCCCCAAACACCAGCCCCAAAGTAAAGTGATCAAAGCATATTATATATATATATTTTTTTTTTTTTTTTGAGATAGGGTCTCACTGTAGCCCAGGCTGACCTGGAACTCACTCTGTAGTCCCAGGCTGGCCTCCATCTCACAGTGATCCTCCTACCTCTGCCTCCCCAATACTGGGATTAAAGGCGTGTGCTATCAAGGATGTATGAGTAAAACAGACAAATTCCTAGCCATCAGTTATTAAGCCCATTTCAGTCATAGCACTCATATGTGTTATCTTGTTATTATCTTGTCTGCATCAGTACAGCCAGTAGAACTGAGACTTAACATCTCAGGGCTGAGGAGATGGTTCAGAGGTTAAAGGTACTTGTTTGCAAAACCTACCAGTCTGGGGTTCAATTCCCCAGCACCCATGTAAAACCCGATACAAAAAGTGGCATGAGAGCCAGACGTGGTTTAATCCCAGCTCTGGGGAGGCAGAGGTGGGAGGATCACTGTGAGTTCGACACCACCCTGAGACTACATAATGAATTCCAGGTCAGCCTGGGCTAGAGCAAGACCCTACCTTGAAAAACCAAAACAAAAAAACAAGCAAACAAACAAAAAAGTGGCATGAGATTGGTTAAGGCATTTGCTTATGAAGTCTAGGTAGGGACCCAGGTTCAATTCCCCAGGATCCATGTAAGCCAGATGCACAGGGTGGTGCACGTATCTGGAGTTTATTTGCAGAAGCTGGAGGCTCTCTCTCTCTCTCTTTCTCTCCTTGAAAATAAATAAATAAAATATTTTTTAAAGTGGCATGAACATCTGGTATTGGTTTGCAGCAGTAAGAGACCCTGGTGTGCTCTCTCCTCCCCCTCACATATTAAAAAATATAGATTACCAAACTCAGGACCCACGTAAGCCAGATGTACAAGGTGGTGCATGCATCTGGAGTTTGTTTGCAGCAGCTGGAAGCCCTGGTGTGCCCATTCTCTCTCTATCTTCCTCTCTCTCTCTATCTCTCTCTCTTCCTGCTTCTTTCTCTCTCAAATAAATAAATAAATAAATTTTTTAAAAGACAAGAACTGAGACCACTTCTTGGACAAAAATCACATATGCTGGAACTGGGAAGATGGTTTTGTGGTAAAGCCACTTGCTTGCAAAGCCTACCAGCCCAGGTCAATTCCTAAGCCACCCATATAAGCCAGACACAAAAAGTGATGCAAGTGTCTGCAGTTTGCAGCAGCAAGAGGCCCTGGTGTGCACACACACACACACACACACACACACACACACACACACACACACTTGTAAAAGTCACATATGCCAATTCTAGTACAGGAACATTCTGTTTATTTTATTTTTATTTATTTGAGAGTGACAGACAAAGAGGTAGAGAGACAGAGAGAGAGAGAGAGAGAGAGAGAGAGAGTGCACCAGGTCCTCCAGCCACTGCAAACGAACTCCAGATGCATGTGCCACCTTGTACATCTGTTTTATATGGGTACTGGGGAATTGAGCCTCAAACCAGGATCCTTAGGTTTCACAGGCAAGCACTTAACCACTAAACCATCTCTCCAGCCCTACAGGAACATTTTGGATGGGCATTTGTGACTACATCTGTGAGTTATTACATGCCATTACCTTACTGTGGAGAGGACTATAACCAATAGAAGATAATGATTACATGAATTTCCATAATCCACATAAGTAAGTGATACATGCTAATTCCTGAGTTATACTAAAACAAAACAAAACAAAAAAAACCTCACTGCTTCTCTCCATACATCATTTCCCCTTTATATACATGCAAGGCGGAATGTTTACTTCCTATTTTAAAAAACTGAAAACTCAAAATGTAACATAAAGCAACAAAGAGGACTTTTTAGTGTTTATTCATTTGTTTGTTTGCATGCTTTTTTGAAGATTTTATTTATTTACTTATGTTGAGAGAGAGCGAGAGAGTGAATGGGTGCTCAGGGCCTCCAGCCACTACAAATGAACTCCAGATGCATGCACCACCCTGTGCATTTGATTTACATGGGTACTGGGGAATAGAATCTGGGTCCTTAGGCTTTGCAGGCGAGTGCCTTAATCACTAAGACATCTCTCCAGCCCCTGTTTGCTTGTTTTGAGACAGGCTGTCCTTATGTAGCTGGGCCTGGCCTCAAATTCACTACTATATCCCAGACGGGCCTTAAATTTGCAAATACTTCCTCAGCCTCCTGAGTGCTGGACTTACAGATGTTCACCACCCAGCCCAGCCAAAAGGTGTGTTCTTGCATGCATGTGTGTATGGAATAGGGTGGTGTGGTATAGTGTGTGTGTGTGTGTGTGTGTGTGTGTGTGTGTGTGTGTGTGTGTGTGTGAGATATGTGGTGATGCATGCGTGTGTTTGCAGATGCATGCCTCCCATGTCAGAGGAGAATGTCAGGAGTCCTCTTCTCACTTATCCATGTATTTCCTTGAGACAGGGTCTCTCCCTCAACCCAGAGCTGTCATCTGGTCAGTGAGGCTCTGGTCTCTGCCCCCCACACCATGGACTGGGGTTACAGCCATGTATAGTCATGCCCATCTTTATTTATTTATTTATTTATTTATTTATTTATTTATTTACTTTTATTTATGAGAGAGAGAGAGGATGTTGTCAGGTCAGGGCCTTAGAAACTACAAATGAACTCCAGACACATGTGCCACCTTGTGTGCCTGCGCAACCAGCACGCATGCATCACTTTGTACGTCTGGCTTACGTGGGTTCTGGGGAGTAGATCCTGGGACCTAGGCTTTGCAGGCAAGCACCTTAACCACTAAGCCATCTCTCCAGCCCTCAATGTGTTCATTTAATTAATGATTCCTGGGTAAATTCCACTTGGTCATAGTGTATAGTCTTTTTTATATGATGTTGGATTTGGTTTGCTATCATTTTAAGGATTTTTTTATTCAGATATTACTCTGTAGGGTGTTTTGTTGTTGTTTTGTTTTGGTTTTTGGAGGACGAGTCTCACTCTCATCTAGAGTGACCTGGGACCTTAGGCTTTGCAGGCAAGCACCTTAACCACTAAGCCATCTCTCCAGCCCCATGCCCAGCTTTTTATGTGGATTCTGAGGAGTTAAACTCAGTCTCCTGCCTCCAGGAGGCCCTCATGCTTAAGTAGCAAACACTCTGTTAAGTCATCTCCCCAGCCTGCAAAGAAACATTTTATAAAGCAATGTGTTCAAGAGTGTCAGTCATATACTTCAATTTGAGTCAACACATCAAAGTTTAAATGTACCAAAGAATTTCATGTAACATTCTTTTACAAAAACAATCAAACCTCTGCTGGGTATGGTGGCACATGTCTTTAACCCCTGCACTTGGGAGGTGAGGTAGGAGGAACATGGTGAGTTTGAGGCCACCCAAAGACTACAGAGTGAATTCCAGGTCAGCCTGGGCTAGAGTGAGACCCTACCACAAAAAAAAAAAAGTAATAATAGCTGGGTGTGGTGGCACACGCCTTTAATCCCAGCACTCAGGAGGCAGAGGTAGGAGGATCACTTTGAGTTCAAGGCCACCCTGAGACTACATAGTGAATTCCAGGTCAGCCTGAGCTACAGTGAGACCCTGCCTTAGAAAACAAAAGCAAAACAAAACAAAACAAAAAAAAATAATAATAATGAAATCCCTTATATACTCATTTAGAAAACTTTAAGTAATTAATCTAAAAAGTTCAATTAAACCTATCAGGTCGTTTGACTTCTCTCTATGAGCTTTATCATATAAAATATTTTTATTACATATATTATCAGATGAAACACTTATCATGTACTGTCCTTGCTTTCCACTCCTTAAGTGCAAGCATTTACCTTTGACCTATATGATGTTAACATTTTATTGCTCATTCCAAATGATGCTGTTTCTATTTTGTTGTCATAAATAGAAGTCTATCCCAAAGCAACTCAATGAAAAGACATTCATTTAAAAGACACACAGATGGCAACACTTAAGAAATAATAATCATGTTTCACATGAACACTATTATGTAATGTCAAACAGGATGATCTGATTTCTATTCCCTCCTCCAAGGACTTTTGTATCTCAAATAGAACAACTGTAAATCTATGGCTCTCAAACACCTTAGAATGACACAGCCACAAGTTCACTGGTACCATAAAGAACACTCAGATTTTTCAGTGACAATACAGAGAAATTCAACATTTGTTGGAAAGTACATAAACTACTAATATGAGGTAAATCATGTTTCAACATGAGACTAGTGTCCTTCTGATAATGTCAGATCTTTGCAGAGCTGAGTTTTCAGCAATTGTGTGATAAAATAAACAAGTACTATAGGAATGATAGGAAAACTACCTACATGGATCAGAAAATGAATGTCATGGGTGCTGTCCAAACGAGACCAGAGTTCAGAAGCTTGTATAGCACCCAGTGTGCTCGTGTTCTCATTTACAAGTATGTCTGTTTATTTTAAAATGAAGTCAAGGGCTGGGGAGATGGCTCAGCAGTTAAAGGCACTTGCTTGCAAAGCATGCCAGGCTGTATTCAATCTCCCAGTATCCATATAAAGCCAGATGCACAAAATAGTGCATCTGGAGTTTGCTGTGGCAAGAGTCCCTGGTACATCCATTCCCTCTCTCCCTCTCTCTCTCTCTCTCTCTCTCTCTCTCTCTCTCCCTCCCTCTCTCCGTTCCTTCCTCCCTCCCACTCTTCTTTCATAAATAAATGAAGTTAATAGCTGGGCGTGGTGGCGCACGTCTTTAATCCCAGCACTCGGGAGGCAAGGTAGGAGTATCACCATGAGTTTGAGGCCACCCTGAGACTACATAGTGAATTCCAGGTCAGCCTGGGCCAGAGTTAGACCCTACCTCAAAAACGAAAGAAAGAAAGAAAGAAAGAAAGAAAGAAAGAAAAAAGGAAGGAAAGGAAGGAAGGAAGGAAGGAAGGAAGGAAGGAAGGAGGGAAGGAAGGAAGATAGAAGACAGGAAGAAAGAGAAAGAGAAAGAAAGCAAGCAAGAAAGAAAGTTGAAATGTTAAAATAGTTTTGTTTTATTTTCATTTTGTTTGATTTGGGCATTTTGAGGCAGGGTCTCACTCTAGCCCAGGCTGACCTGGAACTCACTCTGTAGCTCCAAGCTGGCCATTAACTCACAGTGCCTCTTACCTCAACCTCCATGGTGTGGGACTAAAGGTGTATGCTACTGTGCTTGACTCTTTGCAGAAGCCCACCATGGCTTTGGTTTGTGTGTGTGTGTGTGTGTGTTTCTGTTGTTGTTGTTTTCTTTTTTAAAATTTATTTGAGAGAGGGAAAGAGGCAGAGTGATAGAGAGAGAGAGAATGGGTGTGCCAGGGCTTCCAGCCACTGCAAATCAACTCCAGATGCATATGTCATCTTGTGCATCTGCCTTACGTGGGTCCTCGGGAATCGAACCAAGGTCCTTTGGCTTTGCAGGCAAATGCCTTAACCACTAAGCCATCTCTCCAGCCTCTGTTTTTGTTTTTGTTTTTTTTGTATGGAGACTGGGGATCAAAGTCAGGCATTCATTTAAGTGGTGAGCACTTTATCCACTGAGCCATCTCCCCAGCCCTAAATTTTTAAAATTTATTTTCTAAATTTTATTTGAGGGGGCAGAGAGAGAGAGAATGGGCACACCAGCAGCCTCCAGCTACTACAAACAAACTCCATACACATGCCCACACTACCTTGTGTATCTGGCTTACATGGGTACTGGGAATCAAACTTGGGTCCTTTGACTTTGTAGGCAAGCACCTTAACCGCTAAGCCATCTTTCCAGCCCCTAATTTTTTTTTAAATTAACATTTTATTTTTACTTATTATTTGAGAAAGAGAGAGAGAGTGAGTGAGTGAGGATGGATGTACCAGGGCCTCTAGCCACTGCAAATGAACTCCACATGCATGCTCTTCTTTGTATATCTGGCTTTATGTGAGTATTGGGGAACTGAGCCTGGGTCCTTTGGCTTTGAAGGCAAGTGTCTTAACTGCTAAACTATATCTCCAGCCCTAAAATGTTTTTTTCAATCAAATTATGTGTATCATGTTTTCCAATAGCTCCTAAGGTGTGAAGGCATAGATATGTGTTGAGATAGATAGACTTAATAACTTAGTGTATGGAATTTTAGGTATTCCTTTTTAAAAATTTTTATTTATTGACTTTTTGTTTTACTTCCTTTCCACCATCAAATCTGAGTTGTCTTTATTCCTTTGCAATTTGATTTTTTTTAACCTTTTTTTTTTTTTTTTTTTGAGGTAGGGTCTCATACCAGCCCAGCTAACCTGGAACTCACTCTGTAGTCCCAGGCAGGTCTTGAATTCACAGCGATTTTCCTACCTCCTCCCAAGTGCTTGGATTAAAGGCATGCACCACTACACTGACCCTTCTTTTTAAAAATATTATTTATGAGAAACAGAGAAAGAGAGAATGGGAGTACCAGGGCTTCTAGCAACTGCAAACAAGTTCCAGATGCATTTGCCACCTTGTGCATCTGGCTTACGTGGGCACTGGAGGATTAAAACTGGATCCTTAGGCTTTGCAGGCAAATGCATTAACCACTAAGCAATCTCTCCAGCCCCCAACCCTTCTTTTTTCAACTTTTTTTTATTGACAATCTCTGTAAATATAGACAATGTGCCATGATCTTAATGCCCTCCTATGGCCCTTCCTTTTACCCTTCCAAAGCCCTCTTCACTGAATCCTTTCTTCTTTCCAACTAGTCTCCCTTTTTAAAATTTTTTTTTATTGACAACTTCTTTAATTGTAGACAATATGCCATGGTACTTCCCTCCCTCCCCGCCCCTTTCCCCTTTGAAACTCCATTCTCTATCATATCCCCTCCCCCTCTCAATCAGTCTCTCTTTTCAGTTTGATCTTTTCCTCCTATTATGATGGTCTTATGTAGGTAGTGTCAGGCACTGTGAGGTCAGGGATATCCAGGCCATTTTGTGCCTGTGTAAGGAGTCCTACTCTTCCTTTGGCTCTTACATTCTTTCCACCCCCCTCTTCCGCAATGGACCCTGAGCCTTGGAAGGTAGGTTTGAGATGTTTCAGTGCTGAGCACTCCTCTGTCACTTCTTCTCAGACCATGGTGCCTTCCATCTGAGTTATCCCAGGGTTGCCACCATCTAAAAAGAGAAGTTTCTCTAACCAAAAGTGAGAGTAGCATTAATATATGGGTGTGGACATTAAGAGAAGTGCTTACTGAGCAGTTTGGTGAGCATAGTGTATACATTTAGAGAGTCTCCCTTTTATTTTGATGCTATCATTTTTTCCTCCTTTTGTGCAGGCCTTGTGTAGATAGTGTCAATCACTGTGAGGACATGAATGCCACGGCCTCTGTGTCTGGGTGACAGCATTGCAAAGCACTCCTCCCCTTCTTTTGGCTCTTAATTCTTTTTTTTTTTTTTTAAGGGACAAAGAAGCTTTGAAGATCACATTACCTCCATTACAAGGAAAAGGTTTCTGCCTTCTAGGAGGTGAGTTGATTTGTTTTTTTTTTTTTTGTTTTTTTTTGCTTTTTAAAATGTTTTTATTTATTTGACAGAGAGAAAAAGGCAGAGAGAGAGAGAGAAAGAGAGAATGGGTGCACCAGGGCCTCTATCCACTGCAAATGAACTCCAGATGCATGCACCACCTTGTGCATCTGCCTTACATGCGTATTGGGGAAATCAAACCTGGGTCCTTAGGCTTTGCAGGCAAGTGCCTTAATCACTAAGCCATCTCTCCAGCCCATGGCTCTTACATTCTTTCCACTACCTCTTCCACAATGGTCGCCTGAGCCTTAGAAGGTATGACAGAGTTGTTTTTATATATGTATATAATGTGCTTTGATCATGATCTCCCCTTTACCTTTTCTTAGCCCCCTTCCACAGAAGCCCTTCTTCTTTCCACTGGTCTCTCTTTTACTGTGATGTCTCTTTGCATTTTCCTTGTATGTGGTATGGTCCACTAAATTAGAGTTGCTTTCATGGGCAGGGCCAGGGAATTATTTACCAGAGCACATGGGTCCTACCAGTGGCTACATCACTACAGAAAATGTCTCCCACACCCCCAGCCAGCATTAATTACTCATAACAACTCAAGAAGGGATGGGGGCCCCACGCTTTCTTCCATCACCCATGACGGAATGTTGATGGGCCCAATTGTACAGATAACAAGTCACTATGATGCTGTGAGGTCATGAATGCTGTGGCCACTTCATATCTAGAGCAGCATTCCACAGCACTCCACCCCATCCTCTGGCTCTTAAGTTCTTTCCACACCCTTTTCTTCAATGTGCTGATCTTGGAGGGTATGATACAGATGTCTCATTTAGTGCTGAACCCTCAACAGTCACTACTTCTCAGCACTTTGATGAGCTTTGAGTCTCCCCAATAGTCACCACCATCTGCAAAAAGAAGCTTCTCTGGATTGGTGAGATGTCTAGGTGGTGAAGGTACATCCCCAGTACCCACGTGAAGCCAGATAAACAAAGTCTCGCATGCATCTGGAGTTTGTTTGCAGTGGCCGGAGGCCCCAGAGTACTTGTTCTCTCCGTCTCTCTTCTCCATATCTCTCTTTGCTTGCAAATTAAAAAAAATATTTTACAAAAAAAGATGCTTCTCTGACCCAAGGTGAGTGCAGCACTAAACCTGTAGGCATAAACACAAATACGTAGAGGGTAGCTTGATGGGCACAACACATCCATTTGGCCAAACAATAGTAGTAGATTCAAACTATAGCTTCTCATAGTTACTCAGCTAAAGAGGCTGATAGAACTAACCTTCTGTATACTGATACAGTTTTTGTCCTGCTGTAACTTAGCCGGGTCCTTAGATATGCCTTTTATTTTGATACAACTTCAGGCTTATAGAAAAGTTCTAAAAATAGTACCAAAAATGTCCTATATACTCCTCACCCAGATTTCTTTTTTATAAATAAATTTATTTTAATTTATTTACTTGAGAGAGAGAAAGAGGCAGAGAGAGGAGAGGGGGATGGGAATGGGTGTGCCAGGGCCTCCAGCTGCTGCAAACAAACTCCAGACACATGCACCCACTACCTAGTGCATCTGGTTTATGTGTATCCTGGAAAATTGAACCTAGGTCTTTTGGCTTTGCAGGCAAATGCCTTAACCACTTAAGCCATCTCTCCAGCCCATTTTTAAAGAATATTTTTTAAATTTTTGTTTATTTTTATTTATTTATTAGCAACAGACAGAGAATGAGGCAGAGAGAAAATGGATGTCCAGGGCCTCCAGCCACTACAAACGAACTCCAGATGCATGCGCCACCTTGTGCATCTGGCTTACATGGACTCTGGGGAATGAAGCCTCGAACCAGGTCCTTAGACTTCACAGGCAAGTGCTTAACCACCAAGCCATCTCTCCACCCCTTGAAGAATATTTTTTTATTTATTTATTTATTTATTTATTTATTTATTTATTTATGAGAGAGAAAGAGGAAGAGAGAGAGGGAGACAGATTTCTTAAATACTAACATTTAACATATTTACTTCATCATTTATAGTTTGATCATTGTACTGATATAGTGTTTGGCAGATGTCTCCACTTTAAGCTGGTCATTTTTCTTTCTTTGTAATTAATAAATATTTGGGGAGGACATACTTTGTGACTAAGCAAATGTCCCATTCTCATCCACTAGTTCTCCATCCATTGATGACTCAATTGTTATTTTAATTGTCAAATAATGATTTTCTAATTCTGTAATTCATTCTACATTTATTTTTGGAAACTGAGTCTTGCTATGTAGCCCAAGCTGACTTGGAACTCATGATCCTCCTGCCTTAGTCTCCTGAGTACTGGGATTACAGGTATGCATCATGACACCTCATTACATGCTCTCCCACAGTTATTTACTTATTTGCATGTTTATATATTTTATTCAATGAGTTATGACATTTTATCATCCTTTTTGACTTTATGCTTAATTGCCCCAGCCTTGGCCAGTTAGAATCTCTTCCACATAACTCTTGGTCATTTTGACTTTTTAAAAAATATTTTTTTTTTTATTTTTTTTATTTGAGAGAGAGTAAGAGAAAAATGAGAATAAGCACACCAGGGCCTCCAGCCACTGCAAACGAACTCCAGACACAAGTGCCACCTTGTGCATCTGGCTTACATGGGTCCTGGGGAATCAAACCTGGGTCCTTTGGCTTTGCAGGCAAGTGCCTTAACCGCTAAATCATCTCTCCAGCCTGTTTTTTTTTTTTTTATTAAGTAGAGATTTATATAGACACATCATGTGTTAGTTCCATCATTTCCTTCCTCCCTGCCACTCCACTGGGGGCCCTCCTTAGTGGGATTGCTGGTATTCCCCCTGGGGTTGTGGATTATGAGATGTGAGAGCAGCAGTCAGTCATTGTAAGTGGGGGAACAGTGCCTCTGGACATTCCCTTCCGTTCTGTGGCTTACAATCTTTCTGCCCCCCTGAGCCGTAAGCGGTTTGTGGATGTGTTTTAAGTCTACTTTAGTGTTGAGCTCTCTGCAGCTTACTGATTTCTGCTTTGGAGCTTTTGAGCATCCTCAGTGTCTATCTCCATGACCCTGACACTGGCTGACAGGCTGGCCATTAAATATCACTCTTGCTCATCTCGCCAATTCCTCTGTGGTTTCACCTGGACCCTGGCTGATGTGCCAGGGGACGTTCATCTCCTTGATTCTCGCTGCCTTCTGAAAAAGAAAAACAGATTCTCCAACTAAGAATGTGGTCAGCATAGGTTAAATGGGATAAGCATTGTTAATTAAGAGGACTTTTGATATGTGTAGCCTCTCATGGCGAGCCTCCTACCTCTGCCTCCTGAATGCTGGGATTAAAGGTGTGTGCCACCATGCCCAGTATTGATTCTTTTTAATAGAAAACAGAATTTAGAAATTAAGATCTGGGGGCTGGAGAGATGGCTTAGCGGTTAAGGTGAAGCCTAAGAATGCTTGTTCAAATCTCCAGGTCCCACGTTTAGCCAGATGGAAAAGTCACGCAAGCACACAATGTTGCACATGCGCACAAGGGGTTGCACGCGTCTGGAGTTCGTTCACAGTGGCTGAGAGGCCCTGGCGCACCCATTCTCTGCCTCTTCCTCTCTCTCTCTCTCTCTCTCTCT
This sequence comes from Orientallactaga sibirica, assembly GCA_036365145.1. Taxonomy (NCBI): domain Eukaryota; kingdom Metazoa; phylum Chordata; class Mammalia; order Rodentia; family Dipodidae; genus Orientallactaga; species Orientallactaga sibirica. The sequence goes on along the minus strand of JAEOAD010002422.1, from coordinate 2,844,763 downwards.
CTCTCTCTCTCTCAAAAAAAGAAAAGAAATCAAGAGCTGGTAGAAACTATTCTGGGTTATCATTACTTCTGGGTTTTCTCAATGAACAAAGCAGGGGAAAAGTACACGTGTACACGTGCATGTACATACATGCATGAACACAGCCCTTTATGTTCTTTGTTATTTTTAAAATATTTTATTTATTTATTTATTTGAGAGAGAGAGAGAGAGGACATGAGGCAATGAGACAGAGAGAGAATGGATGCACCAGGGCCTCCAACCACTGCAGATGAACTCCACCTTGTGCATCTGCCTTATGTGGGTCCTGGGGAATCAAACCTGGATCCTTTGGTTTTGCAGGCAAGCACCTTAACCACTAACCCATCTTTCCAGCCTTGAATCCCATTATTATTAATAAATTTATATATCTAACCCCAGAATACCCAGAAAATAGTTTTTGAATCAGTACCAAAAATAAAAAGCCCTCTACTGCAGGAAAACAAACTATTGTTTGTATTTCTTTTAAGAGAGAGAGTGAGAGCAAGATGAAAAAATGAAAGAAAGGAGGGAGAAGAAAAATGAAATTATGAAATTTGCGGAAATGGATGGATCTGGAAAGCTAAGTGAGGTAACCCAGGCTCAGGCCTCCAGCCCTTGTAATCAAACTCAAATAGACAGATGTGTGTGACTGGACATTGTGCAGATGTAAAAGGCTGACCTTGTTTATGTATCACCTTGTAAGTGGAAGGACTGATTACAAGCTTATGGGTGGGACCTGGGAAGTCAAACATGGGTCCTTTTTTGGGTACTTTGTAGGCAAAAATGCCTTAACCACTAAGCCACCTTCAAAAAAAGTAAAGGGCTTGTAAAACTACTTTTTGAATAATGGTAGCTCCAGCCCTTTTTTTTTTTTTTTTTTTGTGTGTGTGTGTGTGTGTGTGTGTGTGTGTGTGTGTGTGTGTGTGGCATGTCTACTCATTGGGATGCAAACCTGGGTCCCCAGGCTTGAGCAGGGAACACTTTATCCACTGAACCATCTTCCCCAGCTCTCTTATCTTTTATAGGGCATGGAGATGCCTGAGCAAATACATTTTGGTAATAAGTAATTGAGAAGTAGAACTCTTCCTAAACAGATTTAGACTTTTTATATCTTTGTTTAATTAGAGTTTCACTCAAAAATTAAGGATATACAATAATAGGGAGAGACTCCCTTAGGGTAAAGGAGGACAGGTCACATTCTGCTTGTGGGAATGATCAGAGATAATCTTTTTTTAAGGTTTAGAGAGACTTTATTAAGTTAAGAGAAGGAAAGAGTAGCTGGGCGCGTGGTGGTGCATGCCTTTAATCCCAGCACTCGGGAGGCAGAGGTAGGAGGATTGGCGTGAGTTCAAGGCCACCCTGAGACTACATAGTTAATTCCAGGTCGGTCTAGGCTACAGTGAGATCCTACCTTGAAAACCCAAAGAGAGAGAGAGCAAAAAGGAAAGAGTAAAGTCATAGAGCTCCTGCCATGTGGAGGGCAGGAGGAGGTAGAGAGCCCATGGAGGAGTAGGGGGGTGGAGGAGGTCTCCCCTCATCTCAGCCCGGCTTCACATATAATATTTCTTAAAAGACTTTTATTTATTTATTTGCAAGGAGAGAGAGAGAGAGAAAAAAAATGGGTGTGTCAGGGTTTCCTGACCCTGCAAACTCCAGGTGCATTTGGCTCTATGTGGGTACTGAGGAATTGAAGCCAGGCTATCAGGCCTTGCCAGCAAGGACCTTTAACCACTGAATCATTGCTCTAGCCCCAAGATAATATTTTTAATTCTCTAAGGATGTTTTCCCTCCCAGCAGAGCTGCTGGGCTGAAGTTGCTGGTAACTTGATGAATTGTGAAGGGTGACAGTCTGCAGTGCTAGGGAGATGGTTAATTGTACTGTAAGTCATGCAAACATTGATGTGTTAAACCAAAAGCATCCCAGCTTCTCTAGAACCTTCTCATTAAAAAAGAAAGGTGTTTTTTTGTTTGTTTGTTTGTTTGTTTGTTTGTTTGTTTGTTTGTTTGTTTGTTTCAAGGTAGGGTCTTACCTTAGTCCAGACTGACCTGGAATTCACTGTGTAGTTTCAGGGTAGCCTCGAACTCACAGCAATCCTCCTACCTCTGTCTCCCAAGTGCTGGAATTAAAGGTGTGCACCACCACGCCCAGCCAAGAATAGTTCTTTAAAAAAAAAAAAAAAAAAAAAAAAGGCAGATGGGTTATTACATCAGGCTGAGAACAGAGAAAATGCTGACATTAACCCCTAGAAGTGCAGAGAAGATTCAAGGCTCTGAAGTCAGAAAGGCCTTTTAAAAATGCACCATATTTCTGATTTGATGTTCTTGGTTAGGCTTTCTGGGAGCAAGGATAACTAACTCCCACCCAGTCTGTGCTCTGGGCAGTCACTTTGTTTTGTATTTTCATTATTTGTCTTTCTTTGAGGAGGCTTCTCTTAAACAGAGTGGATGATTTGGTAATATTTCTCTATCTTGTAAAGAATTGTTGAGAAATTTCTGGGATTTGGGGCTTTCATAGCCTGACATGAGAGAAGAATTACTTGATTCTATTGTTGACCAGCAATGTCCAACAAAAATCTGTTCCGGGGCTGGAGGGATGGTTCAGTGGTTAAGGCACCTGCGTGCAAAACCTAACAACCCAGGTTTGAGTGCCCAGTACCCCATAAAGCCAGATGCACAGGGTAGCACATGCATCTAAAGTCCATTTGCAGCTGCTGGAGGCCCTGGCATGCCCATTCTGTCTGTCTGTTCTCTCTCTCTCTCTCTCTGCAAATAAATAAATAAAAATGTTTTTAATATTTTATTTTATTTATTTATTTGACAGAGAGAGAGGGAGAGAGAGAGAGAGAGAGAATGGGGGTGGCCAGGGCCTCCAGCCACTGCAAATGAACTCCAGAAGTGAACGCCCCCTTGTGCATCTGGCTTATGTGGGTCCTGGGGAATCCAACCTGGGTCACTTGGCTTTGCAGGCAAATGCCTTAACTGCTAAGTCATCCCTCCAGCCCCTAAATTTTTTTATTATTATTTTTATTATTATTGAATTTTTTTTTTGGTTTTTTTTTTTTTTTTTCGAGGTAGGGTTTCACTCTGGTCCAGGCTGACCTGGAATTAACTATGTAGTCTCAGGGTAGCCTTGAACTCACGGTGATCCTCCTACCTCTGCCTCCCGAGTGCTGGGATTAAAGGCATGCGCCACCACGCCCAGCTTATTATTGAATTTTTTTAATTTTTATTTTTTGTTTTTCCAGGTAGGGTCTCGCTCTAGCTCAGGCTGACCTGGAATTCACTATGTAGTCTCAGGGTGGCCTCAAACTCATGGCAATCCTCCTACCTCTGCTTCCTGAGTGCTGGGATTAAAGATGTGTGCCACAATGCCCAGCAACAGAAGAAGGTTTTTTAAATCTTCTTGTTGCCCCTGTTTTCTCCATTGTGAAAGCTTTTGGTTTTTTGAGGTAGGGTAGTCTCAGGGTGGCCTCGAATTCACTGCAATCCTCCTACCTCTGCCTCCCAAGTGCTGGGATTAAAGGCGTGGTGGCCACCACGCCTGGTGAAATTTCTCTTTTAGATGGACACATTCTGTCATATACACCAATATTATTGACCCCATTGAAGCTGATTTAAAAATAGCAGATCTGGGCTGGCGAGATGGCTTAGAGGTTAAGCGCTGGCCTGTGAAGCCTAAAGACCCTGATTCAAGGCTCAATTCCTCAGTATCCACGTAAGCCAGATGCACAAGGTGGTGCATGCATCTGGACTTTGCAGTGGCTGGAAGTCCTGGTGCACCCATTGTCTCTCTCTCTCTCTCTCTCTCTCTCTCTCTCTCATCTCTCTGTCGCTCTCTCTCTGTCACTCTCAAATAAATAAATAAACATTATTTTAAAAATAAAAATAAAAATAGCAGATCCTACCTCATAATTTCTCTCTAGAAAAATTAAACGGTGGGGTGTGTAGATCAGAGTTTGCGTGGATCCTCACTGTAGACTGCCGACTTAGTAAGATGGTTCTAGAGCTCATATTGTGACAAGACTGGAGTGCCACCCTGAGGTCAGCTGTGGTATGGGCGCTTTTTCCTTCAATTGTATTCTAACTGCAAGAATACTGTCTGTAGTGGTCATTGCCCCGTTACTTTGTCTTTTATATACAGTAAAGCCTGCAGAGTACACCATGTTGACTCTTTGTGGCAAAAGAAAGTATGAAAAGTAAACACTTGGGTTTTACAAAGTACTATTTTCTTGGCATTGAGAATAGCAAAAAAAAAAAAAAAACTTAGCTGCAAGGAATGTGAGGTTTTTGTCTCACTGTGAGAATGGCTGCTGGGTTCTTATCTATAGCCCACCACCCTGTCCATAACCTGGATTTTATCTAAGGCCCTGGGGCTATGGTCCTAACTCTTGTTTGGAAAGGAATGGCAACTCCTTCTTCCAAATAACCATTGGGATTCTACTCAGGTGTCCCACCGAAATCTCCAATTCAGCCTATTTGGAATTAAACTTATGTTTCCTCACATAATATTCATTTTTAACTTTTATTGTCTACCAGTAATATGTGTACCAATAATAACTTTTACTGCCTACCAGTATTCCCCATCTCGATGAACAGAATCTAATCGTATTATCTCCTTAATGAAGCTCTTAATGATGTGTTCTCTCTCTCTCCCCTTTCCCTCTTCCCTCCCTCCCTCCCTCCCTTGGTTGTGTTTTTCTGAGACAGGGTCTTGCTTTGTAGCCCAGGCTGGCCTCAAATTCATAGCAAGTCTCCTGCCTCAGTCTCCTAAGTGCTGGGATTGCAGGCGTGAGCCACCACACGTAGGGTTTAATGGGCTTTAGATCTGATCATTTCTCCTTTCTTCAAGTGAGGAAAGAAGGCAGGAACTTGACAGAAACTAATATTGACTGGACTTGCCTCCCTTTCATGCTGGTGGGTCCTTTTTAAATTACAGTGTTTCTATCACTGGTGTTAGTGTCAACCTGGGATGGTTGTCAGTGCCTCCAAGGGCACACGCAAGGTGTTTCATGAAGGCGTCTCACCCATCCGTCTAGCGCCATGTCCTGTTGTGTCCTGACTTCCAGCTCTCTTGAACCCTAGTTAGTAGATCCCCAAACACAACAGGCTGTTTTCATTGAAGCTGTTTTCTCTACTTAAATAACTTTACTTGCCTTGTCGTTACATGTTACTTTCTAAAGACTATAGCAACTTCATCTTCTCGACAAAGCCGTTCCTCACTTTTCACAAAGCCCATGCCATCCTGCCACCACACTGACATTCCCTCACTCCCTATAAGATATACTGTTGTGCCTGGGGAATTCTCTTCTTCCGTTTTCAAAGAGCTCTCTGTCCCAACTACTCGGGAGCAAGGACAGTCATCTCCACGCCCCTCGGCCTTGGTCTCTGATGGACACACTGTAAAAACACTACCGTCAAAGTCTGTTGAATGATAAGTAAGGAGTAGAGGAGAAATTTTTCTCCAAAACACACTATTAGGACATGGAGTGGTCACACTGTTCATAACAACAAGCTTTCCAAGGAGCTGCTCCCATGGTGTTGCACAGACTTTGTGTTCTCACTTGCTATAGTTGAGAAACCATGTGTCTGCCAATCAGACCGTATTAGTTTTTGGAGAAATTCCAGCTATACAAAAACATGATTTGATTTCCTCACCACTTTTATTGACAATGTTTTTAAATAGCCTTGTTTTGTTTTTTTCCCCCAAGAGGAAATGGTCTCTAAGTGAGTCAGTTTTGACATTGCCAAGTCAGGCAATCGTCTAAGTCTGACTGCTTCTGTTTGTCTTCATTCGTTCGTTCATTCATTCATTCACTTATTCAGCCAAAATTTAGTACAAAGCACCACCCCAAAGGCATAGTTCCATTCCTAAATTCATGAGGTTAGCAGTTTTAGAGGCCTTTGTATATTTAATTAACTTCATTAACTTAACAAGATTTCCTTACCTCTTACTATAAAATATATGCCACACTAAACAAACGTAATATGAAAATAAATGAAATGTCACTCCAGCCTCCCCGTCCCCCAACCTTTAAAGTTGGACTGAGATTGCTCAATGGTCAAAGGTGCTTGTTTGTAAAGTCTGACGACCTTGGTCTGATCCTCAGTACCCATGTAAAAGCCAGATGCACAATATAGTACATGCATCAGGAGTTCATTTGCAGTGGCAAGAGGCCCTGGTACATCCATTATCCACCCCCCCCCTCTGCTTGCAAATAAACAATAAATCAAATGTTTGTTTTTTTAAAAAAAAAACTTGCTGGGTCTGGTGGTGCACGCCTTTAATCCCAGCATTTGGGAGGCCAAGTTAAGAGGACTGCTGTAAGCTGGAGGCCAACCTGACACTACATGGTGAATTCCAGGTCAGCCTGGGCTAGAGGCAGACCTTACTGCGAAAAAAAAGAAAGAAAGAAAAGAAAAGAAAAGAAAAGAAAAGAAAAGAAAAGAAAAGAAAAGAAAAGAAAAGAAAAGAAAAGAAAAGAAAGGTTGCACATGGGTCTGGTTTGTTTTCAGAGGCTGGAGGCCATGGCACACCACCCCCCCATCTGGGTGTCTCTCAAATAAATAAATAAAAATTTAAACAAACACAAAGGGGCTTAAGGGATGGCTTAGTGGTTAAGGTGTTTGTTTGCAAAGCCAAATGACCCAGGTTCAATTCCCCAGGACCCACATAAGCCAGATGCACAAGGTGGCACATGTGTCTGGAGTTTGTTTGTAGCAGCTGGAGGTCCTGGAATGTTCATGCTCTCTCTTTCTCTCCTCTCTCTCTCTCTCAAATAAATAAATAAAAAGCCGGGCATGGTAGCACATGCCTTTAATCCCGCACTTGGGAGGCAGAGGTTGGAGGATTGCCGTGAGCTCAAGGCCACCCTGAGACTACATAGTGAATTCTAGGTCAGCCTGGACTAGAGTGAGACTCTACCTTGAAAAGCAAAAACAAACAAACAAACAACAGCAACCAAAAAAATCAAATTAAATAAATAAATAAATACAAACAAAAAATTAGGGAAAAAAAACTTTAGAGCTGGAGAGATGGCTTCTCAGTTAAGGCTCTTGCCTGCAAAGCCTAATGACCCAAATCTGATTCCTTAGTTCTCACATAAAACCAGATGCACAAAGTGTTACATGCACCTAGTTTGTTTGCAAAGGCTGGAGGCCCTGACATGCCCATTCTCTTTCTTCTCTCTATCTCTCTCTGCTTGTAAATAAATAAATAAAAATACTTCTAAAAAATTTAGGGCTGGAGAGATGGCTTAGCAATTAAGGCATTTGCCTGTGAAGCCTAAGGGCCCAGGTTTGATTCCCCAGTACCCATGTAAGCCAGATGTACAAGGTGGCTCATGTGTCCAGAGTTCATTTGCAGTGGCTAGAGGTCCTGGCATTCTCATTCTTTCCCTCTTCCTCTCTCTCTCTCTATCTTTCTCTCATAAACATAAATAATAAATAAATTAAATATTTGGAAAAAATCTTTACAGACACTGTCTCTCTTTGATTCCTGTATGGCTTCCTGCTTATGACATGCCTTCCACCACCATGATGAATTCTACCCTTTTCCTTCCATTTTAAAAAAAGAATGTGCTGGGCATGGTGGCTCACGCCTTTAATCCCAGCACTCAGGAGGCAGAGGTAGGAGGATCACCATAAGTTTGAGGCCACCCTGAGAATACAGAGTGATTTCCAGGTCAGCCTGAGTTAGAGTGAGACCCTATCTCGAAAAACAAAAAAAAAAAAAAAAAAAAGCCTAAAAAAAAGAACATGCCAGGCGTGATGGCACACGCCTTTAATCCCAGCACTTGAGAGGCAGAGGTAGGAGGATTGCCATGAGTTCAAGGCCAGCTGGGGACTACATAGTGAATTGCAGGTCAGCCTGGGCTAGAGTGAGACCCCACCTCGAAAAAAGAAAAAAAAAGAATGTGAGGGCTGGAGAGATGGCTTAGCAGTTAAGGGGCTTATTTGCAAAACCTAAGGCCCCATGTTTAACTCTCCAGATCCCACATAAGCCAGATGCACAAAGGTGAGGCAAGTGCAAGGTTGCACATACTCATTAGGTGGTGCAAGCAGCTGGAGTTCAATTTCAGTGGCTAAGGCCCTAACATGCCAATTCTCTCTCTCTCCAAAAAAAAAAAAAAACATAAAGTCTTGGATAAATGTGGACATATACTTGCAATGCAATGAGACAAGAGATAAAATAGAGGAACTTACAAAATGGTATGAGATCTAAAGAAAGGTAGACTATGTCAAGGTTGGTACTTCAGAGTAGGCATCACCAAGAAGAGGTTATATGAATTGAGTTTTTAAGAATATAAGGAGTTTACTGCTAGGGAGATGGTTCAATGGTTAAAGGTGCTTGCTTGTAAAACCTGTCGACCTGCCTTCAATTTCTCAGCCACCCATGTAAAGCCAAATGGGCATTTGTTTGCAGTGGCAAGAGACCCTGGTACACATACATGCGCGCGCGCGCACACACACACACACACACACACAAAATAAATAGAATTTTTAAAAAGAATATAAGGAGAGCCGGGCGTGGTGGCACATGCCTTTAATCCCAGCACTTGGGAGGCAGAGGTAGGAGGATCGCTGTGAGTTTGAGGCCACCCTGAGACTACATAGTTAATTTCCAGGTCAGCCTGAGCTAGAGTGAAACCCTGCCTCGAAAAACCAAAAAAAAAAAAAAAAAAAAAAAAAAAAAAAAAAAGAGTCTGCCATGGAGGAACAGGAGAGGACATTCTAAAGTGAAAGAAAGATAAGTACGGAAGCCGAGCTGAAAGAAAGAAAGTTGAAGTTTAGCCAAAAAAAAAAAAAAAAGCTTGGTTGAGAGCTGAAACCAGACTGAAGTTATTTATAAAGCAGTCATATTATTTGAGTGTTGAAGCAGAAAAAAGTTGAGAGTCACTGCTTAAAGCCTAGCATATAAATTACAGACACTCAGTTTATATTCAGTAGGCAATAAGGAATTGTGAGATTTTTAAGTAGAGAAGCAACCTGGGCCAATTGCACCACTGCAGTTAGAATAACTTGAGAAGCTTTCCAAAAATAATGTGCAAAGGAGCCATCCTAGAACAATTCAACCAGAATTACACACACACACACACACACATACTTACACACGTTAAGAGGTTACATGTTTGTATATGTGACTCGATTGTACATTTATATGTTGATGACTCCCCATTTTATTTCTCCAGCCCTGACCTTTATGTTGGAGCCTCAGACTTCTAAAACTGCTTACTTACTTGGGTTCCTCCACTTACTACACATCCTATTGTGTACAAACCATAACCATTCCATGCTTCATGCCTCATCTCCCACCAAAAACTTGTTCTTCCCTTTCTTTTTTGTTTTGTTTTTCAAGGTAGGGTTTCGCTCTAGCCCAGACTAACCTGGAATTCACTATGTAGTCTCAGGGTGGCCTCGAACTCACAGCAATCCTCCTACCTCTGCCTCCCGAGTGCTGGGATTAAAGGTGTGCACCACCATGCCCGGCCTTCCGAACTTTCTATAAGCTCAGTACATGGCAAGCCACAAACCCACCAAAAACATAGGACTAATTTTTGAAAATTTTTGTTTATTTGAAAGAGATGGAGAGAGAATGGGTGGCCACGATCTCCTGCCATTGCTAATGATCTCTAGACTCACAGGCCACTTTGTGCATTTGGCTTTATGTAGGTACTGGGAAATCAAAATTGGGTTGTCAAGCTTTGCAGACAAGTGTTTGTAACCACTGAGCCACCTCACCAGCCCATAGGACTATTTTTTCTCTTGTTTTTCTTTTTTTCTTGTTTATTATTTATTTATTTATTTATTTGAGAGCAACAGAGAGAAAGAAGCAGAGAGATAAGAATGAATGAGTACGCAAGGGCCTCCAGCCACTACAAATGAACTCTAGATGCCACCCTGAGACTACATAGTGACCAGGTCAGTCTGGGCTAGAGTGAGACCCTACTTTGAAAAACTAAAAAAAGTTGTATAGCTCCAATACAATGAGGAAATTTTAAAAATGTGATAAATTAGGGCTGGAGAGATAGCTTAGTGGTTTAGGTGCTTGCCCGTGAAGCCTAAGGACCCATGTTTGACTCTCCAGATCCCACATAAGCCAGACTCACAAAGGTGAGGCAAGGTCGCACATGCCCACTAGGTGGCACAAGCATCTGGTGTTCGATTGTAGTGACTGAGGCCCTGGTGCGTCAATTCTCTCTCTCACTCACTTGCTCTCTCCAAAAAAAAAAAAAAAAAAAGTGATACACAAGCTGGGCATGGTGGTACACGCCTTTAATCCCAGCACTCTAGAGGCAGAGGTAGGAGGATCACCGTGAGTTCAAGGCCACCCTGAGAGACTACATAGTGACTTCCAGGTCAGCCTGGGCTAGAGTGAGACCCTATCTCAAAAAACAAAAAACAAAAACAAAAAAATAAATAAGTTCCTGTCCCCATAAACATTTTTAATAGTTTCCTAGCATGTTTACATTAAAATCCAAATGCCTGGGGGCTGGAGAGAGGCTCAGTGGTTAAGGGTGCTTGCTTGAAAAACCTTATTGCCAGGGCTCAAGTGCCCAGTACCCAGGTGAAAGCAGATGAACAAAGTGGCATGTGTGTCTGGGGTTCATTTACAGTGGCATAAGGCCTTGGCAATGCTTGCATGAACTCTCTCTTTAATAAAATAAAATAAGGGCTGGAGAGATGGCTTAGTGGTTAAGATGCTTACCTGGGAAGCCTAAGGCCAAAGGTTCAATTCCCCAGTACCCATGTAAGCCAGATGCACAAGGTGGTGCATGCTCTGGTGTTCATTTGCAGTGGCTAGAGACCCTGACATGCCCACAAAAAATTTAAATTAAATTAGATTTTTTAAAGTGTGGTGTGGTGACACATGCCTTTAATGTTAGTGTTTGGAAGGCTGAGGTTGGAGGATTGCTGTGAGTTCAAGGCCAGCCTGAGACTGCAGAGTAAGTTCCCCCATCTCAAAAAAACTAAGAATAATAATAATGAAAAAGAATTAAGTTAAATTTTAAAAATAGAAAAAAATCCAAATTCCCTTTCTTTCTTTTTTTTATTATTTATTTATTTATTTATTTATTTTGCGAGGTAGGATCTCACGCTGGTTCAGGTTGACCTGGAATTAACTATGTAGGCTCAGGGTGGCCTCCAACTCTCAGCGATCCTCCTACCTCTGCCTCCCGAGTGCTGGGATTAAAGGCGTGTGCCACCACGCCCGGCTTCTTTTTTTCTTTTTGTTTGTTTTTCAAGGTAGGCTCTCACTCTAGCTCAGGCTGACCTGGAATTCACTATGTAGGGTGGCCTTGAACTCACAGCGATCCTCCTACCTCTGCCTCCCAAGTGCTGTAATTAAAGGTGTGTGCCACCATGCCTGGCTCCAAATTCCTTTTCATGTCCTAGTTACAAGATTTTGCTAGATCGGGTTTGTTTGACCCTCTACCCTCATCAGCAGGCTCTTTCTCACTTCAGCTTAGCTCCACTCATCACCCTGGACTTGTCTATGTTTTTCTTTTTTCTTTTTGATGGAGCTGGGGGTTGATCCCTTAGTTTTCTATTCTTCCAATGTTCCAAGTCTTTTTCCTTCTTCAGATACGTTTTCTTTTATTTGAAATGCTTCTTCCAGATCTTTGAACGGGTGCCTTTTCTCAGTTACAATATTACTTCAGAGTGAACTTGACTAATTTAGCTAAAAGTAGCTTCTCTGTCAATTACACCTTTTTATTTGTTTCATAACACTTTTTAAGATTTTATTTATTTGAGAGAGAGACAGAGAGACACAGAGAGAGAGAGAGAGAGAGAATGGGCGTGCCAGGGCCTCCAGCCACTGCAAACGAACTCCAGACGCATGCGCCTCCTTGTGCATCTGGCTTACGTGGTCCTGGGGAATCTAACCAGGGTCCTTAGGCTTCGCAGGCAAAAACCTTAACCACCAAGCCATCTCTCCAGCCCCATAACACTTTTTATTTTCAGAAATTCGTAAGCAGTTAACAGAATTTCTGTTCCCACTCAAATGTAAAGTTATTTGAGAGAAATAAATCTTGGAGTGTTAGTCCCCAAAACATTCCTAAAGTCAAAACAATTCCTGGCAAAAGAAGATACTGATATTCTGAGCCGCGTGTGGAGGCGCACGCCTTTAATCCCAGCACTTGGGAGGCAGAGCTAGGAGGATCGCCATGAGTTCGAATTCACATAGTGAATTCCAGGTCAGCCTGAACTAGGGTGAGACCCTACCTCAGAAAACAAAACAAAACAAAACAAAAAAACAAAAACAAACAAACAACAACAAAAAAAGATACTGATATTCTGTAAAAAAATTAAAAATAACGAACGGCACGGTACTCTAGAAAACAACCAATAAGCGATGGCCACAGTTAGGCTCCGCCTCCTGGCGTTACTTCCGCCCACAGCCTGGCGCGAGGCCGTCGCCCAGAGGAAATCGTCAGAGCAGGCGCCGCGGGCCCGCGGAGCATTCTGGGTAAAGATGGATGTCCACGATCTCTTTCGCCGCCTAGGAGCGGGGGCCAAATTTGACGTGAAACGCTTCTCAGCAGACGCAGCTCGATTCCAGGTATTATGCCCGGGGCTCCTAGGCCCTAGGCCCCAAGAAGGAGCAGGGGATGGAGAAAGAACCTGCTGCTGTCGGGCAGTCGGCGCAGAGACCTCCCGGCCTGGCTTGGAACCACCCTGGGGTGCTTTCCCTCCTTCCGCGTTGTTTGATCTCATACCCACCTGGCTCAAAACTTCTGTTTAAAAACTTGCATTTATTTACTTGAGAGAGAGAAAGGAAGGTGAATATAGATATGTCAGGGCATCCCTCTGTTGCAAACGAGCTCCAGACCCCTCTGCCACTTTTTGCATCTGGATAGTGGGGACTTGAACCCAGGGCCTTCAGACTTTGCAAGCAAAGGCCTTTAACCGCTGAGCCATCTTTCCAGCCTTAGCTCAAAGCTAATGCGTGCCTCGTCTGATCCCTGCTAGACTCAGTTGAGCCTGACACGAAGACTCTCTTCCACTTTTTATTTACGAAGTTGAAACCTTTTCAGAGGTATTTTGTACGAAATTGTAAGGAAGGAATTTCGAAAACATAAATGGAGAAAATACTCTTTCACTATCGTCTGCCCGTTTGATTTGATGTGCGGATAGCTGTACTGAATATGGTTCTCCTCCTCTTCCTCCTCCTCCTTCCTTTTTCTTCTTCGTCTTCATTATTATTATTATTATTATTATTACTCCAGCCAATGGCATGTTCAGCAACCTGTAAGAAGAGTAATTTAGAAATGGGAGTTTTCTGTTTTGTTTTTTTAAAATAGAGGAATGGTGATAAAAGAGGGACGCCAGTTGGGACTCTATTGTGCAACATCTTGAATATCAGCCTTATGGCAAGAGAATAGAAGCCCGGGGGGGGGGGATCAACATGTGTATTTATTCATTCTGACTGCAGTACACTGTGGTTGAAAGTGAACTCAGGAGCCAAGTCTTCTGGGTCCAAATATGGGGTCTGCCAGTTAAGTTTTGAGACATTGGTCTCAAAACTTTCTAATTCCTCAATTTTTTCATCTTTTTTTTTTTTTTTTAATTTGAGAGAGAGAAGAAAGAAAGAGGCAGATAAATGTAGAGAGAATGGGCACACGAGGGCCTCCAGCCACTGCAGACAAACTCCAGATGCATATGCCACCATGTGCATCTGGCTTACATGGGTACTGGGGAATTGAGCCTGGGTCTTTAGACTCTGCAGGCAAGTGCCTTAAACTCTTAAACCATCTCTCCAGCCCTTGTTTTTTTAATACTGCTAAATAAAAGGTAAATAACCTTGTAGGATTGCTATAAGATGAAGTAATTTACTATCTATAATCATGCTTAGTATTCTGCTTCACAGATAGTACGTGTATAAATGTTGTTTGCTTTTATGATCACTGTTACTATTAAAAGGCCAGAAAAGGTGTCTTTTGGATTCCATTTGCCCAAACATCCTTCTCAGCCCAACAGATACTTGGTGAAAGAGTTAAGAATGAAGGGGAGTTATTGATGAGCCTACTTGGATGAAAGCAGTGATATTTTGCCAGTAGATTTCGTTTAAAAAAATTTGGGGGAGCTGGAGAAATGGCTTAGCTTTTAAGCCGTTTGCCTGTGAAGCCTAAGGACCCCAGTTTGATTTCCCAGAACCCACGTAAGCCAGATGCACAAGGGGGCGCATGCATCTGGAGTTGGTTTGCAGTGGCTGGAGGCCCTGGCGTGCCCATTCACTCTTTCTCTCTGCCTCTTCCCTTCCCTCTCTCTCTCTCAAATAAATAAATAAATTTTTAAATTTTTGTGGGGAACTGGAGAGATGGCTCAGCAGTTAAAGGCACTTGCTTGCAAAGCCTGATGGCCTGGGTTTGGTTCCCTAGTACCCATGTGAAGCCAGATGTACAAAGTGGTGAAGTAGTGTCTGTGTCTAGAGTTTGTTTGGGAATGAGAGGTCCTGGAGCTCCTATTCTCTCTTGGTGCACTGTCTCTCTCAAATAAATAAATACTTTAAAAAAAAAAAAAAAAAGGCTCTGACCCAAGGCTTCCCTTGAGCCAGGACCATGGGTCCAGGAAGTTGGTCAGTGCCCCTGAGTCTGTAGTCACCATGACCAAATAGTTGGCCCAGATTATCATGATGGGTGTGCAGTGGTGGGCAGAGCCCTGCGTCAAGAGTTTGCAGCCAGCAGGCAACTGCTGGTGCCCAGGGACATACTGGGCACCAATCTACAGCTGCATCCAACCTCTGTAGCCTCAGCCTCTAGGAGGCCCAGCAGATCCTCAGTGTCTCCAATCTGAGTCCCAAAAAGGTCCAGAAGAACTATGAATACCTGTTTAAGGTAAACGATAATCCCTTTGTGGCTCCTACCTGCAATCCAAGGCTGTCGGTGCAAAGGAGCACCTAGATGAGGAACACACGATCCAAGCCCAGGAGGACAGAGAGAAAGGGCAGACACCCAAGATGTGCCTGCTTGTCTCTCCTCAACCCACTCTGCCACCTCATAATTTATAGCTTGGTAATAAATGCCTTTTCCACATTAAACAAAAAAATTTTTTTTTCTTTGGGTTTTAGGTAGGAAAAAGGAAATATGACTTTGATTCTTCAGAGGTGCTGCAGGGGTTGGACTTCTTTGGAAACAAGAAGTCTGTCTTGGGTGAGCATGGAACATTACAAACACACCAGAAGCTCCCCAATGAAGGGAAGAAGGAACAAAGCCCAGCTGAAAGGAGTAAAGAGCCCAGGAAGAAAAAGAGGAAGAAGATGACTTCAGGTCAGTGCTGGTTTTCTGTTTTCTTCAGTTACAAAATAGGGCAAGCTTACACTTATGGCAGGTAGTACTATAGTTATTTCTAGGTACTTGCCACCATAAAAAAATCACAACAGTAAAGATTCTTCTGTACAGGTGCTATTATTTCTGGGCAGTAGCATCCCCAGAGTGGAAGCACTTGATGGACTTAGCTATTTCCCAAACTTGAGAGATGGCTTAAATGTGATAAAGGGCTGGAGAGATTGCAAAGCCTGAAACCCATGTTTGACTCTCAGATCCCAGCCTAGTGGTGTTTTGTGAAGCCTGATGGTAAAAAAAGTGATACAAAAGCTGGGCATGGTGGTACACGCCTGTAGCACTCTAGAGGCAGGTGCTTGAACTAAAGCAAACTGTGTCTAGAAAAACAAAATAAGTTCCTGTTTAAATGGAAATGGTGAGAGAGGCTCAGTGGTTCCTGAGCTCCATTCTCTCCTTGTGCACTCTCTCTCTCTCAAATAAATAAATTTTCCCAAAAGGCTCTGGTGCATGCTCTTTGCAGGACCCAAATGACTTTTTAAAAAAAATTTAGATTTTTTAAAGTGTGACCAGGACCATGAGGTCCAGGAAGTTGGTCAGTGGCCAGCCTGAGTCTGTAAAAGTCACCAAAAGAATTGTTAAATTTTAAAATAGAAAAAATCAAATAGTTTCTTTTTTTATTATTTATTTATTTATTTATTTATTTTGTGATTATCATGATGGGTGTGCAGTACTGCAGTGAATTGGTGCTGGGATTAAAGGCTGTTCTGATGTTTGTTTTTCAAGGTAGAGCCTCTCACTCTAGCTGGAGGGTGGCCTTGAACTCACAGCGATCCTCCAGCCAGCAGGCAACTGCTGCCTGGCTGCCTTTTCATGTCCTAGTTACAAGATTTTGCTAGATCGGGTTTGTTTGACCTCTACCCTCATCAGCAGGCTCTTTCTCACTTCAGCTTAGCACTCATCACCCTGACCTTGTCTATGTTTTTCTTTTTCTTTTGGTGGAGCTGGGGTTGATCCCTTAGTTTTCTATTCTTCCAATGTTCCAAGTCTTTTTCCTTCTTCAGATACGTTTTCTTTTATTTGAAATGCTTCTTCCAGATCTTTGAACGGGTGCCTTTTCTCAGTTACAATATTACTTCAGAGTGAACTTGACTAATTTAGCTAAAAGTAGCTTCTCTGTCAATTACACCTTTTATTTGTTTCAAACACTTTTTAAGATTTTATTTATTTGAGAGAGAGACAGAGAGACACAGAGAGAGAGAGAGAGAGAAGGGCCTCCAGGGCCTCCAGCCAAGAACTAGACGATGCGCCTCCTTGTGCATCTGGCTTACGTGGTCCTGGGGAATCTAACCAGGGTCCTTAGGCTTCGCAGGCAAAAACCTTAACCACCAAGCCATCTCTCCAGCCCCATAACACTTTTTATTTTCAGAAATTCGTAAGCAGTTAACAGAATTTCTGTTCCCACTCAAATGTAAAGTTATTTGAGAGAAATAAATCTTGGAGTGTTAGTCCCCAAAACATTCCTAAAGTCAAAACAATTCCTGGCAAAAGAAGATACTGATATTCTGAGCCGCGTGTGGAGGCGCACGCCTTTAATCCCAGCACTTGGGAGGCAGAGCTAGGAGGATCGCCATGAGTTCGAATTCACATAGTGAATTCCAGGTCAGCCTGAACTAGGGTGAGACCCTACCTCAGAAAACAAAACAAAACAAAACAAAACAAAACAAAACAAAACAAAACAAAACAAAACAAAACAAAACAAAAACAAAAAAACAACAACAAAAAAAGATACTGATATTCTGTAAAAAAAATTAAAAATAACGAACGGCACGGTACTCTAGAAAACAACCAATAAGCGATGGCCACAGTTAGGCTCCGCCTCCTGGCGTTACTTCCGCCCACAGCCTGGCGCGAGGCCGTCGCCCAGAGGAAATCGTCAGAGCAGGCGCCACGGGCCCGCGGAGCATTCTGGGTAAAGATGGATGTCCACGATCTGTTTCGCCGCCTAGGAGCGGGGGCCAAATTTGACGTGAAACGCTTCTCAGCAGACGCAGCTCGATTCCAGGTATTATGCCCGGGGCTCCGAGGCCCCAAGAAGGAGCAGGGGATGGAGAAAGAACCTGCTGCTGTTCGGCAGTCGGCGCAGAGACCTCCCGGCCTGGCTTGGAACCACCCTGGGGTGCTTTCCCTCCTTCCGCGTTGTTTGATCTCATACCCACCTGGCTCAAAACTTCTGTTTAAAAACTTGCATTTATTTACTTGAGAGAGAGAAAGGAAGGTGAATATAGATATGTCAGGTCATCCCTCTGTTGCAAACGAGCTCCAGACCCCTCTGCCACTTTTTGCATCTGGATACTGGGGACTTGAACCCAGGGCCTTCAGACTTTGCAAGCAAAGGCCTTTAACCGCTGAGCCATCTTTCCAGCCTCAGCTCAAAACTAATGCGTGCCTCGTCTGATCCCTGCTAGACTCAGTTGAGCCTGACACGAAGACTCTCTTCCACTTTTTATTTACGAAGTTGAAACCTTTTCAGAGGTATTTTGTACGAAATTGTAAGGAAGGAATTTCGAAAACATAAATGGAGAAAATACTCTTTCACTATCGTCTGCCCGTTTGATTTGATGTGCGGATAGCTGTACTGAATATGGTTCTCCTCCTCTTCCTCCTCCTCCTTCCTTTTTCTTCTTCGTCTTCATTATTATTATTATTACTCCAGCCAATGGCATGTTCAGCAACCTGTAAGAAGAGTAATTTAGAAATGGGAGTTTTCTGTTTTGTTTTTTTTAAATAGAGGAATGGTGATAAAAGAGGGACGCCAGTTGGGACTCAATTGTGCAACATCTTGAATATCAGCCTTATGGCAAGAGAATAGAAGCCCGGGGATCAACATGTGTATTTATTCATTCTGACTGCAGTACACTGTGGTTGAAAGTGAACTCAGGAGCCAAGTCTTCTGGGTCCAAATATGGGGTCTGCCCCTTAAGTTTTGAGACATTGGTCTCAAAACTTTCTAATTCCTCAATTTTTTCATCTTTTTTTTTTTTTTTAATTTGAGAGAGAGAAGAAAGAAAGAGGCAGATAAATGTAGAGAGAATGGGCACACGAGGGCCTCCAGCCACTGCAGACAAACTCCAGATGCATATGCTACCATGTGCATCTGGCTTACATGGGTACTGGGGAATTGAGCCTGGGTCTTTAGACTCTGCAGGCAAGCGCCTTAAACTCTTAAACCATCTCTCCAGCCCTTGTTTTTTTAATACTGCTAAATAAAAGGTAAATAACCTTGTAGGATTGCTATAAGATGAAGTAATTTACTATCTATAATCATGCTTAGTATTCTGCTTCACAGATAGTAACATAAATGTTGTTTGCTTTTATGATCACTGTTACTATTAAAAGGCCAGAAAAGGTGTCTTTTGATTCCATTTGCCCAAACATCCTTCTCAGCCCAACAGATACTTGGTGAAAGAGTTAAGAATGAAGGGGAGTTATTGATGAGCCTACTTGGATGAAAGCAGTGATATTTTGCCAGTAGATTTCGTTTAAAAAATTTGGGGGGGGGGGAGCTGGAGAAATGGCTTAGCTTTTAAGCCGTTTGCCTGTGAAGCCTAAGGACCCCAGTTTGATTTCCCAGAACCCACGTAAGCCAGATGCACAAGGGGGCGCATGCATCTGGAGTTGGTTTGCAGTGGCTGGAGGCCCTGGCGTGCCCATTCACTCTTTCTCTCTGCCTCTTCCCTTCCCTCTCTCTCTCTCAAATAAATAAATAAATTTTTAAATTTTTTGTGGGGGAACTGGAGAGATGGCTCAGCAGTTAAAGGCACTTGCTTGCAAAGCCTGATGGCCTGGGTTTGGTTCCCTAGTACCCATGTGAAGCCAGATGTACAAAGTGGTGAAGTAGTGTCTGTGTCTAGAGTTTGTTTGGGAATGAGAGGTCCTGGAGCTCCTATTCTCTCTTGGTGCACTCTCTCTCTCAAATAAATAAATACTTTAAAAAAAAAAAAGGCTCTGACCCAAGGCTTCCCTTGAGCCAGGACCATGGGTCCAGGAAGTTGGTCAGTGCCCCTGAGTCTGTACAGTCACCATGACCAAATAGTTGGCCCAGATTATCATGATGGGTGTGCAGTGGTGGGCAGAGCCCTGCCTCAAGAGTTTGCAGCCAGCAGGCAACTGCTGGTGCCCAGGGACATACTGGGCACCAATCTACAGCTGCATCCAACCTCTGTAGCCTCAGCCTCTAGGAGGCCCAGCAGATCCTCAGTGTCTCCAATCTGAGTCCCAAAAAGGTCCAGAAGAACTATGAATACCTGTTTAAGGTAAAATAATCCCTGTGTGGCTCCCTTTGTGGCTCAGCTGACCTGCAATCCAAGGCTGTCGCCCACGTGACTGCAAAGGGAGCACCTAGATGAGAACAGCACCTAGATGAGGAACAACAATCCCAGGAGGACAGAGAGAAAGGGCAGACACCCAAGATGTGCCTGCTTGTCTCTCCTCAACCCACTCTGCCACCTCATAATTTATAGCTTGGTAATAAATGCCTTTTCCACATTAAACAAAAAAATTTTTTTTTCTTTGGGTTTTAGGTAGGAAAAAGGAAATATGACTTTGATTCTTCAGAGGTGCTGCAGGGGTTGGACTTCTTTGGAAACAAGAAGTCTGTCTTGGGTGAGCATGGAACATTACAAACACACCAGAAGCTCCCCAATGAAGGGAAGAAGGAACAAAGCCCAGCTGAAAGGAGTAAAGAGCCCAGGAAGAAAAAGAGGAAGAAGATGACTTCAGGTCAGTGCTGGTTTTCTGTTTTCTTCAGTTACAAAATAGGGCAAGCTTACACTTATGGCAGGTAGTACTATAGTTATTTCTAGGTACTTGCCACCATAAAAAAATCACAACAGTAAAGATTCTTCTGTACAGGTGCTATTATTTCTGGGCAGTAGCATCCCCAGAGTGGAAGCACTTGATGGACTTAGCTATTTCCCAAACTAGTGAAGGACACTACTTCTTTTGTTTTGTTTTTCTAGGGTCTCACTCTAGCCCAGACTGACCTGGAATTCACTATGTAGTCCCAGGCTGGCCTTGAACGAAAAGCAAACCTCCTACCTCTGCCTCTACCTCTGCCTCCTGAGTGTTGGGATTAAAGGTATGCGCCACCACACCCAGCTGAAACCACTTTTTATATTTTTTTGACAAATGGTGAGATGGTACATCTTTTTATATGTTTTACTGGACATAAGCATTTAGCTTTTGTGAGTGATTTGTCCTACTCTGCCTATTTTTTACAGGACTTTTCTCCTCTGTATTGTACTATAGTAGCATTTCTGTTTGCCTGTTACATCTGTTTCCTACCTCTTACCCATTTTGTGGGTAAGTATTTATATTATAAAATGAAGTAAATTTGCTTCCCACTGTTAGCATATCCCCTACTTTGGGGGGAAGTAGGAAGATAGGTCTTATAGCTCAAGCTGGCGTCAAACTCATTATATACTTGAGGATGAACTTGAGCTTCTGATCTTCCTGCCACTACCTCCAAAGTGCTGCAATTATAGATGTACACACCTCCATGCCTAGTTTGTGTAGTGCTGGGCATCAAACACAGGGCTTTGTGCATGTTAGGCAAGCTCTCTAACACTAAGCTACATCTTCAGCCCTAATATGTATTTTAAAATATATGCAATTTATTGTCTCAGTGGAGTTGACAAAAAATTGTTTTGCTGGGCGTGGTGGTGCATGCCTTTAATCACTGTGAGTTCAAGGCCACCCTGAGACTACATAGTAAATTCTAGGTCAGCCTGTGCTAAAGTGAAACCCTACTTAAAAAAGAAAAAAAGAGGAAAAAAATTGTTTTAAAAATACCATTAAGAGGGGTGGAGAGATGGCTCAAATATTTAAAAAAAAAAATACTATTAGAAAGCCAAGCATTGATGACACTTGCCTGCTTGGAGACAGGAGGATCAAAGAGTTCAAGATGAGCCTTGGTTACAAAGTGAGTTTGAGGCCAGCTTGAGCTATATGAGACTCTGTAAAAATAAAAAACAGGGCTGGAGAGATGGCTTAGCAGTTAAGCACTTGCCTGTAAAGCCAAAGGACCCAAGTGTTAATTTAAAAAAACCTGTGTCTGGAGTTTGTTTGTAGCAGCTGAAGGCCCTGGAACGCCCAATGTCTTTCTCTGCCTCTTTCCCTCTCTCAAATAAATTTTTTAAAAAATTAAAATAAAATAAAGGGGCTGGAGAAATGACTTAGCGGTTAAGCGCTTGCTTGTGAAGCCTAAGGATCTTGATTCAAGGCTCGATTCCCTAGTACCCATGTAAGCCAGACACACAAAATGGCGCATGCACCTGGAGTTTATTTGCAGTGGCTGGAGGCCCTGGTGTGCCTATTCTCTCCCTCCCCCCCCCCTCTGTGTTTGTCTTTCACTCTCAAATAAATAATTAAAAATAAACAAAAAGGGGGGGAGATGGGAGGTACATGTCTGCAAATATTTGAAAAAAGATGCACAAGGAGGCACACATGTCCATTTGCATAATCTTCTCCCTCTCCCTCTCTCTGTCTCTAATAAACAAATAATCTTTAAAAAAATAAAACAAAATAAAAAACCACACATACCAGCACTTGGGAGGCAGAAGTAGGATGATCGCCATGAGTTCGAGGCCACCCTGACACTACATAGTGAGTTCCAGGTCAGCCTTGGCTAGAGTGAGACCTTACCTCGAACCCCCCCCCCAAAAAAAAAAGCCATACATACACACATGCATACAATTTCCCAATAGATCTCTTTGCTCATTACTAATGGAATTTTTTAGGTTATTCTTACATATTTGTTCTGCCATATAAATATTAAATTCAGCTAGTCCAGTCACTAAAACAATTTTGTTTGCTTTTAATTGAACTACTCTATACATGAAGGGAAAAATACTATTTTTACAGTATTGGACAGCCTTAAGTATTAGAGCTTCATTACTGTTATAAATGAAACCTTTTATCATACATACTTTCTAGCTTCCCCTTTTTATTATTTAAATAAAAATTTGAAGACATCTTGATAGGTACAACATATCCATTTAACCAAACAATAGTAGTAGCTTAGCCCCTAAGACCTATTTTTTTTCCCCAGCCTTTGGCTTTTGTTTGTTTGTTTGTTTGTTTGTTTGTTTGTTTGTTTGTTTGTTTTTCAAGGTAGGGTCTCACTGTAGCTCAGGCTGACCTGGAATTCACTAGGTAGTCTCAGGGTGGCCTCGAACTCATGGCAATCCTCCTACTTCTGCCTCCTAAATGCTGGGATTAAAGGTGTGCACCACTAGGCCCGGCTGTGCCATTGCCTTTTGGTTAGGTTTTCAGTATCAGGTATGAAAGCTCTGAGTCTGTACATTCACCATGGCAAATACTTGGCCCAGATTATCATGATGGGTGTGCAGTGGTGGGCAGAGCCCTGCGTCAGGAGTTTGTCAGTGTTGTGGGCCTGAAATCCAAATCAGAGCAGTTGGTTACCCCCATAACATAAGACTATACTTTCAGGGATCATTTCTATAGTTCATTACTAGAGAAGTTTTTCTGACTGTGTAGAGTACTTGTTCCCCCATAACAGTAATGATACTACTTGGCACACCTTGCCAAGTTGTTGTGTTCCTGACAGGATCTTCTGCTGGTTAAGACTATGATTTTTTTCTCTCCCCCAGCAGCCCGCATAGCACTTTCCAGCACTATGGCAGCCAGCTAGCAGGGAGAAGGCTTCCAGCTCATTTCCAGCTTGCCTTCTCAGTGTCCTACAACCGAAGCATGTAGTGTCTTCAGCAATAGGGCCTTACTGTCTAGTTCTGGTGGGTACCCAAGTCTAGCTGGCTTTTTGATATGCAGAAGCTAGATGCCCTATTGTCTGTATAGTTTGCTGATTCATCTCCTGTTTGAAATTGTCTCCATATTACCTAGCTGAAACGACCAGCAAAGGGGAGAGAGTAAGCGTCAGAGCTATGACTATGCCACCAGACAACTTACCTATTTCCAGTCTTGTATAACCTATTATTTCTCTTTCCCAGTTGCATTACCTGGTGCTTTGTCTTGTTTGGTATGAAATTGTAGCCTGTTTGGTACAGCCAAGACTGTTGTACTTAAAAATATTCCTAATTTTTAAAAAGATATCCCAGAAATTACATTTCAAGAAGGCACTACTATACAGTGGATATCATCTGTGGAAGCAAAGATTGAAGATAAAACATCTAAAGAAGAAAAAAAACTAACTTCAGAAAAGTTGGAACATCTCAGAAAGGAAAAGGTTAGAACAATACCCAGAATGTGAATGTTTTTCTGACCTAGTAGGTTTTGTACTAGACATTTGTTTATGTTTTACTTTAATGAAAACCTAAGCACAGATGTTTGTGATATGGATGAAATCTTTAAAGTTAAATTGTAGATGTATGTATGTGTGTGTGTAATAATTCTTGACTTGCTCAGCTTTTAAGATTATTGGTATATTTAGAATTAGAATTTTTAAATTTCTTAGCCCCCGTTGTTATCTTCTCATTGCTGGGACAAATATCTGACCAAAAGGAGCTTATGGGAGGAAAGGGTTTATTTTAGGCTTAAAGTTTTCTGGGGAAGTTCATTCAGGGCAGAAGCTGCCTCACTTCCATGGATGCATAACAGAGAGAAGAAAAAAAACATATCCGGCAAGTAGAACAGTTAGAACTCAAACTGGCTTTCTACACACCTTAGGCTCAAGATTCACCCCCCTCCCCAGTGCCACACACACCTCCTCCAGCAGGATTCTGCCCTCTGGAGACTTAAGTAGGAAGCTTAACCTTAATCAAAAATCCCAGCTGGGTATTGTGGCCCACACCTTTAATCCCAGCACTTGGGAGGCAGAGGTAGGAGGATCGCCCATGAGTTAGAGGTCACCCTGAGAATAGAGTGAATTTCAGGTCAGCCTGGGCTAGAGTGAAACCCTACCCAAAAAAACAAAAAAAAAAAAACAAAAAAAAGAAAAAAGAAAAAATCCCTAAGGCTATGGGGGCACATGCATTCAAACCACCACAGCCCCAAACATAAAATTTGGCTCCCTTTCTCCTCTATGCTGAGTTCACTGGTTCAGAAGGATTTCTTCTGACAAGAATTAGAGAGCTAGAATTTCTTTCTTCATATATTTGTGACAAGGTATGTAACCTAAACTGGCCCTGAACTCTTGATCCTCCTGCCTCTACTTCCCCAATGCTGGGATTACCAGTATGTGCCACTACATGTAGCTCTAGAGGGTTAGAATTCTTAAGAAACCTCTTTTAAAGCTGGGCTCACACTTATAATCCCAGCACTTAAGCTGAGGTAGGTAGATCACCATGAGTTCAGGATCAACCTGGTCTACAGAGTGAGATCCTATCTCAACAGCTCCCCCCAAACAACTATTTTATAACTTATAAATAAAGCATATAGGATATAAAAGAAAAGATACACCTTTCTCATGTCTCTGTGCACTTGCCATGTTGCTGAAGGGGAGAGGCATACAGTTACTTATGGGATTGCTGTGGTATGCTTCCATAACCCAGAAGCCAGAATTTGGCTGTCTCTGGGCCTGAGAATGAAGAAACAAACCAAATCAGTACCACTGTGCTCTACTTTTGGACCTTAATTTTAAGAAATAGAGGGTATTTTATTTAAAAACACTAGTATTTGTATGCTAAGTACCATATTTAAAAAATAGACTCAGTGCTTCCCTTGTAGAAGTTTATAAACAGTTTTATGCATTAGAAGTGGGACGTATTACTATAAGTAACACACTTCTTACAGCAGTGACACATTAGTATGAAGAAAGCAGAGATAGGTAGATATCATCATTTGTAGGGTCTTTTGACTATCAGAGGGCATGAGTGTATTAATAATCTGTATTAATTGGGGGCTTGAATTTAGCCAAAAAGTTTCAGAAGCCACTGAAGCTTACTCTAGAAACCATTACTATTGTTTCATGACATCTAAGAACTTTTTTTTGGTCATATTCATATCATTGTACACCCTTGTTTCATTTTTCAGTTAAACTTCTTCCGGAACAAACACAAAATTCATGTCCAAGGAACTGATCTTCCTGACCCAATTGCTACATTTCAGCAACTTGACCAGGAATATAAAATCAATTCTCGACTACTGAAGAACATTCTAGATGCAGGCTTTCAAATGCCTACACCAATCCAAATGCAAGCTATTCCAGTTATGTTGCATGTGAGTGTGAGGGTGTAGAATGTCTATAATAACCTCTCTTTCCCTGATGGGAGAAGTTAGAAAAGTGCATTGGCTTTAAATAGTTGGATTTGCATTTGATTTTATTTGTTGTTTTTATAGCTAGTTTCATTATTTAGTCAGGTTCTGAAAAACTTACGTACTTTCCCTTCTATTTATTATACTCTTAATGTTTTCAGAATCGGGAACTTCTTGCTTCTGCTCCTACAGGATCTGGGAAGACTTTGGCTTTTAGCATTCCCATTTTAATGCAGCTGAAACAACCCACAAATAAAGGCTTTAGAGCCCTGATCATATCTCCAACACGAGAACTTGCCAGCCAGGTATGACTTGCAGCTTTTGAGAGACTGCATTTGATCTGCGGTCCTCTGGTATAATGGTTAGCACTCTGGACTTTGAGAGAATGCTTCTTACTGGTAGTTAATAAAGATCTTAGAAGAATGTCTTCTGTTGTGACCAAATGCTCTGTGCAAAGTATTCTGTTTACTATTGCATATGGGCCAGTCTTTTAAATGTTTCTATAATTTTCTAAAATTTGATGACTTTGACATTTGTATTTCTTTGGTAAACGCTCCAAGATCCTTAAAGTTGAAAGGATAGTGATACATTCATCTCTAAAATTTATTCTCATTTAGAAGAAAATTCACCTTGCTGAACATGATGGTACATGCCTATCATCCCAGTACTTGGGAGGTATAGGCAGGATTATCAGGAGTTCAAGGTCATTATCAGCTATGTAGCAAGTTTGACACCAGTCTGGGCTACATGAGACTCAATTGTGAGAAAGACAGGGAGAAGAAAGAGAGGTGAAACTTTACTTCAGTTTTTAAGGAAGTAAAGCTATCCAGTGATGTGTTTCTACCCTCCCAATGTGGTTAAAACACATGCCATGTCTAAGATAGACTTATAATAGTAGCACTTCTACCTTGTTTGAGGCTGGCTGTCTTCATTCACCAAGCTAAGTTCACCAAGTTAGTTGGCCTATGAGCTTTTGGGTGGCTCCCTGGTCTCTGCCTCCTTCTTTGCCTAGGGGTGTGCTGGGGTTCCTGATGATTGATAGCACTGTAGTGTCTAGCTTTCTATGTAGGTGCTGGGGATCTGAGTTCAAGTGCTCAAACTTGTACAACAGGCACTTCAGTCCCTTCTGGTTTGGTTTTTTTGTTTTTTGTTTGTTTTTCAAGGTAGGGTCTCACTCTGGTCCAGGCTGACCTGGAATTAGCTATGTAGTCTCAGGGTGGCCTCGAACTCATGGCAATCCTCCTACCTCTGCCACCTGAGTGCTGGGATTAAAGGCATACTCCACCATGCCTGGCTTGGGTATTTTTATTTTTTATTTTTTTATTTATTTATTTTTTTGGTTTTTCGAGGTAGGGTCTCACTCTAGTTCAGGCTGACCTGGAATTCACTCTCATTCTCAGGGTGGCCTTGAACTCATGGCGATCCTCCTACCTCTGCCTCCTGAGTGCTGGGATTAAAGGCATATTCCACCATGCCCAGCTTGGGTATTTTTATTTTATTTTATTTTATTTTATTTTATTTTATTTTATTTTATTTTATTTTATTTTATATTATGTTATTTTATTTTTTTGGTTTTTCAAGGTAGGGTCTCACTCTAGTTCAGGCTGACCTGGAATTCACTCTCATTCTCAGGGTGGCCTTGAACTCATGGCGATCCTCCTACCTCTGCCTCCTAAGTGCTGGGATTAAAGGCGTGTGCCACCACACCCGGCTTCTTCTAGGTTTTGTATCTCTGAAATGCTAAGGTTGCAGGTCAATCTATAGACCATTGCAAGTTTAATTTGAGATATTCATAGATAGGTGATAGATATATTAGTAACACAAAAGAAGCTGTGTACCCTGTCCTTGTATCTTGGCATGTTTTTATTATTTGTGGCATGTTATTGTCCTAATATCTTAACGTGTTTTTTTTTTTTTTTTTATCATTTTTTGTTTTAGATTCACCGAGAATTAACTAAAATCTCTGAGGGAACAGGATTTAGGATACATATGATCCACAAAGCAGCTGTGGCAGCCAAGAAATTTGGGCCTAAGTCATCTAAGAAGTTTGGTAAGAAACCATGCCTGCAGCATAGAGGGAATTTAGAAGTTATAAATGTCCTAGTTGCCACATCAGAGTTGTTAAAATGTGATTCATATACAAAATTAGGTTTTTTGTTTTTTTTTTTTTTTTTTTTTTTTTTTTTTCGAGGTAGGGTCTCACTCTGATCCAGGCTAACCTGGAATTAACTGTGTAGTCTCAGGGTGGCCTCGAACTCATGGCGATCCTCCTACTTCTGCCTCCCAAGTGCTGGGATTAAAGGTGTGTGCCACCATGCCCGGCACAAAATTAGTTTTTAACTTTTTTTTATTTGCATGTGTATGTGTGGTGTGTGTACACATGCATCATATGAATGTGCCTATGGAATTCAGAAGTCAAAGTTGGGTATTTCACTCTCCTCTTTAATTCTTTGAAACAGGCTCTTTTGCTAAATCTAGAGCTCGCTGATTTGGTTAGACTAGCAACCAGTGGGCCCCAGGGATTCCCTGTCTCCACCTCCTTAGTGCTGGGATTACCATCACACCCACTATTTTTACATGGGTTCTGGGGAATCCTAACTCAGGTCTCCGTGCTTGCACAGCAAGCATTTTACCCACTGAGCCATCTCCCCAGCTCACAGTTTTATTTCTAATGAAGCTAAAAAATAATTTCCTCCCTGTTCCACCCAGTAGCTTTGTGGTTGACCCAGTGGTGAGATGATTTTCCCACCAGCATCCACCACAAACATTTAGCCCTATCTGGACATTTTTAGTTGTTGCAACTAGAGGAAGGAGCCAATAGCTTATAGTGGCTAGGAATACAATTAAACATTCTATAATGTCCAGGGCAGCTCCTACCTGACCAAAGTATCAATGGTCCTGAGGTTGAGAAATTCTGCTTTACATCATTGATTTTTTAATCTGCATGGGAGTACTTGATCAAAAAAGTACTTGGGCAGAAGAGATTTTATCTCTCTTCTTCTGTGAACCAGAACTTGCTTTTATCTTGAGCTTCTGAATAGAATTTCATTTAAGAAAAGGATTTTCCAAGTCAAGCTTGGCAGCACCACCTGTAATCCCAGCACTTCAGAGACTGAGGCAAGAGGATCACAGGAGTTTGAGACCAGCTTGGACTTAATATAGCAAGACCTAGTGTCCAAAAGAAGAAAGAAGGAAGGGATGGAGGGAAAAAATTTTTTTCTGGGAGAAAAAAGTCTGAAAACCAAATCTTTGGAATATATAGTGTTGCCTCCTAGAAGTTGAGAAGGCTTGTGTCTGGTAGTATGGCTGGTAGAACTTTGCTGGGAGACCCTGCATTCAATCCTCAACACCAGAGAATGAGGAGAAGGCAGGAGGGGAGAGCAAAAAGAAGAGAGATGCAGTAGTTTATGCTGTGATGGAAAAATAGGCATATTTGCTTTCTAACAAGAAAGCATTTCTGTGTTAACTACACTCCCTTTCCACTTATGGTTACTGACTGAAATTCTGGAGGCGTAATTCCATGGCTAAAGAAGAATGAATCTTATTTTTGTAATTTCTGCCATTTGTTTTTCCTATAGATATTCTTGTGACTACTCCAAATCGACTAATCTATTTATTAAAGCAAGATCCACCAGGAATAGACCTAACAAGGTACAATCATGTTTTAATGTCTTTGTATGTGTTTGTCATTTAATTTGTTACATTTTGTTTTTAATTACTTGAATCATTGCCCTTTGGAGCAAATTGTCTCCCAACTTCTGTCAATGTTGGTGTCGAGAAGAATAGCTCACAATAGACTGAGAAAAAAATAACTCTGGGGCAGGAGAGATGGCTCAGCACTTAAAGGCACTTGCTTGCAAAGTCTGGTGGCCTGGGGTTCAATTCCTCTGTACCCATGTAAGCCAGGTGCACAAAATGGTGCATGTGTCTGGAGTTCGTTTGCAGTGGCAGGAGGCCCTGGCATGTGTGTGCATGCTCTCTCGCGCTCGCTCTCTCTCTCTCTCTTTCTCTCACAAATAAATAAATGTATTTTTTTTCTAAATAGCACTGATCTTGGAGAACATTTCACCTTTTAAAATATGTGTATGTGTGTGCATATATTTGTGGGGGGTGTGCACATGTGTTCAGATGTTATGGAGACTCAGTCTGCGTTTTTTGAAATAGAGTTTCTGATTGGCCAGTAAGTTTCAGAGAACCCTCCTGTCTTTGCCTCCCCATCATGGGCAGGTGCCACCATGCCCAGAATTTTTGTGGATTCTGGAGATTGAAGTTAGGTCCTACCTGTGAGGCAAGCACCTATACATTTTGATAAGCAGTTAGTACATAATTCGCCCAAGCCTTTTCACATCTTTTACCAAAGGTGATAGAGTTCAGAAGGTGTATGTGAAACTGTTGTTGCTAACAGAGCTTTATCTCTGAAGGTAATACTGTATATATTTATGTGGAATAATAAAGTAGATCTGAGAAGCAGCATCTTTATGTGACTTTCAGGTGTCCCCACAGTTCAGTTAAGTATCTTGGCTCCTCCAGTTGGGTATCCACAAGTTGTTTTGTTATTTCTTAGTGTTGAATGGCTAGTGATAGACGAATCAGACAAACTGTTTGAAGATGGCAAAACTGGATTTAGAGACCAGCTGGCTTCCATTTTCCTGGCCTGCACATCCCACAAGGTCAGAAGAGCTATGTTCAGTGCAACTTTTGCCTATGATGTTGAACAGTGGTGCAAACTCAACCTGGACAATGTCATTACTGTATCCATTGGAGCAAGGTAATTTATTGTTCTACATATCCCTCTGATTTGTTGTCTTAATGTAAATGATTTTTTTTTAGGCTGAAGAGCTAACAAGGCAGAGAGTTTTGATAGAAATGTATTTTTCTAAAGTCAAGATTTTTTCTGTTACAGGAACACAAAGGGAGATTCTTTCCATATTAGTATTCCCATCACTGGTTTTTTTTTTTTTCTATTTTTTCAGCTTTGATTTATTGTAATGATATGTATAGGAGTTACAAATTACAATTAAAATGGAATCAATTATGTTTATTCCACATAACTTGAAATGGTAAAAACATGGTAAAAACAATGGCTTTGCTCATATACAAAAAACTTATTACCTTAAGACTCATGACAATATCTTCAATTTTTTCTTTTTTTTCTATTTCCCATCATTGCTTTTATTTGATTCATTCCATTTACAGTATGTGATATGAGCTCTTTGTTTAGTTTCTTTGATGATTTATTTAAATAGGGCCCTATGGAGAAACCTGGATTTACTGAGCCACTTCATACATAATTCCTTTAAAGAGGTATTTTGGTAGGACTGAGAATGTAGTTCATTGGAAGGCATATGAGAGAGACTGTGTTCTATTCTCCAGCACTGCAAAGGAGACTGGAGGAGAGGGGTATGTTCTCTGCTAAATAAATGTATGCCATAGAAAAAAGTTAGTTGAAATTTTGGTATAGCCCTGATAAAATATTATGCAACCAGTGAAACAGAAAGTATGAAGATGGTAGCTATGTGGAAAAGCACTTGAAATATTAAGCACTTACACATTAAATGGAAAAGAGAACCAAACATGGTGGTGTATGCCTGTAGTCTCCTCTCCCTGGGAGGCTGAGTCAGGAGTGCTTGAGTGTAGGAGTATGATATAGCCTGGGCAACATAGTGAAGATTCCTATGTCTTTAAAAAAAAAAAAAAAAAAAAAAAAAAAAAGGGCTGGAGAGATGGCTTAGTGATTAAACGCTTGCCTATGAAACCTAAGGACCCCGGTTCGAGGCTCGATTCTCCAGGACCCACGTAAGCCAGATGCACAAGGGGGGGTGCATGCATCTGGAGTTCGTTTGCAGTGGCTGGAGGCCCTGGTGCACCCATTCTCTCTCTCTCTCTCTCTCTCTCTCTCTACCTGCCTATTTCTGTATCTCTCTCTCTCAAATAAATAAATAAATAAAAAATAAAATATTTAAAAAAAAGAAGGAAAGAAAGGGCATTACAACAGTAAATAATATCCTGTCTGCTTTAAATATAAAATGTCTATGTTTTTTTAAAAAAAGCTTAAGAAATTTCTCAAAATCACAATTTAAAGACAGACAACAGAATGGGAAAATATTTATTAGATAGTACTGTAGCATTTTATAACAGTAGTTTTTTTAAAGGGTACTGGGAATTGAACCTGGGTCTTTTGGCTTTGCTGGCAAGCACCTTAACCTCTAAGCCATCTCTCCAGCAGAGTATTATTTTTAACATTTTCTTTATTTATTTGAGAGAGAGAGAGAGAGAGAAAGAGGCAGAGAGAGAGAGAGAGAATGGGTATGCCAGGGCTTCCAGCCACTGCAAACAAACTGGCTTACGTGGGTCCTGGGGAATTGAACCTTGGCCCTTTGGCTTTGCCAGCAAGCACCTTAACCGCTAAGCCATCTCTCCAGCCCAGAGTATTATTTTTAAAAGTTAATGTGCCTTACCCATGAATGCTATAAATAATATAATAAATAAATGCTACAAATAAACTCCTGCTAATCATTAAAGAATAAGTTTAGCCATGTATAATCAGAACCTTAGAGGCTGGAGAGATGACTCAGAGGTTAGGGCACTTGTCTGCAAAGCCTAATGACCCAGGTTCCATTCCCCAGTACCCATGTAATGCCAAATGCATAGAGAGGCACATGCATCCAAAGTTCATTTACAGTGGCTGGAGACCTTGATGTAGCCATTCTCTCTCCCTCTCCCCCCCCGCTTGCAAACAAGTAATTACAATATTACAAAATTTTTTTTAAAGAACCTTAAAAGTGGTCTCATTATTTTATCTAGTGATTTAGAAAGTTTTTTATAAGTAAATAATCACATGAAAATTTATGGTTGAAATACAAAAAAACTTAAAGTTTACTTTAAAATGGTAGAATTGCAGCAGCTTATCTTACTTATATTTTTCTATTTAAAAAAATTCAAGTTTCAGCTGGGCATGGTGGCACACACTTTTAATCACAACACTTGGGAGGCTGAGGTAGGAGGATTGCTGTGAGTTTGAGGCCAACCTGGGACTACAGAGTCAGTGCCAGGACACCATGGGCTAAAGAAAAAAAAACCTAAGTTTATTTAGAAAATTTCCTTGAGGCTAAGGAAAAGACTCAATAGTTAAATGTGCTTGCTTGCAAAGCCTGCCAGTCAGGGCTCAATCCCCCAGCTACCTATGTGAAGCAAGACAGGCATTTGTTTGCAATGGCAAAAGACCCTGGAGTACCCATAGATACCGATGCAAATAAAAACTGAAAATAAAGAGCTGGAGGAATGGCTTAGCAGTTAAGGCGTTTGCCTGCAAAGCCAAAGGACCCAGATTCGATTCCCCAGGACCCACGTTAACCATATGCACAAGGGGATGCACGCTTCTGGAGTTTGTTTGCAATGGCTGGAGGCCCTGGCTCCCCATTTGCTCTCTCTCTCTCCCCCTGTCTATTTCCCTCTCTCTCTCAAATAAAATAAATAAATAATTTTTTAATTAAAAATAAAAATGAATGGGGAACAGCAATCAGAGGCATCACCAAAATGGGGACACTGGCCACTGATTTTGGCTACTGTCACCAAGAACTACTTGGGCCAGCAGGGCAAGGTGGACTCCAGGACCAGATAGAAATCTGGATAGAGGCCTGGAGAGATGGCTTAGCGGTTAAGCG
Organism: Orientallactaga sibirica; assembly: GCA_036365145.1. Taxonomy (NCBI): domain Eukaryota; kingdom Metazoa; phylum Chordata; class Mammalia; order Rodentia; family Dipodidae; genus Orientallactaga; species Orientallactaga sibirica. The sequence goes on along the minus strand of JAEOAD010002422.1, from coordinate 2,811,567 downwards.
CTTGCCTGTGAAGCCTTAGGACCCCGGTTCAAGGCCTGATTCCACATAAGCCAGATGCACAAGGTAGCGCATGCATCTGGAGTTCATTTGCAGTGGCTGGAGGCCCTGGCGTGCCTATTGTCTCTCTCTATCTGCCTCTTTCTCTCTCTCTCTGTTGCTTTCAAATAAATAAATAAAAATGAAAAAAATAAAAATAAATTTTAAAAAAATCTGGATAGAAATCTCACCAAAAAATGAAAACTAAAAAATTTTCTTGAGGGCTAGAGAGATGGCTCAGCAGTTAAAGCACTTGTCTGCAATGCCTAGGGACTCAGTTTCAATTCCCCATACCAACATAGAGCCAGATACACTAGGTGGCACATGCGTCTGGAGTTGTTTGCAGTACCTAACGGCCCTAGCTTGCCCATTCTCTCCCTTAAATAAATAAATGTAGGGAAAAAAATTCCTTGAGGTAAACATTTTTATTAAGTAGAGCATTAAAAAAGAGCAATTCTCTCTTCAAATTAAAGTATAAATAATTAAGTGCACACATTAATAGTGGAGAATTTTTTTTGGAATTCTATTTAAATTTTTCCATTTATTTTGGAATTCAGAGGGTGGAGGAGGCAAAAGTCAAGGTTTCCCTATATGTCCCAAGCCAGCCTTGATGAATTCACAATAATCCATCTGCCTCAGCTTCCCAGTGCTGACATTACAGGTGTGTACCACCATACCTACCTAAAACTTGGTTCCTACAAACTACTAAGTATATTTTCTTCTCAGGAATTCTGCAGTAGAGACCGTAGAACAGGAGCTTCTCTTTGTGGGGTCTGAGACTGGAAAACTGCTGGCCATGCGAGAACTTGTTAAAAAGGTACTGTGGACTGTGTGCTGGGATTTCAGTGAAGTTCACCAAGCTTTACCTGATTGCTGAAAGGCTCAACAGTGAATGAGCCTCATCCTGCATCGTGTCTAATTACCCAGTGGTTGCAAGTCTTCTGCTCTTGCTCACAGTAGGCTAGGACAAGACCCACTTTATGATGCTTTGAAAGCCACATTTTTCCACATCTGCATATCTCTGTGCCCTCCATTTCTTCATCCCTCTGCTGGTTTGTTAAGAGAAGAGCTGGGTAATTGAAGAATAAGACACTAGGTGGAGCTTTCTTCCTTCCTTTCTTCCTTTCTTCCTTTCTTTTCTTTTTTTTTTCTTTTAATCCTAAAGTACTTAGGAGAAGCCATTGTTAAGTGAAGCACTGGGGCTCAGGGTAAGAGGCAAAAGATAAATGAGTCCTAAGTCCTTCCCCTTGGGGTTTGTTCTTGTTTATGGGATGCGATGGACAACGGCCTTAGTGCTGGAGCACTAGGATAGTAGTTAGGTGGAAAAGAATGTCATTTGTAGGTACCTGGTGACTGGAAGAGGGATGTTTTTAAGTTAAGGCTATGAGCTCTTGAGTGAGAACACCTGGATTGAAATTCTGGCTCTGCCATTTTACCTTACAGCAACCTAGCCTCCTCCCCATACCTCCATTCCACAGTTTCTTCATTGGTAAAGTGAGATAAGTCTCATGGCTTTCATTAGATACCTAAAGGGGCATATAAACCAAAGTAAAAAGGCTAAGAAGCCCCAATGAGACATTGGAAGATACAGAAAGCAAGTTTGAGGAATGGAGAAAGGACAAGGTTTGATAATGAAAATGTAAAAATAATTTAGCTAGCTAGGTGTGGTGGCACACGCTTTTGATCCCAGCTTATGGGAGGCAGAGGTAGGGGATTACAGTGAATTCGAGACCTGCCTGAGACTACAGAGTAAATTCCAGATCAGCCTGGGCAGAATGAGATCCTACCTTGGAAAAAACCAAAAACAATACTAATTTACTCAGAGCTGTTAGTTGAGATTTTTATTTGACTCAGTAAGATAAAAGATTCTATAGAGAATTTTTTTTTTTTGCAGTGAGAAAACTTAGACTCAAAAACAGATGGGGGTGGTGCTGGAGAGATGGTTTAGTGGTTAAGGCACTTGCCTATGAAGCCTAAGGACCCAGGTTCAATTTCCCAGTACTCAGAAAAGCCAGATACACAAGGTGGCACATGTGTATGGAGTTCATTTGCAATGGCTAGAGACGCTGATATACTCATTCATATATTCTCTCTCTCTCGCAAACAAAAAAATAAAATATTTTTTAAAACCTGATGGGGTTGGGTGTGGTGGTGCATGCCTTTAATGCCAGCACTCGGGAGGCAGAGGTAGGAGGATCACCATGAGTTTGAAGCCACCCTGAGACTACATAGTGAAATCCAGGTTAGTCTGAGATAGAGTAAGACCCTACCTTGAAAAAAAAAAAAAAAAACCTGCTGACCTGATGGGAGTGGGGAGAAAGAAGATAGCATATAATCTTATAGGAATATGACCAATATGCAATATGTTCATACAGTAAAGTTCATAATTGGAAAAAAATAAAATTAAACTGGGGCTGGAGAGAGTGGCTCAGTGGTTAAAGGAGCTTGCTTGTAAAGCCTGCTGGCCTGTGCTTAATTCCCCAGTACCCACGTAAAGCCAGATGCACAAAATGACACATGCATCTGGAGTTCATTTGTGGCAAGAGGCCCTGGCATAGATTTAGACAGACAGAAAGATGAGAAAGAAAGAAAGAAAGAAAGAAAGAAAGAAAGAAAGAAAGAAAGAAAGAAAGAAAGAAAGAAAGAAGAAAGAAAGAAGAAAGGAAGAGAGGGGGGAGGGAGAGAGAGGGGGAAGGAAGGAAGGGAAAGGAAAGGAAAAAGGAAAGGAAGAAAGGAAGGGGCTGGAGAGATGCTAAGCAGTTAAGGCACATGCCTGTGAAGCCTAAAGGACCCTGGTTCGATTCTCCAGGTCCTACATAAGCCAGATGCACATGGTGGCGCATACATCTGGAGTTTGTCTGAAGTGGCTAGAAGCCCTGGTGCGCCCATTCTCACTATCTCTCTTCCCCACTCTCTCTTTCCCCCCTCCCCTTCTCTCTGTCTCTAATGAATAAATAAATAAAAATAAAATCTTAAAGAAAGAGAGGGAAAGCAAGCAAGCTGGGCGTGGTGGTGCATGCCTTTAATCCCAGCACTCAGGAGGCAAAGGTAGGAGGATCACCATGAGTTCAAGGCCACCCTGTGACTACATAGTGAATTCCAGGTCAGCCTGGGCTAGAGTGAGACCCTACCTCAAAAAAAAAAAAAGCGAGAGTGAGTGGGAGAGCAAGCCGGGCATGGTGTCGCACACCTTTAATCCCAGCACTCAGGAGGCGGAGGTAGGAGGATCGCCATGAGTTCCAGGCCACCCTGAGAATACAGAGTGAATTCCAGGTCAGCCTGGGTTAGAGTGAGACCTTAACTTGAAAAAAAGAAAGGAGGGGAGGAGGGAAGTTGATTAAACTGGTTTGTGGGACTGGAGAGATGGCTCCATGGTTAAAGGCATGTGTTTCCATAGCCTGCTAGCTCAGGTTTGATTCCCCAGTACCCACATAAAGCCAGGTGCACAAAGTGATACATACATCTGGGGTTTGAAGTGACCAGAGGCTCTGGTACACACATCCATTCTCATTCTCTATCTCAAATAAATAAAAATATTTTTTAAGAACTTTTTTTTGTGGCTGGAGAGATAACTCAATGGTTAAAATGCTTGCTTGCAAAGCCTGATAGCCTGGGTCCAATTCCCCAGGACCTACATAAAATCAGATGCACAAAGTGACACATGTATCTGGAGTGCATTTGCAGCAGCTAGAGGCCCTGGTGTGTCTATTCCCTCCCTCGCCCCACCCCATTTCCAAATAAACAAATAAAATATTTATTTTAAGCTTATTTGTGAGGAAATACTAATAAACAAGTCAAAAGGACACTTTTTTGGGGGGAGTTGGGTTTTTGTTGTTGTTGTTTTTGTTTTGTTTTGTTTTGTTTTGAGGTAGGGTCTTACTGTAACCCAGGCTGACCTGGAATTCACTTGGTAGTCTCAGGGTGGCCTTGAACCCATGGCAATCCTCCTACCTCTGCCTCCTGAGTGCTAGGATTAAAGGCATTCATCACCATGCCCAGTCAAAAGGACACTTTACTTTTGTTTTGAAGCATATAAGCTAAGAGATAACTGCTTCACAGTGGGCATGAGAAGGCAGAGTAGATTGTTAGAAAACAAGTTTATTGCAACTAGCAAGATGAAAACCACAATTCAAGTACCATGAGAGAAGAAGTGTATTGTAGAGAATGAATGGTGAGGAAATGGGGGCAATTAGCCCACAACAGTGAAAGCACACCACATTTAATTAGGTCTTTTTGTGATGAGGTCATATGAAGTAATGTATTCCTGTTTATGAATTATGTGTGCCAATGTTTAATTTCTTTGTTTTAGGGTTTCAACCCTCCTGTTCTTGTATTTGTTCAGTCCATTGAAAGAGCTAAAGAACTTTTTCATGAGCTCATATATGAAGGTATTAATGTAGATGTTATTCATGCAGAAAGAACCCAGCAACAGGTAAAAAGTCAAATGTACACTTTCAAAACATTACAAAGAACCCATTTTCCATTCCTTGAATTCTACTAATGCGGTTCCTGTATTTTGTTTTGACCAGAGAGATAATACAGTCCATAGCTTCAGAGCAGGAAAAATCTGGGTTCTTATTTGTACAGCCTTACTCGCAAGAGGGATTGATTTTAAAGGTGTGAACTTGGTAATCAATTATGACTTTCCAACCAGCTCAGTGGAATACATCCACAGGATAGGTGAGTTGTCTTTTGTTTTCTTCTCACATCACCCACTAATCTGTTAGCAACTCTTCTATTTGAGGGACATACTTGTTTTTTTTGTTTTGTTTTGTTTTGTTTTTGTTTTTTCAAGGTAGGGTCTCACTCTGGCCCAGGCTGACCTGGAATTAACTATGTAGTCTCAGGGTGGACATACTTGTTTTTTGATGTTACAAAAATCCAGTGACTTTTTATGGTCTGTTTTCTCTTAGGTCGAACTGGAAGAGCTGGGCATAAGGGAAAAGCTGTTACATTTTTCACTGAAGATGATAAGCCATTATTAAGAAGGTAAATTAGGGTCTGGAGAGATGGCTAAGCAATTAAAGCACTTGCATGCAAAGCCTAACAACCCAGGTTTGATTCTCCAGTAAAGCCAGATGTACAAAGTGATGTATGCATCTGGAGTTAGTTTGCAGTGGCTAGAGACCCTGGCACATCCATTCTCTCTGTCTCTCTTCTCTTCTCTCACTGTCTGCTTGCAAATAAGTAATAAATAAAAATGTTTAGGGGCTGGAGAGATGGCTTAGCAGTTAAGGCACCTGCCTGCAAAGCCTGAGGACCCAGGTTGGATTCCCCAGTACCTATGTAAGCCAGATGCACAAGGTGCCACATGTGTCTGGAGTTTGTATGCAATGGCTAGAGGCCCTGGTGCACCTATTCTAATTTTCTCTCTCTCTCTCTCAAATATATATATATTTATATTTATATTTATATTTATTTAAAAAGACCATGCTGGGAGTGGTGGCACATGCCTTTAATCCCAGCACTGTGAGTTCAAGGCTACCCTGAGACTACATAGTGAATTCCAGGTCAGCCTGGGCTAGAGTGAACCTTACCTTGAAAAACCAAAAAAAGAGAGAGAGAGAGAGAGAAGACGAAGATGGTAAATTAGGAGCTGGGGATATAGTTCAGCTGAGTACTTGCCTGGCATGTGTTATCTTAGCTTTGATGATCAGAATTCTTTGCCCCCCCCTCCCCAATTTTCAGCCAGGCGTGGTAGCACACGCCTTTAATACCAGCACTCAGGAGACAGAGGTAGGAGGATTGCCATGAGTTGGAGGCCACCCTGAGACTACATAGTTAATTCCAGGTCAGCCTGGGCCCTACCTCGAAAAACCAAAAACAAACCAAAAAAAACGTGGTTTCAGTTGGCAAAATTCCATTATTCATTTGGAATGCATATTCTTTTAGCAGATTATTATAAAATGGCTATATCCCAATTCTGTTAATGACATTAGTAGTTAACTAAAATTTAACCATAAACTAGGGGAGGGGTGTACACCAGTAATCCTAGTACTCAGAAGGCAGAGACAGGCATTGCCACAGATTTGAGGCCAGTCAGGTATACATACTTCCAGACCATCCAGGGCTTCTTGTGTCATTCCTCCTCCTCCCCCAGTCCTATTCTCCCCCTACAAAAAATTTTAGCCACAAAGAAAATTAAAAAAAAAAAAAAAAAAAAAAAAAAAAAAAAAAGGACTTTGTTTGTATCCTTCCATTATTAGAATTTAGAAATATTCTGAGCTGAAGAGGTGGCCTAGTGGTTAAAGGCTCTTGCTTGCAAAGCTTGAGAGTCTGGGTTTGGTTCCCCAATACCCACATAAACCTAGATGCACAAGGTTGCACAAGCATCTGGAGTTCATGTGCACTGGTAGGAGCCCTGTGAATTCATTCACATTCTCACTCTTTCTCACTCTCCCTTTCTGTTTGCAAATAAAATTTTTTTCTTAAAAAATAATTAGAAGCCAGGTGTGGTGGTGCATGCCTTTAATCCCAGTACTCGGGAGGCAGAGGATCACCATGAGTTCGAGACCACCCTGAGACTACAGAGTTAATTACAGGTCAGCCTGAGCTAGATAGAGTAAGACCCTACCTCAAAAAACCAAAAAAAGAAAGAAAAATGGAAATATCCTAAATGAAATGTTTGATTTTGAAGTGTGAAAATCACAGGGTTTAGAATAGATAGCCATTGATGAATGTTACTTACATTGTTACTTACATTGCTTTTTTGAGACTGTCTCACCCAGGCTGGCCTCAAACTCTGAGCGATCCTCCAGCCTCGCTTCCCAAGTCATGGAATTATAGGAATGTGCCACCACACCTGGCTTTAATGTTAAGGGTTTTTTTTGTTTTTTTTTTTGGTTTTTCGAGGTAGGGTCTCACTCTGGCCCAGGCTGACTTGGAACTAACTATGTAGTCTCAGGGTGGCCTTGAACTCAGGGCAATCCTCCTACCTCTGTCTCCCGAGTGCTGGGATTAAAGGCGTGCGCCACCACACCCAGCTCAAGGTTTTTGAGTTAGAGAATTGTATAGAAGTCACTTCAGCCCAGTCAACATTCTCTTACCATGGTATATTCTTTCCAGTACTCTTAAGGCCATGTCGAATTTGATATTTAGTATTTCAGTAACCCACTTCAATATTTCTTGGTTGTGGCCCTTTGAAGCCTGGGTAATAGATACTTTTAGAACCTCAGGTATTTGAGGCACACAGAGAAAGAGATAGAATGGTGTGCCTCCAGCCACTGCAAATGAACTCCAGATGCATGCACCACCACCTGTACAGCTGGCTTACATGGGTCACGGGGAATTGAACCTAGGTCCTTTGGCTTTGCAGGCCTTAACTGCTAAGGCTTCCCTCCAACTCTGTTTTTATTTTTTTGAGACAAGATTTCACTGTGTAGCTTAAAGTGGCCGCAAATTCATGATACTCCTGCTTCAGCCTCCCAACTGCTGGGATTAGAGGCCAGTGTCACCACTTACATCACTAAATCTAATATACAGAGTCCCTTATATTTTGGCTGCCTACAGTAATTTTTAATTGGGCAATAATTGTTAATACTTCACATTTCTTACCAGTGAAATTTAGTTATGGCCAAAGGGTTTTGAATCTGTTTATCCATTCTGGTAATAAATTTGGTTTGTACCTTCTAAGCGTCCACTCTGTTAGCCTTTGTATTGCTTTAAGCAGACTTTCATGTGTCCATTTGTAGGGAGTATAGTCCAACAGCCTCAGTGGACCAAACATCTCAGTTGTAACGATAAGCATGTTATTGGTAACCCCAACATCATTGTTACCATGCACCTTAGTTTTCCATCTATGAAGTGAGGGTGATAGTATTTTCTACATAAGATTGTTGTGAGGGGTGAATAGGTTCCTATATATAACCATCTTATAACAATTGCAGCCCTACAGTAAGTACTATGACTCCATGAATTTAAGTTTAACTCTGGCTCCGTACAGTATTTCCTCTAAGATTGGGCTTACTGGCCTTTTAGACTTGATTATTGTTGAAATATCTGCTATCTAAAAAGTAGACATCAGCATATTAATGTCAGTCCAGTAGATAGCTCTCTCTGTTGTCAACAGGGTTGCATTTGATGGTAATTGATAGTAGATCAGAAGGCTGTACTGGAACACTTTGTGTTGTTCTAGTTCCTCATGTGCAGCTTTGTGTACAGCACCATTAGTTTGACATGACATGTGTTTATGGTTTTCTTTTTCAGTGTTGCCAATGTTATACAGCAGGCTGGGTGTCCTGTACCTGAGTACATAAAAGGTTTCCAGAAACTGCTAAGGTATCATTTTGAATTCATCTGGAGCTTCTCTCCTGCTCATAGTGTATACATTCTTTCTTTTTGTTATTTTCTTGCTTTTTATTCATTTTATAATGTAAGACTATATCACAAAACAATATGATTTAGGGGATGGAGGGATGGCTTAGCAGTTAAGGCATTTGCTTGCAAAGCCAAAGGACCCAGGTTCAATTTACCAGGACCCACGTTAGCCAGAAGCACAAGGGGGCGCATGTGTCTGAAATTCATTTGCAGTGGCTGGAGGCCCTAGCATGTACATTCTCTTTCTCCCTCTTTCTCTGTCAAATCATTAAAAATACAAAAAGAAAAACAATATGATTTAGTTTTACACGTTTCTGATCTTATAGACAGGTGGTCCTCTACTTAAAACAGGGCTATAGCCCAGTAAGTTTTCTGCATGTTGTAAGTAGAAAAATGCATTTAAATACACCTTACCTTACAAACATCATAACTTACGAACCCAGTACATGGTAGAGTGGTAGAGTATTAGTTGTTTGTTTGTTTTGGGTTTTTTTTTTTTTTTTTTTTTGAGATAGGATTTCACTGTGTAGTTCAGGGTGGCTTCAAGCTTGCAACTATCCTCTTGCTTCAACTACCCAACTGCTGGAATTGCAAGCATGTATCACCATGCCTGGCTAGAGGATCTGGTTTTACCCTCATAGTTGAATGATTCACTTGGAGTTTGGTTTGCTCCTGCTGCCCAGCATTGTGAGAGAGTAACACCTACTGGTTACTGAGAAGATCAAAATTCAGAGTGTATTGTCAACTGAATGGGTCTCGCTTTTGTATCAGCATAAAACTGAAAACATGCAAGTTGAACCATGCAGTTGATGGTCATCTATAAGTGATACCAAGCTGCATTTGTTCTTTTACTTTCTATTCTTGCCTGTCCTTCATGATTTGTGTGCATGAGTACACAACTCAGTAGGATTAAGTACATTTATATTGTTGTGCAGTCATGACCACCATCTCCAAAACCCTTTCCTTTTGTAAAACTGCACCTCAGGAGCTGGGCGTGGTGGCGCACGCCTTTAATCCCAGCACTTGGGAGGCAGAGGTAGGAGGATTGCCCTGAGTTTGAGGCCACCCTGAGACTAGAGGGAATTACAGGTCAGCCTGGGCTAGATTGAGACCCTACCTCAAAAAAAAAAAAACCTGCAACTCAGACTGGAGAGATGACTTAGCAGTTAAGGGGCTTGCTGGCAAAGCCAAAGGACCCAGGTTTGATTCCCCAGTACCCACATAAGCCAAGGTGCACAAGGTGGTGCATGTGGCTGGAATTCATTTGCAGTGGCTGGAGGCCCTGCTGTACCTATTCTCTCTCTCCCTCTCTCTCCCTCCCTCCCTCCCTCCCTTTCTTCCTCCTTCCCTCTTTCTATCTTTCAAACAAATAGATATTTTTAATGGATAATTTTTATTGACAACTTCTATACTTACAGACACTAAACCATAATTCCCTCCCCTCTCCCACTTTCCCCTTCACAACTCCACTCTCCATCATATGCCCTCCCTCTCTCCATTAGTCTCTCTGTTATTTTGATGTCATCATCTTTTCCTTCTATGATGAGGGTCTTGTGAATGAAGGTATTTCTAGGCACTGCAAGGTCGTGGATATCAAGGCCAATTTCTGTCTGGACGATTGCATTGTAAGCAGTCCTATCCTTCCTTTGGCTCTTACATTCTTTCCGCCACCTCTTCTGCAATGGGCCCTGAGCTTGGAGGGTGTAGTAGAGCTGTTTCAGTGCTGAGCACTCCCCTGTCCCTTCTTCTCAGTACCATGGTGCCTTCTGAGTCATCCCAAGGTCACCACCATCTGAAAAGAGAAGCGTCTCTAACCAAAAGTGAGAGTAGCATTAATATGTGGGTGTGGACATTAAGAGAAGTGCTTACTGGGCAGTTTGATGAGTATAATATATGCATTTAGCCAGACAAGAACATGTGGAGTCTTCAGCAATAGGATCTTACCATCTGTCTCTGGTGGGAAACCAAGGGCCTTGGCCAAAAAAAAAAAAAAAACCCTGCAACTTGGGTTCCATTAAACAATAACTCCCATTCTCCCCTGAATCTAGACCCTTGTAACCACCAGTCTTTTGATTTTGACTGCTCCAAGTACTTTGTATAAACAGAATCATATAACACTTATCTTTAAGACTGACTTATTTCACTTAGCATAATGTCTTCATCCTTCCGTGGATGTATATACACTTATCTATTGGACAATTAGGTTGCTTCCACATTTTAGCTATTAGAATTAATACTATTGAGAACACAGGTGTATGCATATATATCTTAAGACCCTAATTTCATAGACTCTGGATTTTATACTCTTTCATATGGTAATTCCAACAGTAATACTGCTTTTAGAGCATTTTAAGATAAAAATTTTGCTTTAAAAAAATTTTTTAAGCTAGACATGGTGGCTCATAACTTTAAACCCAGCACTTGGGAGGTAGAGGTAAGAGGTGCACTGAGTTCCAAGGCCACCCTGAGTTTATAAGAGAGAGAGAGAGAAAAAACTGGTGTTCCAGGGCCTCTATCCACTGCAGTTGAACTCCAGATACACGCATGGCCTTGTGTGTCTGGCTTACATGGGTTCTGAGGAGTTGACACTGGGTTCTTAGGCTTCATAGGCAAGTACCTTAAATGCTAAGCCATCTCTCCAGCCCTCATCTTTAAATTTCTAAAAATTGTTCAGTAGGCAAAATATGCTTAGAATTTTGTTATAGTTCATAAAGTAGTCAAAAAAAATCATTAATTGGCTGGGCATGGTGGCACACACCTTAATCCCAGCACTCAGGAAGCAGAGGTAGGAAGATCACCATGAGTTCAAGGCCACCCTGAGACTACATAGTGAATTCCAGGTCAGCCTGAGCTACAGTGAGACCCTACCCCCCAAAAAACAAACAAACATCACTAATTGGCCAGTCAGATTTGCTGGATGCTTGTTGACAGCATGATATAACAGGACATTTTAAACCACAACCAGTGCCTTTAAAAAAAAGTAGATTTTGCCGGGCGTGGTGGTGCACACCTTTAATCCCAGCACTCGGGAGGCAGAGGTAGGAGGATTGCCGAGAGTTCGAGGCCACCCTGAGACTACATAGTTAATTCCAGGTCAGCCTGGACCAGAGTGAGACCCTACCTCGAAAAACCAAAAAATAAAAATAAAAAAATAATAATAATAAAAAGTAGATTTTGCCAGGTGTGGTGGCACATGCCTTTAATCCTAGCACTTAGGAGGCAGAGGTAGTAGGATTGCTGTGAATTCGAAGCCACCCTGAGACTACATAGTGAATTACAGGTTAGCCTGGGCTAGAGTGAGACCCTACCTCAGAAAACCAAAAAAAAAAAAAAGATTTTGATGGGTCTGGAGAGATGGCTTAGTGATTAAAGGCGCTTGCTTATAAAGCCTTACAGCCTGGGATTTGGTGTGTCTGTGCATGTGTGCACATGCTCTCTCTCTCCCTCTCTCAAATAAATAATTTATTTATTTATTTTTTTTTGCTTTTTCGAGGTAGGGTCTCACTCTGGCCCAGGCTGACCTGGAATTAACTATGTAGTCTCAGGGTGGCCTTGAACTCACTGCGATCCTCCTACCTCTGCTTCCCGAGTGCTGGGATTAAAGGTGTGCGCCACCACGCCTGGCTAAATAATTTTTTTTAAGTTGGTTGGCTTTATCCCTTTGGGATCGCTGTGAATGCTACTAGCTAATTTCGTTTATTGAAATGGATACAGTCCCATTTAAAACCCCTAGGTCATTAAAAGATGAGTTTCATGATAAAAAATTAAATCTAATTTAACTTTAATTTTCTCAGTGAAGTTGCATTTGATTTATTTCTTCTCTTTGTAATTTTAGCAAACAAAAGAAAAAAATGATAAAGAAGCCACTGGAAAGAGAGAGTATTAGTACAACTCCAAAGTATTTCTTAGAACAAGCTAAACAGTAAGTATATATATATGTATATATGGTAAGAAAATTGCTGTTTCTTTCTGTCACATAATTATGGTAGGCATTATTTCTCCTGAGGATAAATTTCTGGAAGTAGCATTAATAGTTATATAGCCATTACAGAATGTAATAAAAATAATAGGTTGTGCCAGGCATGGTGGCACGCACCTTTAATCCCAGCACTCAGGAGGCAGAGGTAGGAGGATTACCTTGAATTCAAGGCCACCCTTAGACTACATAGTGAATTCCAGGTCAGCCTGAACTAGAGTGAGACCCTACCTTGCAAAACAAAAACAACAACAACAACAAAAATAGGTTGCCTTTGATTTGTGAAATTGCACAAGTTTTATCTCTGTATCTATATATTTATCATCCAGAATTTTTCCATATTTGAAAATAAGTTTCATTTTGCTATGAATGAGAATTACATTGTACACCACAGATTACATCAGGGCACTCTACTGGAGCCAGTAGTTAGGACCATTGGCAGATACTAATTGAGTCTTCTTGAAGCTTCCATATACTGATAGGATTTCACTATAAACTTGGGTTTATGCTCAAGCACATTGTAACCTCTAAGAAGAAGTAACTGAGTACTTAGAGGATTTTAAAGCATATTTCTTTTTTTGTTTTGATTTTGAAGTAGATTCTTACTCTATCCCGGGCTTATCTGGAATTTACTATGTAGTCTCAGACTGGACTTGAACTCATAGCGATCCTCCTACCTCAGTCTCCCAAGTGCTAGGATTAAAGGCATTTGCCACTATGCTTGGTTAAAGCATATTTCTTGCAGCATACATACATACCTACCTTATTTTGTACATTGGTGCTAGGATGTTACATGTTTGGATAGGAGTGGGCCAAAATATTCTGAATTTTGCTGCTTTTTTGAGTATTTAAGGAAGATGGTACTCTTCACACGCTCCCAGTACTAGATTAGCATATGCACTAGAATTGCTCCTGCATGCGTGTACATGTGTGTGTAAATATGTGTGTGTCCTGAGAGTAGCATTAGTGTCCCAAAATACTACCATTATGAAGTAAGCTAATGGTTCTTCCCATTATCTCAAATCTTGTTTGTGAAAGTTATCAGGAAAAACAGTTCCATCAACCAGTGGGCATTTTCTAGAAAATACATGGTGCTGGTAGGGTATATACATGAATATAAAATAAATATCTTTTCTGAAGTTAGGAAAAGAGGTAAATTATGCATTAAAAAAAAATAGAGGGCTGGAGAGATGGCTTAGTGTTTAAGGCCCTTGCCTGCAAAGCCAAAGGACCTCGGTTCGTTTTCCCAGGACCCATGAAATCCAGATGCACAAGGTGGCACATGCGTCTGGAGTTCGTTTGCAGTGGCTGGAGGCCCTGGAGCGCCCATTCCTCTCTCTCTCAAATAAATAAATAAAAATAATAAAATATTTTTTAAAAATAAGCAAGGTGTGGTGGTGCACACCTTTAATCCCAACACTTGGAAGGCAGAGGTAGGAGGATCACCGTGAGTTCTAGGCCACCTTGAGACTACATAGTGAAGTCCAGGTCAGCCTGAGCCAGAGTGAGACCCTACCTCGAAAAAGCAAACCAAAAAAAAAAAAAAAAAAAAAAAAAAAGGGGTCATTGTGGCCTGGTTTACTTACCAAATTTCAAGGAGGTAGAACTACCTTTAAGGACAGGTGAGTTTGGGCATATAAAAGGAACAAGGTGAACAAAGGTATGACAACTAGTGTGTACTTTGCTTGTAAGTGGAACAAGGCTCTTAAGTGACATTCTGGTAATGACTGCAGGAAACAATGTTCAGTTAAAGTTTTGACAATTGACAGTGTGCAGTGTCCCAAAGGTTTGGTGTATCTTTAAGATTTGCAGGAGGAATAAATGTTGCTGCTATTTGAAAGAGTAATCACTTTATACTCAGTTTTATGAAGTCTTCAAATTTATTTATTTATGTACATATATGTATATATGTATGGAGAGAAAGAGAGAATGGGTATGACAGGGCCTCTAACCACTGCAGACAAACCCTAGACGAATGTACCACCTTGTGCTTACATGGGTCCTTTGACCTCTCAGGCAAATGCCTTAACTGCTAAGCCATCTCTCCAGCCCAGTTTTGTGAATTCTTAATACATTATCTCTTTTAATTTTTCTTTTTTATGACAACAGTTTGGGGTTGCAATTGACCAGTCATAGAGGTGGGGAGTTGGGCTGGAAGGCTCACATTAGAACTTTTTGCATCCATCAAAATCTCATTCTCTGTAAGATCCTCAAGCTAAGATTACTAATGCATCTTTTCAGGCCCTGAGCAGAAACTAATAGAAGTTTTTCCAAAGGCTGAAAAGACTAGTGCATAAGATGGTGGTTATGCTGGCTTTTAATAATACACAACAATATTTTAGATAATTACACTTTACTATTTTGTGTTATACCATTTATTCTTCTAGGGTTGTTGAGACCTAGCTGCATGAAGTTTCAAGGACACTGATGTGAATCTTGTAGCTCCCACAGAACATGCTTTGGTTTTCTATTTATTTTGGTTTTTCGAGGTAGGGTCTCACTCTAGCTCAGGCTGACCTGGAATTAACTCTGTATTCTCAGGATGGCCTCGAATTTAGGGCGATCCTCCTACCTCTGCCTCCCGAGTGCTGGGATTAAAGGCGTGCACCACCACGCCCGGCTTATTTCATCACTTTTAAAGGCTGGTCTTAACAACACATGCAAACAAGATGCATTGTGATCTGATCCTGGCTGCCCACCTCACTATAGATGTTCCTTTAATCATCCCTCCCATACCTTAGCCTCAGTGCCCATCTGTTGTCTATGCTTAAGTTCCTGTCTTCAGCCTGGCCTTCCCATTGAGCTATAATCCTGAATCCTTAGTGCCTAGTAGACCCCACTTCAGGCACTACAAACTCAACTTGGTGCAATGGAGGCAAAAATTTAATTTGGAGCTGGGCGTGGTGGCACATGCCTTTAATCCCAGCACTCAGGAGGCAGAGGTAGGAGGATTGCTGTGAATTCAAGGCCATCCTGAGAATAGAGTGAATTCCAGGTCAGCCTGGGCTAGAGTAAGATCCTACCTTGAAAAAAAAAAATTGGATTTGAAGCCTAAGCCTAAGGACTGATTCTAGTGCCTTCCTCCCTGGTGATTTTTTTTTTTTTGTGTGCCCCTCTAAGTCTCTTTTTTTTTTCCCTATGTAATCTCAACAGTACAAGCTCTGCTGCTCAGTGTTAGCTGGGAACTTCGTACTCTGTACTGTATAGTATGCAAATAACTTCCTTTTCCTGTATTACCACTTAGTTTAATGGCATTTACTTCACCAGGTTGTAGAATCAGACCATGAAGGTTCATGTCTGAGTTGTATTGCTATTGTGTGATAACTGAATGTTATTTACTCTGTGCCTCATTCCCTGCCTCTGTAAAATGAGAATAATAATAGTTTTTGTAAGTTGTTAGGAAGATGAGCTGAGTTAATGTGTGTACAGTATTTATAATAACATTCAGTGCCTAACAAGCACTGAGTAGTTTGTGAAATCTTTTCCCTGAGGAGATGTGAGCACATGTCTGTCTATTCACCCCACACCCACATAGGACACAGATGACAGACCAAAGTATGATTATACCAAAACTAGTAAGTTTAATGGGGTTACTTACAGGAACTTGGAGCTCCCTGTCTTGAGATTGCCCCTGCACCCCCAGTGTATGCTGTTTCCTGAAATGTTACTTTTTGGGGCTAGAGAGAGGGCTCAGCAGTTAAGACGTTTGCCTTCAAAGCCTAAGGATCCAGGTTTGAGCAGTAGCTACCTAAAGCCAGCTGCACAAGGTGGCACATGTGTCTGGAGTTTTGCAGTGGCTAGAGGCTCTAGTGCATTCATTCTCTCTTTGTCTGCTTTTTCTCTCATTCTCTCAAATAATAAATAAAAATACTTAGAAAGAAATGTGAACTTTTATTATTAGGTCAAGATCAGACTCTGTCTTTCATATATGGTAGTCATGTAGTTGGCTGTGATGTTTCTGTCTCCTGTGGGCTATAGTGATTTTCTGTAAGGCAAAGACTCAGTTAATAATATCTTTGTGTTTCTGGCACCTCATAGGCTTTGATATTCCAGTAAGCCTCACTTATGTGAAGTATATGTAGAATTTCTGATTCAACTTTTTTTCTGTTTTATAGGAAAAAGGTCACTGGCCGGGACAGCAAGAAGAAAGTAACTCTTAAAGACAAAAGTTAAAAATAAAAAGACTAAAAGCTGGGATGGTGGTGCACGCCTTTAATCCCAGCAGAGGAAGGAGGATCGCCATGAGTTCGAGGCCACCCTGAGATTACATAGTGAATTCCAGGTCAGACTGAGCTAGA
Organism: Orientallactaga sibirica; assembly: GCA_036365145.1. Lineage (NCBI taxonomy): Eukaryota > Metazoa > Chordata > Mammalia > Rodentia > Dipodidae > Orientallactaga > Orientallactaga sibirica. Next base: position 2,794,941 of record JAEOAD010002422.1, on the reverse strand, counting down.
GTGAGACCCTACCTCAAAAAAAAAAAAAAAAAAAAAAAAAATAAATAAATAAATAAAAAAAGACTATAGCTGGTCATGGTGGCACACGAGTTAGGAGGCAGAGGTAGGAGGATCACTGTGAGTTTAAGGCCACCTTGAGACTATGTAATGAATTCCAAGTCAGCCTGGACTAGAGAAAGACCCTAGTTTAGTAATCCCAGAAATGAAATTTTATCATCCCATCATGAATGGTTTCATGAAAGACTGCTTATAACCACTTCTAACCAATTTGAAAACAACCTCAAGTACTAGTGAAAATGAATGTTCTTGAACCCTCAGTTACATCATGTCAGATTTCATTTTGTAAAGGAAAATTGTACAGTGGAAGTAACATTCATTGACATTTCTGTTTGAATCCAGAGATACTTCTTATAGAAGAACCAAAGTTATTCTAAAAATAACAACACCCAAATGTGGTGAACTCTCCAGATTTTACCCTTCAAGTGTGAAGGAAAGTGTGATACATGCTGTGAAGAAGCATCTGGAGCAGGATTGTAAAATAAAGCCTTGAGATTAAAGCTCCTTTAAACCCTCTTGTTGTTTGTTTGGTTGTCTCTGCTTTATAGCTGGTGGACAGGGAGCAGCACAGGCATCTCTTCAGAAGCCTGCTGCTGTCTACCTCACTGTTAATGGCCTTTTTCAAGCTACAGTGAGCTGCTGCTTGTGTGGCTGGTTATTCAAGTTCCCTAGGGTTTTAGAATCTTTGGGTCTGTTAGGCATCCTTACACCTCATTGTTGTGATAGCTCATACCTGCTGTCCTAATGTTGCAACTACAAGATTATGGTTGGCCCCTCCCTTTCTTCATTCTCTATCATTTAACCATGCTCTTTCCTGTCTCTTTCCATTCAAGATGATTTTGCTTGAAAGCTGATAGAAGTGTTTTATCCTGATGAGGATTACTGTTCCTGTTACTTGATCCACCTGGCTTCATTTTCTTGCTGAGGCTTTTATGGCCTTCACTGAGTAAGCAGGTCTCTGCTAACATAAAGGACTACAGTGACCATATGAGGAGAAAGGCTGTTCACTTGGAGCAGGTTTTTCTTTCTCACTCTAGTTTTGTACTGTGCAATCAAAAGACAATACAAGTTAAGGCACTTCCAGTGGTGCTTAGAACAACATGATTTGTGATCAACACTACCACAATAAAATGAGCAATTCCCAGCAGTATTTGAATTAAACTTCCTTTACTCTCAGCCTTTTGTCTTTATTACAGAATTAAGTTGGGAGACTGCTGCTGCCACTTGCTCCTTTCTTCCTCCTCCTTCTTCTGTTTTCTTATGTATATATACAAACACTGTTCCTTTCTTTTCTTTTAAGATGGGATCTTTAGCCCAGACTGGCCTCCACCTCAAGGCAGTCCTACTCAGCCTCCGAATATCTGGGATTATATGCAGTCATGAATATCTTGAAAAGATGAGGCAAATTGTTCATCTTCAGAATTTATTTAAATGGACCTATTGCTACAGGGTGCTAAGACTAAGTACATGATTTTATTATTGAGAACTGATCCTTGACTCAGGCTGTGTCATAGAAGTATGTAAACTCTTGCAACCCTTTTGCTAGGCTGGTTCTCATGGGTGTGTCAGACCTTTTGATATTGCAACACTATGTCATCTACAAAGTTCACTCTCAAGCGCTGGGCAACTGAGTTACCAGAAATATTTTATGTAAGTTTATATGACTTTGGGTTGGGTGGTATTCCTAGCCTGGTATTCATCCAAGCTACATGTGGATTACAGGCTGCAGATTGGGCAAGCCTGTAAGAGCTTCCACTTCTCATTTGTCCGAGACTGGAAGTACCTAGCCTGGGTCTAAAATAGTAAAAACTCCTTCAGCAAACGGGTTTTCTTTCTGAATACAAGGCCTGGTAAGAATCACCTCCCTTACAATTACTAGTGAGGATAAAATGAAACAAACAGTATGATAGTGTTAGCTATAAAGCCACGAAGCTGAAGTGCGAGTAGTCATCTAAGTTGGGGCATGTCCTGGAAGGCTACCATCTTGAGTTTTGCAGATGGATAGACAAAGAACAAAGTATTCCAGGTACAAATTACATCTGTAGTGCTTCATGTACTTCCATATTTTTTTCCTCCATGAATCCACCCGATCATGAGGCACACAGATCTGTATTGGCTTGTCAATGCGATAATAGTGAATTTTCACTCCTGTATATCAGGACCATGTGCTACATAAATTTTAGTTCTGGCCAGGGAAGGGGAGGAGACAGGACTTAAAAGAGTCAAGCCAATGGGATCTGAATCTTGGCCCTGCAGCTTGTAGCTGTAGGATCTTGGGAAAAGACACTGACTTCTTTTTAACATTGCTTGTTCTCATCTATAAAACAGCAATATTAGCTCAGGGGCACCAGATTTTTAAGTACACATAAAGTTCTTGTCCAATAACTGGTAATTCATTACAATTGTTTCTCAGTCAAGCCCTACGGCAAGAGTTGGGGGGTGGTAATTTTAAGTAATCCATTCCTTTGGCCGCTTTAAAAAGTTTACACCCTACTTCATGTATTTTACTTCCAGGTAATAGGTTGGCTTGAAAAACAAAATCACATTAAGAATCATGCTCTGGTTAGGTTCACGGATACTGTGCGCTGCTCTCCAAACAAGTTTTACCCCTTGCCTGCAAGACTAGGTTAAAAAAAAAAAAAGCCACCAAGACTACCAAGTGGCTCTTTCGCAGTCTCAAACAAGCATAGTGCACCCTCGAGGCTTTTCATGTGGGCTGGGTCCCTATGTTCTCAATTGATAAATTTTTAAAATGTCTTCAGCCTCCGAGTGCCAAAAAGAAAGCATCAGTCGCCAGAAAAAGTACAGAGAGCTTGTTATTAACGTGCCATTCACAGTGGGTTGAGCGCACCCATCCATCATCCAGCGTAAGAAGAATTAGGACTCAGCCTACTCCGGTCCACCTTGTCCCCTAACCCAGACGCGCGTCTGCAAAGCGAGGCGGCCCGTGGGCCTGATCCGAATGAATCCGCTCAGGGACGCCGCGTGGGGGACCGGCTCACGACGCGGGAGGTACCCTCCCCCGCATCCATCCTAGCCAGGCCCGGGGGCGCGCAGTCACGTGGGCGCGCGGCGAGGTGGGGCTTGGCGTGTGCCCCGGAAGTGCCTGTCTTCAGCTGACAGCTGCTGGCCCGGCGGCGGCGACGGCGAGCCGGGGAGCAAGATGGCGCTGCGGCCGGGAGCGGGGGCCGGAGCGGGAGCTGGTGGCGGCGGGGCCGCGGGGACCGGCGCGGGGGCCGCCGGGGGAGGCAGGTGGGTGTGAAGCGCGGCGCCGGACGTGCAGGCCCTCAGCCGAGGCTGGCGGTTATGGCGGTTTTCCTTGGAAGGCGGGCTGCGGGAGGAGGAGAGGCGTCCTCCGGGCACCGGGACCACCCACAGACAGGCACCTGCTGCGGGCGGCGGCCCGGGCGGGCGGGTCGGGGGACGAGGGCTCCTCGCGCAGCTCCCCGCGGCCGAGCGAGCGAACGAGCGAGCGCACACGCTCCCCGGGAGCTTGCAAGGCTGGGCAGATCGGCTGCCCAAGCTGGGGGGACAGTTTCCAGGAGATAGGGATAGTGGGTGTGGGTGTGGGCGGATGGGGGTGGGGTGCTGCGTGTGTGTCGTCCCCTCCTACTGTCCTGTCTTGTCCCCTTTGTGTTTTCTCAACATAATGACAAACGGAAGGGAAAATCCAAAGACCTTCTGAATTAGCAATTGTCTTGTGATAGGGCTCTTGTCTTGCAGACATACATAACTCTTAACAGTCCCGTCTCCTTTTTTATTCTTTAAAAAAAATGCATTTTTAAAAAAAAAAAAAGAAAATGATTGTTCCACGGCAGTTACGCATTTGTTGGAACAAAAGCTTCTACAAGACTTTTATGGGAAACCTTAAAAAGAATCTGCTCTTTGTCATTTTTCGGCTGATAGCAGCCCGTCGTTCCCATCCGAACAATGGTGAGGGATGTTTGCAACTTGACAAGTTCATGATCATTTAAGGAAATATTTTTATTCCAAAAAGTCTTCACCCCATTTCTGTAATGGCCCAATGTGAGTTTGCTCTTTAGGTAACGCCTACTGCACACGCATTTGGAGTTAACGTTAGCTTTTTGTCCTCGGTATCCTAAATTATCTTTGGGAAACGATGTGTGTGTGTTTACATGTAGTTTAATTTTGGAGTCATGCTACAAAAGTGTAAGGTCTTTAAAGTTCCCACCTCTCACAGGTGTGTGTGTATGTATACACACAAACATATATAGATGCTAGAAAAAAAAAGCAGTCTCTTGGGAAAAAAACACCTGCACAGGGTTTTTCACTTCCTCTGCACATCACATCGTTAAGTTTAAAAGGTTTTGCTTCCTTCTTAGTTTTCTTCCTTGTACCATTAGATTTTTCGTTAGTGGTTGGTGTCAATCATTTCTGGCTACAGAGTGTAAATATATTATCTTTAGTATATATACACACATATGGTGACAATTTCTAAAAGGTTCCTAAGTGGCATTAAATTTAACCAACTATATGATTAATAATGGGAAATATAAATTTAAAAGAATCTGATATTTTAGACCCAAGTTTTTCTTTATTAAAAAAAAAACTGGGGGGTTGGAGAAATATCTTAGCAGTTAAGGCATTTGCCTGCAAAGCCTAAGGACCCCAGTTCAATTCTCAAGGTCCCACGGTAAGACAGATGCACATGGTGGGGCATGCATCTGGAGTTTGTTTGCAGTGGCTAGAGGCCCTGGTGCACCCATTCTCTCTCCCCTTCTGTCTCTAATAAATAAATAAGTAAATAAATAAAAATAAAATCTTTAAAAAAAAAGCGGGTGGCTGCAGAGATGGCTTACAGTTAAAGGCACTTGCATACAAAGCCTGATGGCCTGAGTTCCATTCCCCAGTACCCATGTAAAGCCAGATGTACAAAGTGGTGCATGCATCTGGAGTTCGTTTGGAGCAGCAGGTAACCCTGGTGCACACATTCATATTCTCTCCTCCCCCTCTTTCTTTCTCTTTCTCTCTCAAATATATTTTTAGAGGAGTGGTAAGGTGCAGAAAGATAAGAGTATTATTCACTTTGGTTTATAGTATAGGATGTTAGTAGTATAAGTTGGCTAAATATTTTAGTCATTTAAAAGCAAGCATGTTTACCCACTGAGCCATTTACCTGGCCCTTTAAAGTCATTTGAAAGGTACATGGGTCACACTAAGCAGTTTAGATTGCTAAGTTTTTTTGTTTTGTTTTTTGTTTTTTACTAGAGTAAGTCACATTTATCAGTAGAGCACTTAATTTTGTTTTTGCTTGTTTTGTTTCTGAAGCAGCCCTTATACTTTGGAGCATGGATTCTTGTCTCTGTGGTTGCCTTAGTTGGAATCTTGACAGACCTGCAGTCTGTGTCCTCACTTGAGAAAAGGGAAAGCACGGCTGGGGAAAAAAAAAGAGCCTGGTGTGGTGACACATGCCTTTAATCCCAGCACTCGGGAGGCAGAGGTAGGAGGATTACTGTGAGTTCGAGGCCACCCTAAGACTACAAAGTTAATTCCAGGTCAGCCAGAGTGGTGAGACCCTACCTCAGGAAAAAAAAATGTAACTCCAAGTTTTTATTATTATTTGAGAGAGAGAGAATGGGGATGCCAGGGCTTCTAGTCATTGCAAATGAACTCCAGAAGCATGTGCCACCTTGTGCATCTGGCTTTACATGGCTTACTAGGGGTACTAGGGGTCCTTGGGCTTTGCAGGCAAACACCTTAATTGCTAAGTCATCTGTCCAGCCCTCCAAGTTTTTACTGAGTCCTTAAGCCTTACTGATAATTGTCATCTTTTTTTATTATTATTTATTTATTTATTTGAGAGAGAGAGATACAGAAATAGGCAGGTAGAGAGAGAGAAAGAGAGAAAGAGAGAAAGAGAGAATGGGTGCGCCAGGGCCTCCAGCCACTGCAAACGAACTCCAGATGCATGCACCCCCTTGTGCATCTGGCTTACGTGGGTCCTGGAGAATCAAGCCTCAAACCGGGGTCCTTAGGCTTCATAGGCAAGCGTTTAACCACTAAGCCATCTCTCCAGCCCTGATAATTGTAATCTTTAAGACTAATTAGGAAAAGTCTTGAAAGGTTGATTAAATACATCCGTTGCTATTGAATTTATCAATTTATTTATTTGAGAGAGAGAGAATGGGAACACCAGGGCCTCCAGCCTCTGCAAGTGAACTCTGCAAATGAACTCCAGATGCAAGTACAACTTTGTGCATCTAGCTTACATGGGTCCTGAGGAATCTAACCTGGGTCCTTTGGCTTTGCAGGCAAACACCTTAACTGCTAAGCCGTTTCTCCAGCCTGCGTAATCTCTTTTAAAACAGATGCTGCCAGAGCTCACCTTCAACTTAAATCTTTTACCAGTTAATGGAGCCAAGCACAGTGTGGTATATACCTGTAGTAGATGCTATTCAGGAGGCTAAAGCTCACTTGAACCTAGAAGTACAAAAACCAGCTTGGGCAATTAGGAGCCCCCATCTCAAAACACAGACAAGCAAACACACAGTCTAGTCAGCACATGACTTAACTACATTATGTCTTGTGTGCAGTTCAGAAGAGCTGTGTACACTTTTTTTTTTTTTTTTTGTTGCCCCTGTCCTCGTGGTTGTCCTGACTTAGTGACTCAGCATCATCCTTGGCACTCTCTGCTTGAATGTCACTGTTCCCCACCCTGGCAGTTTGCCAGGTCCTGTTGCTGCTTCCTTTTAAATAACTACTTTTCTATTCCTCTTTACCTTTGCTTTCTTGTCCTTTTTGAGGCAGGTTCTCACTGTAGCCCAGGCTAACCCGGAGCTCACTCTTTAGCTCCCGGCTGGCCTTAAACTCAGTGATCCTTCTACCTCTGCCTCCAAGTGTTGGCACTAAAAGCATGCACCACCAGCCTCCCTCTTACCTTTGTTGCAGTCTCTTTCATCGCTTAAGATTATTGTGCCAGGCATGGTGGTGCATGCCTTTAATCCCTGCACTCGGGGAGGCAGAGGTAGGATCACTTTGAGAAGATAGACCCCCATGTGTCCATTTGAGGTGGCTGGATAAACACAACAGCCTGGTGCAGACAGTGGAGTCACATTTGGGCATAGAGAGGAGTGACATTTTAATGCATGCCGCAGTATAGATGAACCTCGAACATGTTTGCCTAAGTGAAATATGCCAGCTACACAAGAGCAAGTACTGTCTGCTTCTCCTTAATATGTGGACCTGCGATAGGCAGATTCAGAGTAATGGAACTGGAATAGGATGATGGAATTATTTATATTTATTATAATTTTTATTATAATTATATATATATTTGGGGCTGGAGAAATGGCTTAGCAGTTAAGGCGCATGCCTGCAAAGCCTAAGGACCCCACTTCCATTCACCAGGTCCCATGTAAGCCAGATTCACAAAGGGGCACATGTGTCTGGAGTTCGGTTGCAGTGGCTGGAGGCCCTGGCACACCCATTCTCACTGTCCCTTTCCCCCCCCCATCTCTGTCTCTAATAAAAATAAATAAGTAGCTGGGTGTGGTGGCCCATGCCTTTAATCTCAGCACTTGAGAGGCAGAGGTAGGTGGTTTGCCGTGAGTTCGAGGCCACCCTGAGACCAATTCCAGGTCAGCCTGAGCTAGAGTGAGACCCTACCTCGAAAAACCAAAATAAATAAATAAATAAATAAATAAATAAATAAATAAATAAATAAATAAATAAATATAAAATCTTTAAAAAATATTTATTTATTTGCAACTAGAGATATATATATATATAGAGAGAGAGAGAGAGAATGAGCATGCCAGGGCCTCTAGCCACTGCAGACAAACTCCAGATGTATGTTCCTCTTTTGTGCATCTGGCTTTCTGTGGATACTGGGGAAATGAACTCGGATTGTTAGGTTTGGCAGGCAGGCACCTTAACCTCCGAGCCACCTCTATAGCCCATGGCCTCAGAGCTTTTGCCAAGCCTCTGTAGTACATCCTTTTCCTTTAAGATTACCTCAAAAGCTACTTCCACTGCTTTTTCCAAGATAAAACCCATAAACATTAACTGTTTTCTTCTCACTACTGCTTGTGTCTTGGACATTGCTTAAAGCAGTTAGCACACTGTCTGCATCTTTGTCTTCAAGATGATCCTTTCATGCAGGAGACACTCATCTCATGTTCACTGAATGGAAACGAATCCAACCCTCTCTATGGATGGAGAAATTGGATCCTAGGGAAGTCATATGGTGATAGATACAGGTGTATATTCTATTTCAGAAGTTTTCTTCTAAGTCTGGGGGTGTTGCTTAGTAGTAGAGCACTTGCCTATCATGCACAGGGCCCTCAGTTCAATCCCCAGTGTCACCAAAATAACAAAAAAGTTTCCCTATACATTGACATGCTGTGATCATGAATCTTGTGGAAGTTCTGTCCATATTAGTATTGGCAAATCAGCACTATTCTTAGTCTGGGGTTCTTTCAGCCACGTAAAGAGTTAATTTTGACCAGGCGTGGTGGCGCACACTTTTAATCCCAGCACTTGGGAGGCAGAAGTAGGAGGACCGTGAGTTCAAGGCCAGCCTGAGACTACATAGTGAATTCCAGGTCAGCCTGGGCTAGAGCAAGACCTACCTCGAAAAACTAAAAAAAGAGAGAGAGAGAACTAGTTTTGTTTTCTATCCTGTGCAAATGAAGATCCTAATGTGTTTCTATCTGTTTTCAGTTTTATGTTTCCTGTTGCAGGTGGAATAAGACCCCCTCAAGGTATGTGAAAATTCCCATTTTTTAAATTTATTTTTTAATTTATTGACAACTTTCTTAATTGTAGACAATAACCCACTTGACCCTTTGCAGCTCCACCCTCCATCATACGTTTTCCCCTCTCAATCAGTCTCTTTTTTATTTTGATGTCATCATCTTTTCCTCATCTTTTCCTCCTATTATGATGCTCTTGTGTAGGTAGTGCCAGGCACTGCCAGGTCATGAATATCCAGGCCATTTTGAGTCTGGAGGAGCATGTTGTATGAGTCCTACCCTTCTTTTGGCTCTTACGTTCTTCCTGCCACCTCTTCGGCAATGGACCCTGAGCCTTGGAAGGTGTGTTAGAGACGTTTCAGTGCTAAGCACTCTTCTGTCCCTTCTTCTCAGCACTGTGGTGCCTTCTGAGTCATCCCAAGGTCACCACCATCTGAAAAGAGAAGCTTCTCTAACCAACATTGAGAGTAGCATTAATATATGGGTATGAACAGTAAAAGAAGTGCTTTACCGGGCAGTTTGATGAGCATAGTCTACACATTTAGCCAGACGCCAGCAGACGTTACACCCCTAGGGCTCTTGACCTGTTGTGCGTTTTCGGTATCAGGGATGTGTTCCCTTCCATGGGGTGGGCCTCCAGTCCAATTAGAGTGTGGCTGCTTTCCCCCATAACAGACATACTACTATTGCACCCATTGGCTCATTTGGCCTGGCTGACCAAATTTAAGGCTTACAGTGTCCACTGTTGTTTTTCTCTGATTTCACTGTGATTTTTCTCTGTCCCCCATTGAACTGCATGCAGTGTAGCTTTTTCCAGCTTTCTATCAGCTGGTCTACATGGAGGAGGTTTTCAGCTTAGCACTGGCAGGATTTCTCATGACCTTGTAGCCCAAGTTTGTGGCGTATTTAGCAATATGGTCTTACCATCTATTCCTGGTGGGATACCAAGACCCTCGGCAATAGTCTGTAATGTTTGGGGGGCATCAGAGACCTCTCTGGCCAACAACTCACTGGAAGGTAAAAATTCCCATTTCTTCATCAGTTTTGGGGACGCAACCTGTGGTCTCATACGTGCTAGGGAAGCATTCGTCACTGAGCTACATCCCCAGCCCAGAAGCTTACGTTTTGAAATTTTGTTTTTCCATGATGTTTCTGAATTTACAAATGGATAGAAAACAAGATATTTTGCTGTGAAATAGAATAAAATTTTCCTTTAGTATTTTTTGTTTGGTTTTTTTTTTTTAAGCTGGGCATGGTGGCACATGCCTTGAATCTCAGTACTTGGGAGGCAGAGGTAGGAGGAGCACTGTGAGTTCAAGGCCACCCTGAGTCTACATAGTGAATTCCAGGTCAGCCTGGGCTAGAGTGAGACCCTACTTCAGGAAAAAAAAAAAAAAAAAAAAAAAAAAAGTTTTTTTTTTTTTTTTTTGAGAGAATGAGAATGGACATGCCAGGTCCTCCCAACTGCAACTGAACTACAGATGCATGTACCTCTTTGTGCATCTGGCTTTATTTAGGTACTAGGGGATTGAACTCAGGCTGTCAGGCTTTGCAAGCAAGTGCCTTGAACCACTGAGCCATCTCTCTCAGCCCCTATAATCTTAAATCTATATGACTCTTAAAATGTCTCAAAAAGTGTTTAATTTGGAGATTGATCAGGATCACTCCTCATTTCTTCCAAACTTAAATAAATATTATGTCTCTAGTTACTATTTAACCTCAGAGATGAAGGAAACCTTGCAACAAGAGGATTAAGAATGGGTATTAAGGGCTGGAGAGATGGCTTAGTGGTTAAGGTGCTCGTGAAGCCTAAGGACCCATGTTCCATTCTCCTGGTCCCACATAAGCCAAACATACAAAGTGATGCAAGTGTGCAAGGTTGCACATGTGCACAAGGTAGCACGTGCATCTGAAGCTCGATTGCAGTGGCTTGAAGCCCTGATGCACCAATTCTCCCTCCCCCTCCCCCTCTTCACATAAAGAAAAAGGCCAGTCTGTTGGGCTTGCCTCAAAAAAAGTTGGTATCAGGCTGAGGAAATGGCTTAGTGGTTAAGACACTTACCTGCAAAACCTAAGGACCCTGGTTCAATTCTCCAGGACCCACATAAGCCAGATGTACAAAGGGATGCATGTGTCTGGAGTTCATTTGCAGTGGCTAGAGGCCCTGGTGTGCCCATTCTCTCTCTCTCTCTCTCTCTCTGCCTCTTCTTCTCTGTCTCTCAAATAAATTAAAAAATAATTAAATTTAATTAATTAAATCAAATAAATTTTTAAAATGGGTATTGCCAGGCATGGTGGCGCACATCTTTAATCCCAGCACTAGGGAATGCAGAGGTAGGAGGATTGCCGTGAGTTCGAGGCCACCCTGAGACTATACAGTTAATTCCAGGTCGGCCTGGGCCAGAGTGAGAATCTACCTCACAAAAAAAAAAAAAAAAAAAAAAAAAAAAAAAAAAGTATCAAGCCAGGTGTGGTGGTGCACATCTTTAATCCCAGCACTCAGGAGGCAGAGATGGGAGGATTGCAGTGAGTTCAAGGCTACCCTGAGACTACGTAGTGAATTCCAGGTCAGCTTGAGCTAGAGTGAGACCCTACCTTGCAAAACAAAACAAAACAAAAACCAAAAAAATGGGAATCAGAATTGAAACCAGCTGTAATTCTCTGAATGACATCTTTCTACTACCTAGGCATTTCATAGATTGTTAGTGCCACAAGGTGGGAGCCACATTTGTCTTATGTTCATCAGTATATCCAGCACCCAGCATGCATAATAGGTTCCTGTAGATACTTGTTGAATGAGTAAATGAACCCCTTTAGTTATCTTACACTGCCATGTTTTCTTCGTGCCATGAGCATAATGTTGTGCATAAAAAAGTTACATATTCTGATTTCAAGTATTTAATCTCAGCTAGGTGTGGTGCTAATTCTCAGTGATTGGGAGGCTGAGGGAAGAGAATTGTGAGTTTGAAGTCAGCCTGGACTAGATAGTGAGATCCTTTATCAAAAATACCAACTATGGCCGGGCATGGTGGCGCACGCCTTTAATCCCAGCACTTGGGAGGCAGAGATAGGAGGATCGCCGTGAGTTCAAGGCCACCCTGAGACTACATAGTTAATTCCAGGTCAGCCTGTGCCAGAGTGAGACACTACCTCGAAAAACCAAAAAAAAAAAAAAAAAAAAAAAAAAAAAACTATGGGTCTAGAGAGATGACTCAGTAGTTAAGACATTTGTCTGCTAAGTCTAAGGACCCAGGTTTCATTTCCCAGTACCCACGTAAAGCCAGATGCACAAGGTGGCATATATGTCTAGAGTTTATCTGCAGTGGCTAGAGGCCCTGATGTGCCCATTCTCTTTCTTACCTGCCTCCTCCCCTCTCTCATAATTAAATAAATATTTTTTAAAAACAACTACACAGGGCTGGAGAAATGGCTTAGTGGTTAAGGCATTTGCCTGCAAAGCCAAAGGATCCTGGTTCCATTCTCCAGGACCTATGTAAGCCAGATGCACAAGGGGGTGAATGCATCTGAGTTCATTTTGTAGTGGCTCAAGGCCCTGGTGTGCCCTTCCCCCTCCTCTTTCTCACTCTCAAATAAATAAATAAATAAATAAATAAATAAAATATATTTTTTAAAAAACTACACGTGCCTTTAGTCCCAGTATTTAAGAGGTAGAGGTAGGAGGATCTCTGTGAGTTCAAGGCCAGCCTGGGAATACAGAGTAGATTCCAGGTCAGCCTGGGCTAGAGTGAGACCCTACCTTTGGAAAAAAAGAAAGAAAAAACTGCAATCATTTAATTGTCAGTTTTATTTTTTATTTTTTTATTTTTTGGTGTTTCAAGTTAGGGTCTCACTCTAGGCCAGGCTGACCTGGAATTCACTCTGTAGTCTCAGGGTAGCCTCGAACTCATGGTGATCCTCCTACCTCTGCCTCCCGAGTGCTGGGATTAAAGGTGTATGCCACCACACCCGGCTTCTGGCAAGTTTTATTTGTAGAAATGTCTCTGTGGGGTGTGCCCTTTCTGTTTGGTTTTAGAACCAGGGCCCACCAACTATATTGTCAAGGAAGGAGATAACATCATGACGTATTCTACTGTGGACAGAATGTCAAGGAAGGATTAGATCTACCCTTGTTTTGCTTCTTTCTGTTCACTTTTCCTACTCCACCATCTTCCCCTCCAACCTTTTCAGTGTCCAGCTGCTTCTGAAAACAGTAGACTTGTGGAGAAACAGACTCCTGGGTCACCAGCAGAGATAAAAGATAGAGCGGCTCAGTAGCAGGTGGTCATGGCTCACCCTGACTTTGTCTCCACTTATAATCAGTGAGGGAGGTTGAATTTCAGGTAAATTTTTCCAAGGGTCAGTTGTATTCTTTTCATTGTGTTCACATTTATGCATTATTTAAGCTACCTGCAATTAGATGTATTCCAGATTTAGATCAAATAGTTTAAGATCTTGTGTCCTTTACAGTAATGTGTTCATAATCATGTATGCTGTATTGCTTTGCCTTTTTATAAACTTTCAAGTAAAAATCTACATATGAAGCAAAGAAACTGATAAAAAGAGATTCCAAAGAGTTGCCTTTTTTTTTTTTTTTTTTTTTAATTCTGGAATTTGGAATAGTTTTGGAGGATTTTTCAGTTCCCTAGAATGGCCAGACATGGTAGCGCACACCTTTAATCCCAGCACTCAGTTGGCAGAGGTAGGAGAATCACCCTGAGTTTGAGACCACCTGGAGACTACATAGTGAACTCCAGGCCAGCTTGGTCTAGAGCAAGACCCTACCTCGAAAAAACAAACAAAAATGTCCCTAGAGCTGGGTGTGGTGTCACACGCCTTTAATCCTAGTACTCGGGAGGTAGAGGTAGAAGGATCACTGTGAGTTCAAAGCCACTCTGAGACTACATAGTGAATTCCAATTTCAGCCTTAACTACAATGAGACCCTACCTCAGAGAACCAAAAAAAAAAAAAAAGAAAGAAAGAAAAGAAAAGAAAATGTCCCTAGATTGGTTCTTGGTATGGAGCAGGCCTTTGAGTTTCTGAATAAATGAGTAAATAAGTGACTAGCCTGCCCGTGCTAGCTGCTCCCCTCAGACATAAATTCTGCTTATGCTCCTGAAATTAAGCAGTAAGTAACCTGGAGCATAAATAAGACAGATCATGTCATAGGTTTCCTAGGCCTTTGCCTTTAGATTTTGTTTGCTTACATTTTTTTTTTAAGGTAGAGTTTTGCTTGACCTGGACTTCATTCTGTAGTCTCAGGGTGGTCTCGAACTTACATCAATCCTCTTATCTCTGCCTCCCGAGTGCTGGGATTAATTGTGCACCACCATGCCTGGCTCTTATTTATTGGTTTTTTTTTTTAATTTTATTGACAACTTCCTTAATTGTAGACAATATCCCATGGTACTTCCCTCCTTTCCCCCACTTTCCCCTTTGAAACTCCACTCTCCACCATTTCCTCCCCTCTCAATCAATCTCTTAATTTTGATGTTATCTTTTCCTCTTATTTTTAAAAATATTTATAAGAGAGAGAAAGAGGCAGATAAAGAGAATGGGTACACCAGGACCTCTAGCCACTGCAAACAAACTCCAGACACATGTGCCACCTTGTGCATCTGGCTTATGGGGGGTAGTGGTGACTTGAGCCTGGGTCCTTAGGCTTCAGAGGCAAGTGCCTTAACCACTAAACTATTTCTCCAGCCCTGTTTGTTGTTTATTGATTGAGACAGGGTTTCACTATATATCCCAGGTGTTGCAGTCAAGTTCACATTGCTGACAGAAAACACCCAATCAAGAGCAGCTTGTGGGGGGAAGAAAAGGTTTATTTTGGCTTACAGACACAGGAAGCTCCGTGATGGCAGGGGAATGTGGTGGTCTGAGCAGAGGATGGACATCAGCAGCAGCAGAGTGTGCCAAACACTGGCAAGGGGAAACTGGCTATAACACCCATAAGCCCGCCCCCAACAAAACACTGCCTCCAGGAGGATTCAATTCCCAATTTGCCATTAGCTGGGGACCTAGCATTCAAAGCACCTAAGTTTATGGGGGGACACCTCAATCAAACCACTACACCAGGCTAGCCTCAAACTTGTAATCCTATTAGTAGAGCACTTGCCTATCATGCACAGGGCCCTCAGTTCAATCCCCAGTGTCACCAAAATAACAAAAAGTTTCCTATACATTGACATGCTGTGATCATGAATCTTGTGGAAGTTCTGTCCATATTAGTATTGGCAAATCAGCACTATTCTTAGTCTGAAGGTCTTTTTCAGCCACGTGAAGAGTTAATTTTGACCAGGCGCGGTGGCGCACACTTTTAATCCCAGCACTTGGGAGGCAGAAGTAGGAGGACCGTGAGTTCAAGGCCAGCCTGAGACTACATAGTGAATTCCAGGTCAGCCTGGGCTAGAGCAAGACCTACCTCAAAACTAAAAAGAGAGAGAGAGAACTAGTTTTGTTTTCTATCCTGTGCAAATGAAGATCCTAATGTGTTTCTATCTGTTTTCAGTTTTATGTTTCCTGTTGCAGGTGGAATAAGACCCTCAAGGTATGTGAAAATTCCCATTTTTAAATTTATTTTTAATTTATTGACAACTTACAGATGTTTCAGTGCTGGACATTCTTCTGTCCCTTCTTCTCAGCACTATGTTGCCTTTTGGGTCATTGCAGTGGTCACTGCCATCTGAAAAGGAACAGACATGCCACCATTGCACTTGTTGGCTCATTTGGCTTGACTGGCCAAATTTAAGGCTTTCAGTGTCCACTGTTGAGTATCTCCACTGGTGATTTCTCTCCCCCATTGAACTGCATGCTGCATAGCTTTTTCCAGCTTTCTGTCAGCTGGTCCACATGGAGGAGGTTTTCAGCTTAGCTCCAGCAGGATTTCTCAGTGAACTTGCAGCCCAAGTATGTGGAGTCTTCAGCAATAGGGTCTTACCGTCTATTCCTGGTGGGAAACAAAGGGCCTCGACAATGGCCTATAATGTTTTGTGGGTATCTGTGACCTCTCTGGCCAACAACTCCCTCTCTCTTTCTTATCCATATTTTTTTTTTTTTTTTTTTCTTGTAAATACATGGTTTTGTAGTAAATTTAGGTTTCCAAGGAAAAAGGTAAAACATTTATAATATCTTAAGATGGCTCAGGTTAATCCTCCTCCCACCCAACCTAAGGCCTCCTATCCTTTCCCCTGGACCCAGTGTAAACCTGGATCCCCAGTAATCTGACATCCACATTTGTCTACAATAACCCAGGTTCCCTCCCTCCCTCCCTTGCAGTGGCTTTCTAGCCCTGATGCTACAATTTCCCTTTATCCCAACTTCAATAAATCTAAACATTTTGTTGCTGTGGATCTGAAAGTACCAAGTATCAGGCTTTGGCTTTGACTTAAGTGGACCTGGATTACCTGCAAAACCTAAGGACCCTGCAGCTCAATCCTCAGGACTCACATGATCCTCCTGTACAAAGCCTGCATGTCTGGGATTAAAGATGTTCACCCACCAGAGACACCTGGCCAGCCCCGTCTCTTCTCTCTCTCTGTTCTTTCTGCCTCTTCTTCTCTGCACCTCAAATAAATTGGAAATGTCAAATTTAATTTTTGGCCTTCAAAAAAATTTATAACAGTGATATATGCCATAAATCAGTTGGTATATTTTAAGCCACCCCTGCATTTCCTGTTCATCTCCATCTACCTAGTCCAGGTGAATGATCATTTTTTTTTTCAAGGTTGCCACTCTATCAGTGCTGAGAACATGAACAGTACTAAGAATCTCAGAATGGCCTTGCTGCAGGGTGAGGCCTGAGTTGAGAAAGCAAGTGCTGGGAATAATCATTGTCCTTGTCTTTACAAACACACAAGATGGTCCTTTGATGTATTCTGTTTGCTAGTATTTTGTTGAAAATTTTGCATCTACATTCAAAGAAGGGAGATTGGTCTATAATTTGATTTTTTTGTTCTGGCTTTATCTGGTTTTGGTATTGGAGTCAATGCCTGACTCAGTAAAGATGTTTGGTAGTATTCCTTAGCCCAGCCTGGTTTTCCAGACTAGACACTTTGCACCACGGGGTTGGTTTTTCCAAGAATTCTCACTCCTGGTTCAGGCTGACCTGGAATTTTTTTTTTTTTTCTCAGGTTTTTCTCAAACTCCCTCACTCTCAGCCCAGGCTGACTCCCAATTACTCTGGGATTAAAGGCGTCGCCATCTCCTCCTACCACTTTTCTGTTTATGGGATTAAAGAAGCATTAAGTACCCGTTCTTCTGTTTACAGTCTAGTAGAATTCACCTTTAGATCTATCTGAGCCTGGACTTTTAGTTGGAGAAGCAAACTGCATTTTTATTTTATTTTTTATTTTAAAATTTATTTTTGGAGAGACCTGGCAGAGATAGAGATTTAAATGACTCTTCTTTTTAAAAATTTTTATTTATGTATTTTCAAGAGAGAGAGAGGAGAAAGAGAGTGATAGAGAATACACAATCAGGCTTCCAGGTAGATGTTGCAGTGATGAAGATACATTTGTCTGCTAAATCTAAGACCCAGGTTTCATTTCCAGTACCCACGCAAAGCCAGATGCACAAGGTGGCATATGTGTCTAGAGTTTATCTGCAGTGGCTGAAGGCCCTGATGTGCCCATTCTCTTCTTACCTACACTCCTCCTCTCTCATAATTAAATAAATATTTTTTTAAAAACAACCACACGGGGCTGGGAGAAATGGCTTAGTGGATTAAGCATTTGCCTGTAAAGCCAAAGGATCCTGGTTCCATTCTCCAGGACCTATGTGCTTGGGGAATGCCAAGGTGAATGCATCTAGAGTTCATTTTGTAGTGGCTCAAGGCCCTCTGTGCCCTTCCCCTTCTCTCTTTCTCACTCTCAAATAAATAAAATAAATAAATAAAATAAATAAAATATATATTTTTAAAAACTACACGTGCCTTTAGTCCCAGTATTTAGAGGTAGAGGTAGGAGGATCTCTGTGGAAGTTCAAGGCCAGCCTGGGAATACAGAGTACAGATGCATGTACCTCTTTGTGCATCTGGCTTTATTTAGGTACTAGGAGATTGAACTCAGGCTGTCAGGCTTTGCAAGCAAGTGCCTTGAACCACTGAGCCATCTCTCTCAGCCCCTATAATCTTAAATCTATATGACTCTTAAAATGTCTCAAAAAAGTGTTTAATTTGGAGATTGATCAGGATCACTCCTCATTTCTTCCAAACTTAAATAAATATTATGTCTCTAGTTACTATTTAACCTCAGAGATGAAGGAAACCTTGCAACAAGAGGATTAAGAATGGGTATTAAGGGCTGGAGAGATGGCTTAGTGGTTAAGGTGCTCGTGAAGCCTAAGGACCCATGTTCCATTCTCCTGGTCCCACATAAGCCAAACATACAAAGTGATGCAAGTGTGCAAGGTTGCACATGTGCACAAGGTAGCACGTGCATCTGAAGCTCGATTGCAGTGGCTTGAAGCCCTGATGCACCACTCCTCCCCCCCCCCTCTTCACATAAAGAAAAAGGCCAGTCTGTTGGGCTTGCCTCAAAAAAAGTTGGTATCAGGCTGAGGAAATGGCTTAGTGGTTAAGACACTTACCTGCAAAACCTAAGGACCCTGGTTCAATTCTCCAGGACCCACATAAGCCAGATGTACAAAGGGATGCATGTGTCTGGAGTTCATTTGCAGTGGCTAGAGGCCCTGGTGTGCCCATTCTCTCTCTCTCTCTCTCTCTCTCTCTCTCTCTCTCTGCCTCTTCTTCTCTGTCTCTCAAATAAATTAAAAAAATAATTAAATTTAATTAATTAAATCAAATAAATTTTTAAAATGGGTATTGCCAGGCATGGTGGCGCACATCTTTAATCCCAGCACTAGGGAATGCAGAGGTAGGAGGATTGCCGTGAGTTCGAGGCCACCCTGAGACTATACAGTTAATTCCAGGTCGGCCTGGGCCAGAGTGAGAATCTACCTCACAAAAAAAAAAAAAAAAAAAGGGTATCAAGCCAGGTGTGGTGGTGCACATCTTTAATCCCAGCACTCAGGAGGCAGAGATGGGAGGATTGCAGTGAGTTCAAGGCTACCCTGAGACTACGTAGTGAATTCCAGGTCAGCTTGAGCTAGAGTGAGACCCTACCTTGCAAAACAAAACAAAACAAAAACCAAAAAAATGGGAATCAGAATTGAAACCAGCTGTAATTCTCTGAATGACATCTTTCTACTACCTAGGCATTTCATAGATTGTTAGTGCCACAAGGTGGGAGCCACATTTGTCTTATGTTCATCAGTATATCCAGCACCCAGCATGCATAATAGGTTCCTGTAGATACTTGTTGAATGAGTAAATGAACCCCTTTTTAGTTATCTTACACTGCCATGTTTTCTTCGTGCCATGAGCATAATGTTGTGCATAAAAAAGTTACATATTCTGATTTCAAGTATTTAATCTCAGCTAGGTGTGGTGCTAATTCTCAGTGATTGGGAGGCTGAGGGAAGAGAATTGTGAGTTTGAAGTCAGCCTGGACTAGATAGTGAGATCCTTTATCAAAAATACCAACTATGGCCGGGCATGGTGGCGCACGCCTTTAATCCCAGCACTTGGGAGGCAGAGATAGGAGGATCGCCGTGAGTTCAAGGCCACCCTGAGACTACATAGTTAATTCCAGGTCAGCCTGTGCCAGAGTGAGACACTACCTCGAAAAACCAAAAAAAAAAAAAAAAAAAAAAAAAAAAAAAAACCAACTATGGGTCTAGAGAGATGACTCAGTAGTTAAGACATTTGTCTGCTAAGTCTAAGGACCCAGGTTTCATTTCCTAGTACCCACGTAAAGCCAGATGCACAAGGTGGCATATATGTCTAGAGTTTATCTGCAGTGGCTAGAGGCCCTGATGTGCCCATTCTCTTTCTTACCTGCCTCCTCCCCTCTCTCATAATTAAATAAATATTTTTTTAAAAAACAACTACACAGGGCTGGAGAAATGGCTTAGTGGTTAAGGCATTTGCCTGCAAAGCCAAAGGATCCTGGTTCCATTCTCCAGGACCTATGTAAGCCAGATGCACAAGGGGGTGAATGCATCTGGAGTTCATTTTGTAGTGGCTCAAGGCCCTGGTGTGCCCTTCCCCCCCCCTCCTCTTTCTCACTCTCAAATAAATAAATAAATAAATAAATAAATAAAATATATTTTTTAAAAAACTACACGTGCCTTTAGTCCCAGTATTTAAGAGGTAGAGGTAGGAGGATCTCTGTGAGTTCAAGGCCAGCCTGGGAATACAGAGTAGATTCCAGGTCAGCCTGGGCTAGAGTGAGACCCTACCTTTGGAAAAAAAGAAAGAAAAAACTGCAATCATTTAATTGTCAGTTTTATTTTTATTTTTATTTTTTTGTGTTTCAAGTTAGGGTCTCACTCTAGGCCAGGCTGACCTGGAATTCACTCTGTAGTCTCAGGGTAGCCTCGAACTCATGGTGATCCTCCTACCTCTGCCTCCCGAGTGCTGGGATTAAAGGTGTATGCCACCACACCCGGCTTCTGGCAAGTTTTATTTGTAGAAATGTCTCTGTGGGGTGTGCCCTTTCTGTTTGGTTTTAGAACCAGGGCCCACCAACTATATTGTCAAGGAAGGAGATAACATCATGACGTATTCTACTGTGGACAGAATGTCAAGGAAGGATTAGATCTACCCTTGTTTTGCTTCTTTCTGTTCACTTTTCCTACTCCACCATCTTCCCCTCCAACCTTTTCAGTGTCCAGCTGCTTCTGAAAACAGTAGACTTGTGGAGAAACAGACTCCTGGGTCACCAGCAGAGATAAAAGATAGAGCGGCTCAGTAGCAGGTGGTCATGGCTCACCCTGACTTTGTCTCCACTTATAATCAGTGAGGGAGGTTGAATTTCAGGTAAATTTTTCCAAGGGTCAGTTGTATTCTTTTCATTGTGTTCACATTTATGCATTATTTAAGCTACCTGCAATTAGATGTATTCCAGATTTAGATCAAATAGTTTAAGATCTTGTGTCCTTTACAGTAATGTGTTCATAATCATGTATGCTGTATTGCTTTGCCTTTTTATAAACTTTCAAGTAAAAATCTACATATGAAGCAAAGAAACTGATAAAAAGAGATTCCAAAGAGTTGCCTTTTTTTTTTTTTTTTTTAATTCTGGAATTTGGAATAGTTTTGGAGGATTTTTCAGTTCCCTAGAATGGCCAGACATGGTAGTGCACACCTTTAATCCCAGCACTCAGTTGGCAGAGGTAGGAGAATCACCCTGAGTTTGAGACCACCTGGAGACTACATAGTGAACTCCAGGCCAGCTTGGTCTAGAGCAAGACCCTACCTCGAAAAAACAAACAAAAATGTCCCTAGAGCTGGGTGTGGTGTCACACGCCTTTAATCCTAGTACTCGGGAGGTAGAGGTAGAAGGATCACTGTGAGTTCAAAGCCACTCTGAGACTACATAGTGTGAATTCCAATTTCAGCCTTAACTACAATGAGACCCTACCTCAGAGAACCAAAAAAAAAAAAAGAAAGAAAGAAAAGAAAAGAAAATGTCCCTAGATTGGTTCTTGGTATGGAGCAGGCCTTTGAGTTTCTGAATAAATGAGTAAATAAGTGACTAGCCTGCCCGTGCTAGCTGCTCCCCTCAGACATAAATTCTGCTTATGCTCCTGAAATTAAGCAGTAAGTAACCTGGAGCATAAATAAGACAGATCATGTCATAGGTTTCCTAGGCCTTTGCCTTTAGATTTTGTTTGCTTACATTTTTTTTTTAAGGTAGAGTTTTGCTTGACCTGGACTTCATTCTGTAGTCTCAGGGTGGTCTCGAACTTACATCAATCCTCTTATCTCTGCCTCCCGAGTGCTGGGATTAATTGTGCACCACCATGCCTGGCTCTTATTTATTGGTTTTTTTTTTAATTTTATTGACAACTTCCTTAATTGTAGACAATATCCCATGGTACTTCCCTCCTTTCCCCCACTTTCCCCTTTGAAACTCCACTCTCCACCATTTCCCCTCCCCCTCTCAATCAATCTCTTAATTTTGATGTTATCTTTTCCTCTTATTTTTAAAAATATTTATAAGAGAGAGAAAGAGGCAGATAAAGAGAATGGGTACACCAGGACCTCTAGCCACTGCAAACAAACTCCAGACACATGTGCCACCTTGTGCATCTGGCTTATGGGGGGTAGTGGTGACTTGAGCCTGGGTCCTTAGGCTTCAGAGGCAAGTGCCTTAACCACTAAACTATTTCTCCAGCCCTGTTTGTTGTTTATTGATTGAGACAGGGTTTCACTATATATCCCAGGTGTTGCAGTCAAGTTCACATTGCTGACAGAAAACACCCAATCAAGAGCAGCTTGTGGGGGGAAGAAAAGGTTTATTTTGGCTTACAGACACAGGAAGCTCCGTGATGGCAGGGGAATGTGGTGGTCTGAGCAGAGGATGGACATCAGCAGCAGCAGAGTGTGCCAAACACTGGCAAGGGGAAACTGGCTATAACACCCATAAGCCCGCCCCCAACAAAACACTGCCTCCAGGAGGATTCAATTCCCAATTTGCCATTAGCTGGGGACCTAGCATTCAAAGCACCTAAGTTTATGGGGGGACACCTCAATCAAACCACTACACCAGGCTAGCCTCAAACTTGTAATCCTCTTGCCTTAACTTGCCTAGTGCTGGGATTACAGATGAGCTCCACCACACCTGGCTTGTTAATTTGTTTTTTCGGGGGCGGGGGGGTTTCGAGGTAGGGTCTCACTCTAGCCCAGGCTGACCTGGAATTCTGTATTCTCAGGGTGGCCTCACAGCAATCCTCCTACCTCTGCCTCCCGAGTGCTGGGATTAAAGGTGTGCACCACCAAACCCAGCTTGGCTTTGTTAATTCTTTAAGTTAAAAATTTGTTTAAAAGGGGCCTGGTGGGGCTGGAGAGATGGCTTAGCGGTTAAGGCACATGCCTGTGAAGCCTAAGGACCCCAGTTCGATTCTCCAGGTCCCATGTAAGCCGGATGCACAAGGGGGCACATGTGTCTGGAGTTCATTTGCAGTGGCTAGAGGCCCTGGCGTGCCCATTCGCTCTCTCTTTCCCTCTCTCTGTCTCAAATGTTTTTTTTTTTTAAAGGGGGGGGGTTCTAGAGAGATGGCTTAGTGGTTAAGGTGTTGCCTGCAAAGACAAAGGATCCTGGTTTGATTCTCCAGGACCCATGTGAGCCAGGTGCACAAGGGGGTGCATCATTTCGAATTTGTTTGCTGTGGCTGGAGGCCCTGGTGTGCCTATTCTCTCTCTCTTTCTCCCTCCCTCCCTCCCTCTGTCTCTCCTTCTTCCCTCTCTCCTTCCTTCTTTCTCTCAAGTAAATAGTTTTTAAAAAAAAAAAATAAAGAAAATTTACTTAAAAAATAACAAGCCTGACTTGGTGGCGCACGCCTTTATCCAAGCACTCGAGAGGCAGAGGTAGGAGGATCACTATGAGTTCAAGGCCAGCCTGAGACTATATAGTGAATTCCAGGTCAGCCTGGGCTAGAGGCAAGGCCCTACCTTTAAAAAAAAAAAAAAAAAAAAAAAAAAAAAAAGCCTCTGCCTAGTAGAACCAACATGACTGTAAGGTGTGATAAAATGCAAAATTAGAATAAATTCTGCTCAAGCTATTTTTTTTTTTAATTTCCTTTTCTTTCCAATGCTGAGGATGGAAGCCAGGGCCTTGGTCTTGCTAGGCAAATGCTCATCCACTGAGCTAAATCTACAACCCCTCAAGCTCTGTTTTACTCAATGTCACATACCAAGCATGTTGAACTATGCCTTACATTTAGTATTTATTAAATTCCCAAAGGGCTATATATTTATTCTTATCTGCTCTTGGGAATATTTCATTAGAAAAGTTTGGGAAGGCTGGAGAAAAGGTTTAGAAGTTAAGGTGCTTGCCAGCAAAGCCAAAGGACCCAGGTCCAATTCCCCAGCACCCACGTAAAGCCAGATGCACAAAGTGGCATGTGCATCTGGAGTTTGTATGCAATGGCTAGGTGCCCTGGCATATCTATTCTCTATCTGCCTCTTTCTCTCCTCTCTTGCTCTCACTCTGTTTTAAATAATTAAAACATTTTTTAAAAAAAGAAATGTTTGGGAACTACTAGTTCAAATCATATTTTCAACAATTTTTAGTATTTATTTATTTATTTTATTTATTTATTTAAAGAGAAAGAGATAGAATGGGCATGCCAGGGCCTCTAACCACTGCAAATGAACTCCAGACACATGCGCCACCTTGTGTATCTAGTTTACATCGGTTCTGGAGAATTGAACCTGGTCCTTAGGCTTTGCAGGCAAGTGCCTTAACCACTGAGCATCTCTCCAGCCCTCGCCATAGTTTTATTGTCATTGCAGCACACGCTTTGCCCACCAGTGACTATATTGTGGCTGATGTTTATATTAACTACTCATGTAAGGAAAGGGAAGAGAATCTTTTTGTTGTTTTGTTTGTTTTGAGGTAGGGTCTCACTCTAGCTCAGGCTGACCTGGAATTCACTCTGTAGTCTCAGGGTAGCCTTGAACTCATGGCAATCCTCCTACCTCTGCCTTCCAAGTGCTGGGATTACAGGCATGTGCCACAATGCCCAGCTACTTTTTTACATATTAAACACTACACATTTTTACAGATAAGAAACCAAGACACAGAAAGAAGATAAGGAAAGTATGGTAGTAGGAACATGCCTGTAATCCCAGCACTCAGGAGGCTGAAGCAAGAGAATTACAGCAAGCTTGAGGCCAGTCTGGGCTCTAGTGTAAGACTCTGTCATAAACCAAGAAGGAAAATAAAGAACTTCAGCAAATTAATGAAGGTACTAAAGCTAGAAGGCAGCACTTCTGTTTGGCTTCCAGAGTTGATGTTAGTGTATTATCTGCTGTTACATAGAATATTACCCCAAGAGGTTACAAGATAAACATTTTGTTATTTCACAATGTGCCTGTGAGTCAGGAATCTGAAAGTGGCTGTGCTGAAGTGTTCCTGGCTCAGAGCTTCTCATAAGGCTACAGAACTGTAGTCATCTGAAAGTTTCATGGAGCTGAAAGATCTGCTTCTATGGTTCATTCAACATGGCAAACTCATGCTGCCTTTTAGCAAGAGGTCTTGGTTCTTCTGCACATGGATTCTTCATAGCACAGCTTGAGAAGTCCTGTGAGGCAGGAGTCCCTTGCCCCAGAGCAGGTGCTCCAAGAGAGCAGGGAGAAAGCTACAGTGTCTTTTCAGAATTAGCCATGGGAGCCTAGCATGGTTGAACATACCTGTACTCCCAACACTTCGAGGCAGAAGGATTAAAACTTCAGGCCAAGGCTGAAGAGATGGCTTAGCAGTTAAGGTGCTTGCCTGTGAAGCCCAAGGACTCATGTCCGACTCTCCAGGTCCCTCATAAGCCAGACATACAAGGTGACGCATGCGCACAAGGTTGCACACGCGCACCAGGTGGCACAGACATCTGGAGTTTGATTGAAGTAGTTGGAGGCCCTGGTGCACCAACATTCTCCCATATAAAGAAAAAAAAGCTTCAGGCTAGCCTTGGCTACATGAGACCTTGTCTCAAGACACAAAACAACAAAACCTGAGGGGATATGATGGAGATTGGAGTTCTAAAGTGGAATGGGGGAGGGGAGGAAAATATGTGTTTTTTGTATGTAACTATAGAAGTTGTCAATAAAAAAATAATAAAAAAACCTGAATTTGGAAGTTAAAGTTATCTTTTCTTTCTTTCTTTTTTAATTAATTAATTTATTTATTAGAGACAGAGAGAGGGAGAGAGAGAAAGAATGAGAATGGACACATCAGGGCCTCTAGCCATTACAAATGACCTCCAGACACATGCGCCACCATGTGCATCTGGCTTACATGGGACCTGGAGAATTGAACCGGGGTCCTTAGGCTTCACAGGCATGTGCCCTAACTGCTAAGCCATCTCTCCAGCCCTAGAGTTATCTTTTCTGTGGTGTGCTGTTAGCTATACTAGTCAGTGTGGGAAGGAAAGACAAAGTTATGAATACCAGGAGCAGAAAACAGCAGTGCACATGTTCAAGGCTCTGAACTATATTTAGGTCATACTGATCATTTCTCACTATGTACCCAAATTCTACATGACAGATATTACTACCTTAACATTGAAAGTTTTGTAGCTTGCCCAAGGTCACATAGCAGAGTAAATGATGGGATTCTTACTCAAGCCTGTCTCATCAGGAGCTTGGGGTTCCATTGCACTGTGCAGCCTTTTAGTTAGAAAATCCCCTGGGCACTCATGGGGAAAATTAAGAAATTAAGAAAATAAAGCCAGGCGTGATGGCGCACGCCTTTAATCCCAGCACTTGGGAGGCAGAGGTAGGAGGATCGCCGAGAGTTCGAGGCCACCCTGAGACTACATAGTTAATTCCAGGTCAGCCTGGACCAGAGTGAGACCCCACCTCGGAAAAAAAAAAAAAAAAAAAAAAATATTAAGAAAATAAAATAAACTTGAGGGCTGGAGAGATGGCCTAGTGGTTAAAGCGCTTGCCTGCAAAGCCAAAGGACCTCAGTTCGATTCCTCAGGACCCACGTAAGCCAGATGTACAAGGTGGCGCATGCATCTAGAGTTCATTTGCAGTGGCTGAAAGCCTTGGCATGCCCATTCTCTCTCTGCTTTTTTCATGCTCATAAATAAATAAATAAATAAAATTTTTTGAAAAATAAATAAACTTGAGGGCTGTAGAGAAGGCTTAGTGGTTAAGGTGCTTGCTTGCAAAGCCAAAGGACCCAGGTTCAATTCCTCAGGACCCACATAAGTTAGATGTGTAAGGTGGCACATCTAGAGTTTGTTTGCAGTGGCTAGAGGCCCTGGTGCACCCATTTTTTTATCTATCTGCCTCTTCCCCACCCTCAAATAAATAATTTTTTTTAATTAAAAAGAAAATAGGGGCTGGAGAGAAGGCTTAGCAATTAAGGCACTTGTGTACAAAGCCAAAGAACCTTGGTTTGATTCCCCAGGACCCACATAAGCCAGATACACAAGGTGGTACATGCGTCTGGAGTTTGTTTGCAGTGGCTGGAAGCCCTGGTGCACCCATTTTCTCTTTTTCTCTCTCTCTCCTTCCCTCCCCCTCTCTCTCTCCAAAATAAATAAATAATAAAATATTTAAAATATATACTTGAAACCATGTTAACTTTAATAAAGCTTTGGTATTTTTCAGCAGGCCTGATACCAATGCAGCAACAAGGATTTCCTATGGTCTCTGTCATGCAGCCTAGTATGCAAGGCATGATGGGAATGAATTACAGCTCTCAAATGTCCCAAGGACCCATTGCAATGCAGGTACTTGCTTCATTAGTTGATGGTTTGTAAAGTTAATGTTTGTTGCTAGGTATCTGCATATTAAGAGCTTAATGTTCTATGTAGATATAATTTAGATACAATCTAAATTGAGTGTTATATTTAGATATATCTTTATTGAGATGGAGTCTTACTATATTGTCTTAAGTGATCCTCCTGCTTTAGCCTCCCAAGTAGGTGAGATTGTGTGTCATAATACCCTGGTTTTGTTTCAGTGCAGAGGCTAAAAACTAGGGACTCACACATGCTAGGGAACTAGTCTAAAAATCCTAAATATAGGGACTGGAGAGATTGCTTAGCAGTTAAGGCGTTTGCCTGCAAAGCCAAAGGATCCCAGTTCAATTCTCCAGGACCCACATAAGCCAGATGTACAAGGGGCACATGCATCTGGAGTTCATTTGCAGTGGCTGGAGGCCCTGGTATGCCCATTCTCTCTCTCTTTCAACTAAATAAATAAGTAAAATATATATTCTTTTAAAATCCTAAATATAGGCAGGCACGGTAGTGTATACCTTTAGTCCCAGTACTCAGGAGGCAGAGGTAGGAGGATTGCTGTGAGTTCAAGGCCACCTTGACACTATATAGTGTATTCTAGGTCAGCCTGGGCTAGAGCAAGACCCTACCAAAAAAAAAAAAAAATCCTAACTATGTGAGTTACTGAATTAGCAGAATAGAGTATGGAACTATATTTTTAAAAGTATTTTATTGATTTATTTGCAGGAAGAGAGAACAAACAGGCATGCCAGGGCCTCTTGCTACTGTAAACAAATTCCAGACACATGTGCCACTTTGTGCATCTGGCTTTACATGGGTACTGGGGAATCAAACCAAGAATGGCAAGCTTTTGGTAGTAAGCACCTTTTAACGTTGAGCTGTCTCCCCAGCCCTGGAACTATATTTTTATGATCTAAGAAATAAAAACTGAAGTGGAAAATTTTGATAGTAAACTCAAAATTATAAAAATAACACAGCATATTTAGACAATTTCATTCTTTAAAAATATTAATTAAGCTGGGCGTGGTGGCACACACCTTTAATCCCAGCACTCGGGAGGCAGGGTTAGGAGGATCACCATGAGTTCAAGGCCAGCCTGAGACTACATAGTGAATTCCAGGTCAGCCTCAACTAGAGTGAGGCTCTACCTCAAAAGTACATATATATTAATTTGGGAGAGAGAATGGGTGTTCCAGCCTTGTGATGCTGCAAACAAACTGCAGATGCATGCACCACTTTGTGCATCTGGCTTTATGTGGGTACTGGGGAATCGAACCCAGGCCGTCAGGCTTTTCAAGCATACACCTTTAATCACGGAGCCATCTCTCTAGCTATATTTAAACCATTTCAAAATTGAAAAGCTAATGTAAAGAATTATTTCTGTGTGTACATGTTTGCATGTGTGCATGCATGTAGAGGCCAGAGGACAGCCTTAAGTGACAATCTCAGGAATGCCATCCAGCTCCTTTGAGACAGGGTCTCTTACTGGCCTGGAGCTCACCAATTAGGCTACACGGGCTGGTCAGTCAGCTGCACCTCCCCCCTTGTCTCTAGGATCTGCCTGGCTCTGGGATTGCAGGGACATACCGCCACACCCAGCATTTTATGTGAGTGCTGACAGTTGAACTCAGGTCCTCAGACTTGCAAGGCAACCACTTTATCAACTGAGCTATCTCCCCAGCCTCTTGGA
This sequence comes from Orientallactaga sibirica, assembly GCA_036365145.1. Taxonomy (NCBI): domain Eukaryota; kingdom Metazoa; phylum Chordata; class Mammalia; order Rodentia; family Dipodidae; genus Orientallactaga; species Orientallactaga sibirica. The sequence continues at coordinate 2,766,164 of JAEOAD010002422.1, read as the reverse complement.
GAATTCTATGGATGGTTTAACAGCAGGTTAAAAATGGCTAAAAAAATGAATTAGTGATCTGGAAGTGGGTCAGGAGAAGTTATCAAATGCTGAGAAAATGAAAAAAAAAAGAAATCATGTAAGAGATTTTGAAAATACAAGATAAGGGCTAATAAATGTTTAGTTGGAATCTTCGGAGGAAGAGACTAAATCAGAAGAAATAATAGCTAAGACGATTGAACCATTGAAAGATGATGTACAGATTCAGGAAGCTTAATAAATCCAAGCATGATTATATTAGTTATCTACTGCTGTGTAAAAATTAGCTGGGGGGCTGGAGGGATGGCTTAGTGGTTAAGGCACTTACCTGTGAAGCCCAAGGACTCAGGTTTGATTCTCCAGGTCCCACATAAGCCAGATGCACCTGGTGGCACATGCATCTGGAGTTCATTTGCAGTGGCTAGAGGCCCTGATGTGCCCATTCTCTCTCTCATAATAAAAAAAAAAGATTTTTTTTAAATAGCTGGAGCCAAGTATGGTGGCACATCCCTTTAATCCCAGCACTCAGGAGGCAGAGGTAGGAGGATCACCATGAGTTCAAGGCTACCCTGAGACTACATGGTGAATTCCAGGTCAGCCTAGGCTAGAGGGAGACCCTACCTTGAAAAAACAAACAAAAAAAAGTAGCAGTACACCTCTCAACATTCCTGTGGGTCAGGAATTAGGAGTGCCATCAGCTGGGTGGTTTTGGTTTGGAGTCTTTCATGAGGCTTCAGTAGGGATGTTGGATGGGGACGCATTCATTTAAATTCTTGGCTGCAAGAAACCCATTCACATGGTTGGCAATTTAGTGCTATCTGTTGGCCTCCATTCCTAGATAGACCCCTAGTCCCACATGGACCTCTCCAGAGCAAGTGACTTGAGAGGACTGCAGAAGCTTCATTGTCTTTTATGACCTGCCACATGGGATCATTTCCCCAGTTTAGAAATTATCCTGAGACAAGGGCATGAATCTGATAGAATAAGCAATAGAAAACCTCACATCTAGACACATCATACAGAAACCAGGAGACCATGTCAAGAATCTAACAGGTAAGAGAATGATGTTTATAAGCCCATCCTGATACTGAACCTTAAAATCTAAGCTGAGCAAGAAAAGATTCTGATGAAGATGATGGATAGTGGGAGAAATGATAAGAGAAGAAATACTGATATAGATGATCTGGAAAGTTAGGGGTGATCGTCAGTTGTTGGGATGCTTAAAATTTAAAAAATAAAAAGTTTGGAGAATAGAACTCAGTGCTTGCCTATTATGCCTAAGGCCCTGGTTTAATCCCCAGCACCACATAGGCAGAAATCTTGGCATATACCTGTAATCCCAGCTCTTGGGAGCAAGAAGAGTTCAAGGTCATCTTCAAGAAATTGTGTGTGTGCAGCGAGGAAGGAGTCAGTGCTGCATCTAGATTAACAGTGGACATCTAAAGGATGTTCAGCCCCTCCCTGATGCAGCAGCCAGTGATATATTTATGGGAAGATTGTCTCACAGAAAATGAAGTAAAATCCACGGATCCAATTAGATGAGAATAATGTACAAGAAACGGACTAAAAAATTCATTTTGATGCTTGATGAAACATGGGGATATAGGAATGTCTTCATTTGTGCTTGTGATTTGCCCCATTAATGTTTCTTATTATTGTATAACCTTGAATTTAGCATACTTATATATGTTTAATTTCATTTTAGAAATGAGATTATGGCCAGGCGTAGTGTTGCACACTTTAAATCCCAGCACTTGGGAGGCCAAGGTAGGAGGATCACTGTGAGTTCAAGGCCACCCTGAGACTACATAGTGAATTCCAGGTCAGCCTGGGCTGGAGCAAGACTCTACCTTGAAAAACAAAAAAGAAGAAGAAAAATAGAATATATTTTAATACTTTGTACAAAGTATAAAAAATTATTGGTTCAAAAAAAGTTGTCTTCAAGCTGGGCGTGGTGGCTCACGCCTTTAATCCCAGTACTCAGAAGGCAGAGGTAGGAGGATCACCATGAGTTCAAAGCCACCCTGAGACTACATAGTGAATTCCAGATCAGCTTGAGCTAGAGTGCGACCCTACCTTGGGGGAATCGAACCCCAGTCCTTATGCTTCACAGGAAAGTACCTTAACCATTGAGCCTTCTCTCTTTCCCCTGTATTCAGGGTTTTTGTTGTTTTGGTTTGGGTTTTTTTTTCTGTTTTTTGAGGTAGGGTCTCACTTTAGCCCACTCTAACCCACGTTAGCCAGATACACAAGGGGGCACATGCATCTGGAGTTCGTTTGCAGTTGCTGGAGGCCCTGGCACGCCTATTCTCTCTCTCCCCCTCATTCTCTGTCAAATAAATAAAAATAAAATATTAAAAAACTAGGATTCAGGGCTGGAGAGATGGCTCAGTGATTAAGGCACTTGCTTGCAAAACCTGACAGCCTGGATTTGATTCCCTAGTACCCATATAAGGCCAGATGCACAAGGTGGTGTATGCATCTGGAGTTTATGTGCAGTGGCAAGAGGCCCTAGCATGCCCATTTTCTCTCTATCACTCCCCTTGCAGATAAAATACACAAACATATGGAATCATTTTTTAATTTTTTTGGTGGAATGAATACCATATTCTGTGCTCTTATCTGTTGTTGAAAATATAAAAATGTATACTAGTTTTTCTCAAAGTATGTGGATTCCTGAACTCAGAATATAACTGTATGCTTCCCATATACAGCCTGAAGGGTTGTGTACATATAACTCTGATTTTTAGCAGTGGTGGGTGACTTCTGACATGCTAAGGGGCATGTTTAGCCTGTGTTCTTTGAAACTTTTGTTACAATGCATCATATAGGGCCAGGGAGATGGTTCAGTGGTTAAAGCTCTTGCCCCACAAGCATGAAGACTGGAGTTTGGATCCCCAGCACCCATGTAAATGCTGGGCAGGTGTGATGACCTGCCTGTAATCCAAGCACTCAGGAGGCAGAGATGGGATCCCCAGGACATGCTAGCTAGCTAGACTAGCCAAATTGATGAGCTCTGAGTTCAAGTGAGCAACTTTGCCTCAGAACATAAAGTGGAGAGTGGTTGAGAAAGACAGTGACATCAGCTCTGGCCTCCACATGCATAAACATACATGTGCACATGCATCTATACCCAAAAACATTAAAAATGCATATACTTATGCACACATGCCCATACAAAAAGAATATATAGTGTAATAGTAATATTACAAAATAACATGTAAAGTTTTTTGTTGTTTTTTTGTTTGTTTTGTTTTGTTTTTCTCAAGGTAGGGTTTCACTCTAACCCAGGCTGACCTGGAATTCACTATGTAGTCTCAGGGTGGCCTTGAACTCACAGCAATCCTCCTACCTCTGCCTCCCGAGTGCTGGGATTAAAGGCGTGTGCCACCATGCCCAGTTCTATAAAGCTACATTTTAATAATTCATCTTTTGTCTCTGTCTTCTAGGCAGGAATACCAATGGGACCAATGCCAGCAGCAGGAATGCCTTACCTGGGACAAGCACCATTTCTGGGCATGCGTCCTCCAGGCCCACAATACACTCCTGACATGCAAAAGCAGTTTGCTGAAGAGCAACAGTAAGATACCTCCAAGATTCCAGGATAGTAGAGATATATAGTCATGGCTGTTTCATAGATGATCAAATGTTTTTAGTATAAATGTGAAGTCAGAATGATCATATTGCCTTTAGAATGCTTTAAAATACTCATTTTGAGAGAGAGAGCTCTTTAAGTAGTTTTATCAGAAGCTTAGAGCCAGCTGAGTGTGATGGTACATACCTATAAACTCAGCCTCTCAGAAGGCTGAGGTGGAAGGACTGAGTTTAAGGCCAGTTTAAGCAATATACAAGATTCGAAAATAAACAAATAAATAAAACCAAAAAAAAAAAAAAAAAAAAAGGATCTTTGGCCAGGTGTGGTAGTGCACGCCTTTAATTCCAGCACTTGGGAGGCAGAGGTAAGAAGATCACTGAGTTAAAGTGTATTTATTGGGGGCTGGAGAGATAGCTCAGCAGGTAAAGGCACTTGCCTGCAAAGCCTAAGAACTCATGTTCAAATCTCCAGGTCCCATGTAAGCAGACACAGTGACAGAAGTGCACAATGTCACACATGTGCACGAGGGGGCACCTGCATCTAGAGTTTGTTCACAGTGGCTGAAGAGCCTGGCCTCTCTCTCTCAAAATAAATTTAAAGGGCTGGAGAGATAGCTTAGCAGTTAAGGCATTTACCTGCAAAGCCAAAGGATCCCGGTTAGACTCTCCAGGACCCACGTAAGCCAGATGCACAAGGGAGTGCGTGCATCTGGAGTTCCTTTGCAGTGGCTAGAGGTCCTGGCATACCCATTCACTCCCCCCCCCCGTCTCTTTCTCTCTCTCAAATAAATAAATAAATATTTTTTAAAAATTAAATAAATTTTAAAAATTGTATTTATTGGGCTGGAGAGATGGCTTAGTGGTTAAGGTACTTTACTATGAAGCCTAAAGACATATGTTCAACTCCCAGATCCCATGTAAGCCAGACACATAAGGTGATGCATGCACAAGGTAGTGCACATGTCTAGAGTTCAATTACAGTGGCTGCAAGCCCTGGCATACCAATTCTCTCTTTCTGTCTCGCTCTCTCATAAAAAAAAAAAAAAATACCAGTTCAACTCTGAACTGATAGAAAAATATACATTTTTTTGGGCTGGAGAGATTGCTTAGTGGTTAAGGTGCATGCCTTCAAAGCCTAAGGAACCCGGTTTGTTTCTCCAGGTCCCATGTAAGCCAGATGCACATGATGGCACATGCATCTGAAGTTTGTCTTCAGTGGCTAGAGGCCCTGGTACACTCATTCTCGCTCTCTCCCTCTCTCTGTCTCTAATAAATAAATACATAAAAAATAAAATCTTTTAAAAATATTTTAAAAAGAAAAATATACATTTTTAAAATTGTATTTATTTATTTATTTATTTGGTTAGGATTGTTTGAGCCATGGCATGCAAGTGGCAGTCAGAGGACAACTTTGAGGTATCTGTGCCCCATCGTCTTTGAGACAAGGTCTCTTGCTATTACAACTGCAAGCTTCAGATTCTTTTGGCTCCACTTTCCCATGTCATAGGCATATTAGGATCATAGATGTATGTCCCACTTTACATCCAGCTTTATATGGGTGCTGGGGAATCAAACTTAGGTCGGCAAGCTCTGCAAGCAAGTGTCTTTAGCTATTGAACTCTTTCCTCATCACAGCCTCCTCTTGTGTGCCAAGATTGTTTCCTCTAAGGGCTGGAGCCTAGCTCAATGGTGGAATGCTACCTGGAATGTGTAAGACCTGGCTTTGATAACCACCATTGACCCATTTCTCCCCCCAACACCACCATTAAAAAGATTGTTCCTTTTTGCAAATTGGATAAGAAATAAATGCATACACATAAGTAATTCATTGTGTAGTCATTTCAAATATTTTAGAATTAGTATAGTGGGGAAACATTGTCATAAGAAAATTAGGACTGGGGAGACGGATTAGCAGTTAAGGCACTTGCCTGCAAAGCCTAAGGACCCAGGTTCCATTCCCCAGTATACACACAAGCCAGATGCACAAGGTGGCACATGTATCTGGAGTTCCTTTGCAGTGGCTAGAGGTCCTGGTGTGCCCATTCTCTCTCTCAAATAAATAAGGAAATTATATATAATTAGGAGTGAAGATTATAATCCTAGAAATGCACGTTGATAGTATTGAAACTGTTAGTAGTAACCTGAATATAACAGTTACTACCTGAAGCTGGATCCTTATTAGATTGTCTTCCCTTCAGAAAACGATTTGAACAGCAGCAAAAACTCTTAGAAGAAGAAAGAAAAAGACGCCAATTTGAAGAGCAAAAGCAAAAGCTCAGACTTCTGAGTAGTGTGAAACCCAAGGTACTGAGCTCCCAATCTCCCGTCCGCAAACACACATAGCCTGAGTGTGCTCCCTGTCATTCATCCAGTGCATTCTGTCATTTGGGCACCAGCCCAAGCTAAGGGTTTACCCAAGTCCTGAAGTGAAAGACTTTACTTTTCAACTACTATGCCAGGGTTTGTAATCTTTTTCTTGGCAGTATTCATCTTAAGTGTAATGATAGGAAACAGATTTGTTGAGACCTTCACAAAACACTTAGTATCTATCAGCCCTGCCCTAAAGTACTTGTGAATGAACCTTTTAATATTTTCATATCCATGGAAGGTTTTTATGCCTTTGTTTCATATCCATATTGTTGTCTTTCTAACTTGAGACTTTATTAGAAGTCTGTGGTAGTAAGATTATTGGAAGAGAACCGTGTGAGCTGGCTCATACCTGGAATCCCAGTACTCAAGAGCCAGAGTCAGGAAAATCACCAAGAGTTTGGGGCCAGCCCGGGCTACCCAATAAGTTCCAGGTCAGCTTGGGCTACAGCATATAAGACCCTATCATAGAAAACAGAAAACAGCTAGGTGTGGTGGCTCACGCCTTTAATCCCAGCACTTGGGAGACAGAGGTAGGTGGATCGCCGTGAGTTTGAGGCCACCCTGAGACTACGTAGTGAATTCCAGGTCAGCCTGAAAAAAAAAAAAAAAAAAAAAAAGAAAGAAAGAAAAAGAAAAAGAAAGCAAAAGCCAGGTGTGGTGGCACACACCTTTAATCCCAGCACTTGAGAGGCAGGAGGTAGGAGGATTGCCATGAGTTCGAGGCTACCCTGAGACTACAGAGTGAATTCCAGGTCAGCCTGGGCTAGAGTGAGACCCTACCTTGAAGAAAAAATTAAAAAAACAGAAAAACAGAAAGAACATTGAAATAGAAATTAATATTTGTGCTTTTAATGTGGAAGGGTCTAGGACTGAGTAGAGGTAAGTGAAGTCTACATACACTTCTTTTCTCTCAGACAGGAGAGAAGAGTAGAGATGATGCTTTGGAAGCCATCAAAGGAAACCTAGATGGGTTTTCCAGAGATGCTAAGATGCACCCTACTCCAGCATCACACCCTAAGAAACCAGGTAGTTGTAATGCCTATTGTCTTGTCTTAGAAGGTGATTCAGAGTTGCTGTGTGTCTAACTGACCAGTGTGCGTGTGTGAAGGGTCAGTGCTGAACTCATCCTGCACACTGAGCATAGATTTGGATGTTCTATCAACTAGCTTGGAAGTTAAAAACCTAATTTGTCTTTTAGTTAGACAACGATTTTACATCTGGCATGTAAATCTGTGTAAATGAGTATAGTAACATTAGTAAAGTCTGTTGACTCAGAGCAAGGGGAATAACTTACTATTTCATCCTGTTTATAAAATAGTTTTACTTTTTGTGAGCTAGTTCAAATTTTGTTATTTATGTGATATGATAAAATTTACAAATTCACAGGGTATGGTGGCACATACCTTTAATCCCAGCACTGAGGAGGCAGAGGTAGGAGGATTGCTGTGGGTTCAAGGTCAGTCTGGTATGACAGAGTGAATTCCAGGTCAGCCTGGGCTACAGTGAGACCCTATTTAAAAAAAAAAAAAAAAATCAAGAAAAAATTTTTTTACAAACTCTTAAAATATCTCATTTTTTAAAAGTCACAACTTTAGCCGGGTATGGTGGCGCACGCCTTTAATCCCAGCTCTCGGGAGGCAGAGGTAGGAGGATTGCCATGAGTTTGAGGCCACCCTGAGACTACTACATAGTGAATTCCAGGTCAGCCTGAGCTAGAGTGAGACCCTACCTAGGAAAAAAAAAAAAAAAGGTTACTTTAATAATGTTCAACAAAGTTCATTTTCTTCAGTAAGTTTCTTCATAGTTTTTACCATGAGATAAGCAAAAAAAAAAAACTTGCCTTTTTGTGGCCGTTTTGAACACTTGACAGTTGAATGAGTCTTGTTGGCATAATGAGATTGCATCCCTTTAAAAAAACTAAGTATTTTGAAGTCTTATTATCAGCTAATTTCAATAATAATATACTGTTAATAGGTGAAAATTTTTCATAAGTCATTCAGCCAACCAAAAAAGTGTACTCTAATGCTGGAAAATATTATATCAGTAAGTTTTCACACTTTTTTATGGTAACTCATATATGATATCAGGAGAAAAATCATCTGATACTGACATTGATAATAGTTCTTGATCTTTCGACTCAGCTTTGGCTCTGTCCTGTTAATGCACCGGTTAGAGTACATACCTAGATCCCTATTCCAAGAATAATCCCCAAGTGGAGTCCACACCAGGATTGAGAGGAGAATGGATATTAGCAACCACATTGATCAGAAAGGGGAAAACATCTAAAAATGAAAATCATGGCCAAACTATCTAAGAAATGATTTAGGTAGGATATAGTAGCACATGTCTGTGATCTCAGCATTTGGGAGCGCTGAGGTGGGAGGTTTGTGAATGTGAGACCAGCCTGGGCTATGTAGCAAGTATCAGGCCAACCCAAGTTACCCTATATCGAAAAACAAATATACATTAAAAGTTGATATTATTTGGGCATGGTGGTGCATGCCTTTAGTCCCAGCACTCAGAAGGCAGAGGTAGGAGGATCACTGTGAGTTCGAGGCCACCCTGAGACGACATAGTGAATTCCAGGTTAGCCTGGGCTAGAGTGAGACCCTACCTTGAGAGGAAGGCAGCAAGGAATGGTCAGTGTTAGGTCAAACACTTCTGTCTATATAGAATGAATGAATGTCTTGAGCTATAGCATGGAGCTATAGTTTAACAGTGAATAAGTATTAGCAATGAAATTGTTTTGATGTTCAAATCTCCAGAGTTTAATCAATACACTTGTAGTTAACAGTTTCTAGCTAACTACTTCATACCAAACCAGAAAAAGATTGTTCTGAAGTAAGCCCAAGAAGATTCCAGAGCCTCTGAGTTATGGTCTCATCCTGGACCAAAAGGATAGAAAATGAGTTTCTGATCATTTTACCACCATAGACATTCTATATTTAAAATGTTGAACATGCAAATTTATATTGAAAATATTGTTTCCTATAATATATATGGCTATAAGAATTCATGAATTAAATACTACAAAAATAAACATTCTAGCCAAATGTAAAAACACCCCAGCAAACAAAACTAACTGCTTGGTTTAGCCTAATTTATGGCATTGTTGCAGTCAGGTTCACATTGCTAGCAGAAATCACCCAAGAGCATTTTGGGGGGGTTTATTTTGGCTTACAGACTCAAGGGAAAGCTCCATGATGGCAGGGAAAACGATGACATGAGCAGAGGGTAGACATCACCTCCTCACCAACATTGGTTGGACAACAGGAGAGTGTGCCAAACACTGGCAAGGGGAAACTGGCTATAATACTCATAAGCCCGCCCCCAACAATACACTGTCTCCAGGAGGCATTAATTCCCAAATCTCCATCAGCTGGGAACCTAGCATTCAGAACACCTAAGTTTATGGAGGGACATCTGAATTACACCACAGGCATATTGCTAATAAATATGCCACATTTTGGCTTACAGGCTTGAGGGGGAAGCTCCACAATGGCAAGAAAAACAATGGCATGAGCAGAGAGTGGGCATTACTCCCTGGCCAACATAAGGTAGACAATAGCAACAGAAGAGTGTGCCAAACACTGGCAAGGGGAAGCTGGCTTTAATACCCATAAGCCTGCCCTCAATAATACACCGCCTCCAGGAGGCATTAATTTCCAATTGCCATCAGCTGGGGAGACTGGCATTCAGAATACTTAAGTTTATGGGGGACACCTGAATCAAACCACCACATTCTGCCCCTGGTCCCCATAAACTGATAACCATACATGATGTAAAATGCAGTGCATTCATGCAACTTTAAAAGTCCCCATAGTTTTTATCAATTCCAATGATGTTCATACATCCCCATAATCCAAGGTCTTTTAACTAAGCCATAATACAAAAAAAATCCCCCAAAACCCATAATGGCACAGAATAAACATTCCTACTGCAAAGGATGGCCATTGGGCAAAGCAAAGAAATATTCAACCAATACAAGATTTAAAACAACCAGAGCAAACATCAAACTCTGCAATTCCAAGTCCAACAACTCTAGTCAGTGACAAATCTCCAAATCCGATAATTCTGACCAACAAGTCTCTGGAGTTCCAACTCCGCACCTCCAGTTAGGCTACTCACAGTCCTGGAAAACTTCATCTGGGGCTGGCAGCTTTCCTCAGCAGCTATCTCATGGTCCTGGCATCTCCACTAGGTCCCCACTGCAACCCACAGTCCATCCTCTTGGCCTCATAGGATCTCCACGTAGGCACCCAACAAACCTGCTTCACACTACCCTTGGCCATTTCCAAAACACAAGATCGCATGACAAACTCAATGACCCTCTCTTTCCTGCATTTCTTATATGCCATTATACCAGGTAGAGTGCCAATTTGTTAATCCAGGGGGAATAAAGCAAACTTTGAAGAACAGGACACTCCTTTGAGCACTAAGGCCCTTTCAAAAGAGTCTGTGTTCTTCCTGTTGCCCCAGTGCAGACCAGCTGGCCCAATCTCAATGGTTGTAATCTCTCAATTTGCAGGTGAACGGGCAGCAGTTTAGGCCCAAAGATTTCATTTTTTCTGTGCCACATCCCTGTGTTCTACGCAAAGCAACCCTGCACAACTTCTCAGGACACTGGGCCTAACAGCAAACTTCTCACACAAACTGCTAGCCCAGTCCAAATAAAGCTCTTTCTCACCCTCATAAGCCAAACCTCACAATCCATAGTTCTTACTGTATTCAGGTCTTTCAACTCTGACCAGAATAGTCCATCAAGTTGTACTTACAGCAAGGCATCTCTTAGGTCAACGTTTCAAATCCCTCCACATTCCTCTTGAAAATCAGCTTCAGAAGGCCAAAGCCACACAGTCAGGTGTCTAGCAGCAATCCCACTCCTTGGTACCACTTTACTGTTGCAGTCAGGTTCGCACTGCTGGTAGAAATCACCTGTCCAAGAACAGCTTGTGGGAAAAAGGTTTATTTTGGCTTACAGGCTCGAGGGAGAAGCTCCATGATGGCAGGAAAAACGATGGCATGAGCAGAGTGTGGGCATGATCCCCTGGCCAACATAAGGTGGACAATAGCAACAGGAGAGTGGGCCAAACACTGGCAAAGGGAAGCTGGTTATAAAACCCATAAGCCTGCCCCCAACAATACACCACCTCCAGGAGGCTTTAATTTCCAATTGTCATCAGCTGGGGAGACTAGCATTCAGAACACTTAAGTTTATGGGGGACACCTGAATCAAACCACCACAGCAGTTAAGCAGTTGCCTGTAAGCCTAAGGACCCCGTTCTAGGTTTGATTCCCCAGGACCCATGTAAGCCAGATGCACAAGGGGGTGCATGCATCTGGAGTTCGTTTGCAGTGGTTGGAGGCCCTGGCGCACCCATTCTCTTCCCCCTCTCTCTGCCTCTCTTTCTTGCTCTCAAATAAATAAATAAAAGATTTTCTTTAAAAAAAAAAAAAAGAGGTGCATAGCATACTAGAAAAATGACATTGTAGGCTGTCCTCTGGCCTCCACATGCATGCACACACACATGTGTATGCACACACAAATAGCCAGGGTCCATTTAAAAAATATTCAAAGTAGCTGAGAACCTTAAAACCATACTCTTTTTTTTTTTTTATATACAAGTCCTTTTATTGATGTTTGTCTTTTTTATTTTTATTTATTTGAGAGAGAGAGAAAGGGAGAGACAGAGAATGGACATGCCAGGGCCTTAAGCGGCTGCAAACAAACTCCAGACACATGGGCCGCTTTGTGCATCTGGCTTATGTGGGTCCTGGGGAATCAAACCTGGGTTCTTTGGCTTTGCGGGCAAGTGCTTTAACCCTAAGCCATCTCTTCAGCCCTAAAACCATATTTTTTTTTAAAGAATTTTATTTTTATTTATTTATTTGAGAGAGAGAGAGAAGCAGAAAGAGAGACAGAGAGAATGGGTGCTCCGGTGCAAACAAACTCTAGATGTATGTGCATCTACTTACATGGGTTCTCAGGAATCGAATGTGGGTCCTTAGGCTTCGCAGGCAAGGGCCTCAAGTGCTAAGCCATCTCTCCTGCCCCAAACCATATTCTTAGTAACCATTTTTTAGGAGGTTTGGAATTCAATGTGGCATGGCTTTTTCTTTAAACATAATAATTTCAGCAATAATTTTCCATATTCATTTTGTATGTCGTAAAGACCTTTTTAATGCTTCCAGGTTTTATTTTATTGATCCTAAAGAGAAGTAAATACTAAGCTTGTAATATCCCTTTTATTCAGATGAAATACTGTTCGTTGTCACATTAGACTTTAGTAGATATTAAAGCAATTCAAAGTAGTTAGAAACATGAAACAGCAGTATTACTAATGAGTATTACTAATGAGCCCTGTGTTAAATGTTGCTTCTGTGAGCAAATTTATTATATAAGGGAATCTCACCTGTAATGATGAAAAGCCGCAGTGGTCTTTTAAGTATAGTACTCAGGCAAGGTTTGTTATCTTAAATTGACTTAGGTTGTTTCATTCAGCTCCTTGTATACCAGTTTTGATGCTTTTCATATGAAAATATCACTTAGCTAGGTGTGGTGGCACACGCCTTTAATCCCAGTACTTGGGAGGCAGAGGTAGGAGGGTCACCGTGAGTTCAAGGCCACCCTGAGACTACATAGTTAATTCCAGGTCAGCCTGGGCCACAGTGAGACCCTACCTCGAAAAACCAAAAAAAAAAAAAGGTGTATGCCACCATGCGTGGCTTAAATGTTGACTTTTTTTTTTTTTAAACTTTACTAAAATGTAGTCTATACAAACTATATGTATCAACATGGTATATGAGAAATTAAAGTGAGGCTGGGGAGATAGCTTGCAAAGTGCCTGCCATGAAGTATGAGGACTTGAAATTGATCCCCAGTACTCATGTAAATACCACACATGGTGGTATATGCCTATAAATTCCAGCACTGAGGAGGTGGAGACAGGCTAGAGCCCTAGAGCTATTAGGGATAGCAATTAGGTTAGCCAGTCAGCTTCAGGCCGATGGGAGACTGCCTCAAAGAAGGAGGACGATGTTCCTGAGGATGGCATCCAAAGGTTGGGTTGTCCTTGACCTCCACACATACATGCATACATGTATATGTGTACACACACACACATTTGCCCCTACCTAAACATGCATCCATACACACACATGCATACTAACACATATACACAAAAAATTACAAATTTGTATTGGGCATTATTTCTTACTGGATTTCTTGCTAACTTATGAGATTTTTAACATCAGAGAATATATGTGTTCAAAAGGTAATCAGCAGCATATAAGAAAGTAGGCTCTCTTGGGCTGGAGAGATGGCTTAACAGTTAAAGCACTTGCCTGTGAAGCCTAAGGACCCAGGCTCAGTTATCCAGGAACCATGTAAGCCAGATGCACATGGTGTTGCATGTATCTGGAGTTCATTTGCAGTGGCTAGAGCGCTGGCATGCCCATTCTCTCTCTCTCTCTCTCTCTTTCTCTTTCTCTCTGTGTGTGTGTGTCTAATAAGAAAATAACAATGAAAAATTTAAAAAATCTAAATATATATATGGTTTTTATTTATTTATTTGAGAATGAGGCAGATAGAGAGAATGGGCATGCTAGGGCCTCCAGCCACTGCAAATAAACTCCAGACACATGTGCCATCTTGTGCATCTTTTGGCTTTGCTGCCAAGTGCCTTTACAGCTAAGCCATCTCTCTAGCCCCTCTCCCCCCTTTTTTTTGAGGTAGTGTCTTGCTCTAGTCCAGGCTGGCCTGAAATTCACTACGTAGTCTCAGGGAGGCCTCAGACTCACAGCATTTCTCCTACCTCTGCCTCCACAGTGCTGGGATTAAAGGCATGTGCCACCACACCCAGCTCAATATATATTTATTACTGACCTCAGCTAGCAAAAAGAAATCAATACTAACCTAATGAAGCCAGGTGTGGTGGCATACACCTATAATCCAAGCACTGCAGAGGCTGAGGTAGGAGGATCTCCATGAGTTTGAGGCTAGCCTGAGTTACAGAGTGAATTTCAGGTCAGCCTGGATTGATGTGAAATCCTGACTGGAAAACCATAAAGTTTAAGTAAATAAATAACCTAATAAGAAAAGAAAGAAGTTTGTAGTTGATTTTTCTTTCATCCAACCAAATGTAAAATAACTGTAAAACCTACCTTGCAAAAATATATAAGATTTGCAAAAACTGGCATCATCACATTTTATGCATTGTATAATTCCACTTGGCTGTTATAACGTCTTATTTCTTCTTCACCTCCACTATTCATATTTCAGTGTATTCTTTTTGGAATTGTACTACATCTTAATTTCATTTTCTGTGTTGATTTTCATTTGTATGTTTCATTACCATTTTCCATTTTGCAGATTGTCCCACATCATCTCATTCTACTAAAACTGTCTCCCCATCATCTGCCTTTCTTGATGAAGAAGAATTCAGTGACTTTATGCAGGGGCCTGTTGAGATTCCCACTTGTGGGCCTTCTTCCACAGCCCAGCCCTTTCAGTCTTTCCTTCACACCACCCCACTTGGCCAGTTGCATACTCAGAAGGCTGGGGCACAGCCTCACCCTCCAGGTCAGATTCCAGTGTCTTTTGCCTTACATGGTGGTGTCCCTGGGCAAATTCCTTATTTCTCTACTGCTTCAGCTTCACACAATGTGCAGAAAGCAGGTAACTCCTAGCATTCTTATGACAATAGTAAGCTCTTCTAGGATCATTTATTTCTGTTACATAAATAAAATAATAGTGATGTTGGCATAGAAACATGTACATGAATGTATGAGTACTATTAAGTCATCAAGAATCTAGAGTTTTAAGTTCTCAGCATCTTCACATGCCAGAAAAGCCATTTAAAATTTTTCTTTATGAAATTGGAAACAGTTAAAATGACCTTAAAACTTGAAAAACATAATCTCACTTCTTAAGAAGATGCCTTTGTTTGGGAAGGTTACCCTGTCATGTTCCTGGAATAACAAGCTGGAGAAAGCTCCTTCAGGAAGTGTTCTTTCTGCTGGTTTTGATGGTGGAGCCAGGAGTATCAAAAGTTTAAGGAAGCCAAGTGTGGTGGTGCACGCCTTTAATCCCTTTAATCGGGAGGCAGAGGTAGGAGGATCGCCATGAGTTCAAGGCCACCCTAAGACCACATAGTGAATTCCAGGTCAGCCTGGACTAGAGTGAGACTCTACCTCGAAAAACCCCCAAAAAAGTTTAAGGTCATCCTTGGCTACATAATGAGTTCAAGAACAGTCTGGGATACATGAAACCCTATGTCAAAAAAAGAAAGAAAGAAGGGAAGGGAAGGGAGAGAAGGAAAAGAAAAGGAAAGGAGAAAGCTGTTTCTAAGGTGAGCATGGTAATGCATTCCTATAATCTTAGCACTTGGGATGCTGAAAAAGGAGGATTGTGATGAGTTTGAGGTCAGCCTCAGTTATATAATGAGCTGTAGGCCAGCCTGGGCTACACAGCAAGCAAGACCCTGTGTCAGAAAAACCAAGAAAATCAAAAGAACAAACAAGCTGGATGTGGTAGCTCACGACTATAATCCCAGCAGTAGAGAGGCAGAGGCAGAGGCGGAGGCAGGAGGATCTGCTGCAGGTTTGAGGTCAGCCTGACCTGCAAAGTGAATTGCAGGTCAGTCGAGGCCACCTAGACCCCAGTTGCAAAATAAACCCAAACAAACAGAAAAATAAAACACAGCACTTGGGGGCAGAAGGCCAGATGTTCATTGGTTGTCTGTCGTTGGACAAGTCTGGTAACATTTCTGTCTCTGTTTTTACTATCTATGAAATGATGGGGCAACAGGGTCTGTGCAGACCTGCACTTAATCTAGACTTTTCAGTTAGTAGGTATGGAAACAGACCCAGACATGTTGGTACTGACCAAAGGCCTCCCAGTAGTTAGAAAAAGCTGTAGCTGTCATATATATATTAGTGATCCTCCTACTCCATAATTCCACCTACTGCCTCATAGAATTCCTGAGAATAAGACTAGACATTCTGTTAAGTTCTCCAAAATCTTTTAAGCCTCTCTAGTCCTGCACATATGGGTAGCTGTTGAATTACTCCAATTTTCCATTATACGTGCTAGAGCTTTCCTTTTAGAATATGAAGCAGGAGAAAGTTGATTGAAAAAAATTGCAAGTATACACTTACATATCAATAATTCTTCATGCTGTTTGTTTAGGCCCTTCCTTGGAAGAGAAGCTCCTAGTGTCTTGTGACATAAGTACATCTGGGCAGGAACAAATTAAATTAAATGCTTCTGAAGCTGGGCACAAAACCATAGTCCCAGGCTCCAGTAAGAACCATCCCAGTTTAACAACCAGTAACGGGGGTGCTGTAGATGGATGTATAAGTGGTACCACCACTGCAGAGGCAGAAAAGACTTCAGACCAAAACGTGTCAATTGAAGACAGTGGTGAGCTCATGAAACATTCAGCAAAAAGTTTCTTTAACCAAATGCTGCTCAAATGCTAACACATTTGGCATTAATCTTAAAATAATGCTGCTTGATTTTGCTTATTAAAATTTTGCTTAAAATATACTTAATGCAGTCCTTTCTCCAATTAACCCTAAGATTTTGCTCTGAATTCTTTCAACACACTGTATTACTCCTTTTCAAAAGATGATTTTAATAACCAGTTTTCCTAATCAAAATAATTCCTGACTTAAAATTTCATTTCATTTTATAAATGCCCTCTTTCTGTTTTTCCCTTCAACTTTCTGGTCTTCCATAAAACTTGAAAAATTAAAATATGATTGGAAAAGTCACCAATGAAAGTATAGTTTAACTCTATAAATCATATGCATCACTGTCTAAAAGATCGAACTTTACGTTTATAAGATACTGCATTTGCTGGGCATGGTGGCGCATGCCTTTAATTCCAGAGGTAGAGGTAGGAGGATCACTGTGAGCTCAAGGGCAGCCTGAGACTACATGGTGAGTGTAGGTCAGCCTAGGCTATAGTAAAACCTTACCTCAAAAAAATAAAAATAAAAAAAAGACACACACACACTCTTGGACCAGGGTTATTACTCTGTGATAGAACACGTGCTTAGCATGTACAAGGCCCTGAGTTTGATCTCCAAAGCACACAAAGACAACTCCAAAATTTGTAAGATCAGCCTGCAGCAAGAAATTAGAATATAAGCCGGGCGTGGTGGCGCACGCCTTTAATCCCAGCACTTGGGAGGCAGAGGTAGGAGGATCGCTGGGAGTTCGAGGCCACCCTGAGACTACATAGTTAATTCCAGGTCAGCCTGGACCAGAGTGAGACCCTACCTCGAAAAACCAAAAAAAAAAAAAAAAAAAAAAAAAAAAATTAGAATATAGGCAACCTGGAAGGCCAACTTTTGGAGAATATTTTATTGGGGGAGAAAACCCTCCAAATCCTGTGCATCTGAAGCACTGATGTCATATTTAGGTTTAAAAAAATCAGACTTTGGCAAGAAGTTTTATTGAAAGCTTCGAGTAAAGCTTGCACAATTAAATTTTTACATATATAACTGTTAACCTACTGCCTATCACATTTTTCCCTTGTAATATGTGCTAAATAGTGCAAGCTTCATATGCTTTGAAAACTCATTCAGTACATTTTAGTTTTTATTTAATTTACATGTTAAGGCGGGCGTGGTGGTGCATGCCTTTAATCCCAGGCAGAGGTTGGAGGATCGCCATAAGTTCAAGGCCACCCTGGGAATACATAGTAAATTCTAGGTTAGCCTGGCCTAGAGCGAGACCCTACCTCGAAAAAAAAAAAAAAAAAAAACAATTTCCATGTTAGAACACAATTACTAAGGAGTTGATTGGAAACCAGGTACTTGCATTGTTGCATTGTATTGGTGACTTTTTCTGGTGTCTCCAGCCTGTGCTGCTCTCTGTAAAAAGCAGTGACTAGTGTGATTGTCCACCATGTTTGTGTGAACCTTATACATGTTGATATTCCTCACCTTCTAGGTGTGGGAGTGTTTCCCTCACAGGATCCGGTTCAGCCCAGAATGCCGCCTTGGATTTACAATGAGAGCTTGGTCCCAGGTAAAACAAAGCTGCTTTGGTCAACATTCCTATCTGGGTGTTTCAACTTAATATTATAGATGTATTTGTAAGTATTTACTGTTGTGGTTATAAAATATGCAGAAGGAAATCTTTTTTCTGAAAGAATATAGAAAATTAAATAGATCTCATGTTTAAGACTGCTTTATGCCTGGAATAACTATGTAAATGCAGGAGCCATGTTTGCTTTGAGATTTTATATATATATACATACATACATATACATATACATATACATACATATATATATATATATGACAGGCTGGCCTGGAACTCATGACAATTCTCCTACCTCAGTACTGGGATTAAAGGTGTAGACCACCATGCCCATCTTGCTTTGAGATTTTTTTTGTTTTGTTTTTCTGAGGTAGGGTCTCACTCTGGCCCAGGCTGACTTGGAATTCAGTATGTAGTCTCAGGGTGGCCTCGAACTCATGGCAGTCCTCCTACCTCTGCCTCCCAAGTGCTGGGATTAAAGGCGTGCGCCACCACGCCCAGCTGCTTTGAGATTTAAAAAAAAATTTTTTTTAATTATTTGAGAGAGAGAGAGTGAGAAAGAGGTAGATAGAGAGAGAATGGGCGTGCCAGGGCCTCTAGCCACTGTAAATGAACTCTAGATTCATGCGCCCCCTTGTGCATCTGGCTTATGTGGGTCCTGGGAAATCAAACCTTAGTCCTTAAGCGTCACAGACAAGCGCCTCAACCACTAAGCCATCTCTCCAGTCTGAGATTTGTTTTACTATCATATAGTTTGTTTCTAAAAGCTTTCTTAGAGTTACTATGCTTTAAATGACATTGTTGGGTATGTATTTCAGATATTAATAACTTATTAAGAATTATCCTGGTATGTTTAATATAATTTTCTGAATTCTTAGTGATTTTTTGTTGTTGTTGTTTTTCGAGGTAGGGTCTCCCTCTAGCCCAGGCTGACCTGAAATTCACTATGTAGTCTCAGAGTGGCCTCGAACTCACAGCGATCCTTCTATGTCTGCCTCCCGAGTGCTGGGATTAAAGGCATGTGCCATCACGCGTGGCTGATTACTATATGTTTAAACAGTCTTTTAATGACTTGTCCTATGATACTATATGAAATAAAAGACTGGGTGGCATTTTTTTTCTACATTGGAAGCAGTGTTTATTTTTTCTTTATATTGCTGAGCCAAGAAGTTACTAAAGTGCATTATGTCATTAATTGATGTAAGGAAATAGTTTACTTAAGCCTTGATATGCGTAAAAATAATGACTGTTAAAATCACGTATGTTAGCCAGTCATGGTGATACACACCTTTAATATCAGTACTTGGGAGGCAGAGGTAGGAGGATCACTATGAGTTTAAGGCTACCCTAAGACTGCATAGTGAATTCCAGGGCAACCTGGGCTAGAGCAAGACCCCAGTTCGAAAAAAAAAAATGTTGATGTTAATATTACAACTTGTTCAACTTACTGTACTTTGTCAACACCTTGAATCCAAAAGTAACTTTCATTAGCTCTTCAGTTTTTAAGGTTTATCATAGACAAAATTGTTTTGTACCTGATTAAATAAAACTTGATACAACAGCCTGGGCTAGAACAAGACCCTACCTCGAAAAACAACAACAACAAAAAAACCTTGATGCAAAGATTTCTGTAGCAGAACTTCCTGAAGGAATTTGCAATGTCTACTTTATGTTATAATCCCATAACCACTAATTAAAAGCTATTTCCCAGAACCATATGGAACTTCAACTGTACACAAAAGTAGTCAGGGGGGCAGCTGGAGAAATGGCTTAGTGGTTAAGGTGTTTGCCTGTGAAGCCAAAGAATCCCGGTTCAATTCTCCCAGACCCACGTAAGCCAGATGACAAGGGGCACATGCATCTGGAGTGATTTGCAGTGGATAGAGGCCCTGGTGTGCTCAATTCTCTCTGCTTGCAAATAAATAAATAAAAATTTAAAAAAATAGGGGGAAGCTGGGCATGGTGGTGCATGCCTTTAATTCTAGCACTTGGAAGGCAGAGGTAGGAGGATTGCTGAGAGTTTGAGGCCAGCCTGAGATTATATCCTGAATTCCAGGTCAGCCTAGACTAGAGTGAGCTCCTACCTCGAAAAACCAAAAAAAAAAAAAAAAAAAAATCAGAGGGCTGAAGAGATATCATGGTGGTTAAAGGTGCTTGTTTATGAAGCCTGAAAGGCTGTGTTTGATTCTCCAGTACCCACATAAAGTCAGATGCACAAAGTTGTATATGTGTCTGGAATTTGCAGTGGCAAGATGCCCTGGCATGCTCATTCCTCCTCACTCATTCTCATTCTCTCTTTCTCTCCACTCCTCTCCTGTTTGCAAATAAATAAATAAAATATTTTTAAATACTTTTATTTTTATTTATTTGAGAGAGAGAAAAGGAGAGAGGAGAGAGAAAGAGGGAGAGAGAGAATGGGCACTCAGGGCCTCTAGCCACTGCAAATGAACTCCAGATGCATGCACCCCCTTGTGCATCCAGCATAAGTGGGTCCTGAGGAGTTGAATCTTAATGGCCAAGCTATCTCTCCAGCCCTAAATAAAATATTTTTAAAAAATTAATCAGTGTTCTTCCAACTACCCACTTAATATCTCTTTTCTCCCTCTCTTCAAACCAAGTAAAGCTAGATCTTAGTATATTTTTGAGTTTTAACCATCTTCTTTCTGTTTTTGGTGGTGCTGGTAACCAAACCCCCAGCCTTGTGCACATGAGGCAAGCACTCTACCGCTGAGTTACATCACCAGTGAAGTGTTATTCATTTTCTTCCAGTTTGTATTTCTTTCTTCCAAACATATGTGTATGTTATATTTTCCTAGTCAAAATATGTGTTCTTATGGCCAGCCTGCTACCCTATAAGCCATATTTATAAGCCCAAATACTGATTTTTTGCTTTAAACATTTTTCTTTCTCCTTTAGACCACTCACCTTTATTTTCAACAACTCCTCTAACTAGGCTTGCTAGATTTAACATAAGCATATAAGATAACTAGTTAAATATGCATCCCAAATAAAAAGCAACACGTGATGCAAGTGTGTCCCTTATGATATTGGCATTCTTTATTGACAGCCTTGTCTCTTACACCTTTTCTACTGTGTTTTTTTAGAAAACCCTTGTGAAAACTCACCAATAGACTCTCCCTTTTTTTAAACACTTGACTCTGTTTCCTTACCTTAACTTCTTACTAGTCCAGGCTGACCTAGAATTCACTATGTATTCTCAGGTTGGCCTTGAACTCACATCAATACACCTACCTCTGCCTCCCAAGTGCTGGGATTAAAGGCGTGCACCACCAAGCCCAGTCTATCAGTAGTGTTTTCTCAAAAACAGCCTCTGAGCCGGGCATGGTGGTGCACGCCTTTAATCCCAGCACTCTGGAAGCAGAAGTAGGAGGAGCCCCGTGAATTTGAGGCCACCCTGAGACTACATAGTGAATTCCAGGTCAGCCTGGGCTAGAGTGAGACCCTACCTCGAAAACAACAACAACAAAAAACAAAACAAAAAAAAAAAAAAAAAACAGTCTCTGATTCATTGGGCCAGGAGAAAAGTCGTGTGGGTATAATTCTTTGTTCCCATTGCTATTTTCTTCCTTTCCTTTCCTTTCCTTTCCTTTCCTTTCCTTTCCTTTCCTTTCCTTTCCTTTCCTTTTTTCCTTTTTTTTTTTTTTTTTTTTTTTTTTAGACAGGGTTCAGTGTAGGCCAGGCTAGCTGTATAGCTAAGGTTGACCTTGAACCTTCTGCCTTTACCCTCTGAGAACAGGCATTATAGCTATGCCCTTTGGCTTATGCAGTGTAGGGGTTTGAACTCAGGGCTTTGCACATGCTGCCCATGGAGCCACATCCCCAGTCCCCATTGCTGTTTTCCATCTGTTCCCACCCTCATCACTCTTCTGCTTCACTTTTCAAGTCCAAAGCATTTGCTTTACTACCTCCATTTATTGTTACTGTTTTTATCCATATGATACTCAAAGCCCTGTCACAGTCTCCGACACTATTATGACTTTATCTTACCTTTAATCCTAAATATTTAGGACCAAGCTTCTATGTCTCTTCTGACTGCCAAACCCTAATTGTCTGTTATATATATCCATTTGATTTTTTTTGTTTTTTTGAGACAGGGACTTGCTTTGTAGCCCAGCATTTTGACTTAAGATTATCCTTGTATACTAACAGTGATAACAAAAAACTCAGTTGCAATATATGTTTGCATTTATAATCTGGTCTTTCCTTTAATAGATGCTTATAAGAAAATTTTAGAAACCACAGTGACTCCAACTGGAATAGATACTGCTAAGCTTTATCCCATTCTGATGTCATCTGGACTTCCCAGGGAAACTCTTGGACAGATCTGGGCCTTAGCCAACCGAACTACTCCTGGCAAACTTACTAAAGAGGAGCTGTATACCGTGCTCGCCATGATAGCGCTCACACAGGTAGACTATGCATCTTCCATTAGACCAAATAACTTTTTAATATAAATTGAAAGAATATGAGTCCTTTTAAAAATAAAAAACCTAGCCAGGTGTGGTGGCGCACGCCTTTAATCCCAGCACTCAGGAGGCAGAGGTAGGAGGATCGCCATGAGTTCGAGGCCACCCTGAGACTACATAGTTAATTCCAGGTCAGCCTGGACCAGAGTGAGACCCTACCTCCAAAAAAAAAAAAAAAAAAAAAAAACAAAACAAAAAAAACCCTTATAGAACACCTTATACTTTAAAATTTAGATCACTTACACATACTAGCAAGTTATCCCTTTATCTTAAGACTGCTTCATGTGTTAATATTCTCTGCCTTCATTGTGTTCCCTCTGAACTTGTAAGTTTATCTGGTAGTAGCTTCTCTTATATTATGAAATTAGTTTAAATTATTTGATTACAACAAATTAACCAGACTTGTGAAATGTCAGGATTGATGTGTACTGGCCATGTCTTTGCTAAGTATTAATAGCTTCACATTGTCCTTATTACTTTTTTCCTTGAATCAAATTTATGAGTTCTGGGAGTCAGTAAAAGGTCAGTGTGAAAAGCCGGGCATGGTGGCACGTGCCTTTAATCCCAGCACTCGGGAGGTAGAGGTAGGAAGATCTCCGTGAGTTCAAGGCCACCCTGAGACTACATAGTTAATTCCAAGTCAGCCTGGGCCAGAGTGAGACCCTACCTCGAAAAACCAAAAAAAAAAAAAAAAAGTCAGTGTGAGCAGGGCGTGGTGGCGCATGCCTTTAATCCCAGCACTTGGGAGGCAGAGGTAGCAGGGTTGTGAGTTCAAGGCCACCCTGAGACTACATTGTGAATTCCAGGTCAGCCTGGGCTAAAGTGAGACCCTTCCTCGGGGGGTGGGGGAGAGTCAGTGTGGAAAACAATACAAAAGCTGGGCCTGGTGATGCATGCCTTTAGTCCTAGCACTCAGGAGGCATAGGTAGGAGGATCACCATGAGTTCAAGGCCAGCCTGAGACTACATAGTGAATTCCAGGTCAGCCTCGTCTAGCACAAGACCCTACCTTGAAAAAACAAAACAAACAAGAGGTAGGAGGATCACCATGATTTTGAGGCCACCCTGAGAATACAGAGTGAATTCCAGGGCTAGAGTGAGACCCTACCTCGAAAAAAAAAAAAAAAAAAAAGTACATGTTAACTCTAGGTCACTAACAGTTTGATTATGGATTAGTCTTCTAAAATGTTTCCATTTTCCTTCTGTAGAGGGGCGTTCCTGCCGTGAGTCCCGATGCTTTGAATCAGTTCCCAACGGCTCCTGTTCCAACCCTAAGTGGCTTTTCTATGACTCTGCCTACCCCAGTGAGTCAGTCGACTGTGATACCCTCGGGCCCTGCAGGCTCCATGCCCCTCAGCCTTGGACAGCCAGTTATGGGCATTAACCTTGTTGGACCAGTTGGTGGCGCTGCAGCCCCAGCTCCTAGTGGCTTCGTGCCATCTTACCCAGCAAACCAGGTAAATGGAGAAGCTGTGTGTATGCCAAATAATCCCTGGAAGTGCATCCGGTCAACTTTCCTAACAGGAATTTGTAATGTTGGATTATGATGGGTGTTTAATGTGAAAACCAAATAGTGTGAGGCTAAGGATGTGTCTCAAGGGTGAACTCTTGCCCAGGATGTAGAAGTGTCTGAGTTCAATTCTCAGTACTGCAAAAATAAAGTGATTTTAAAATATTAAAATAGTATGAAATTTAATTTTTTATTATTAAAAACATGGAGTTCTTTTAAAGAATTAAGGCATTTGAGTTTTAAATAAAAGTTTACATTCTTTGTAGAATATATATTTTAAACATAATAAAGTGAATTAAGGGATGGAGAGATGGCATAGCAGTTAAAGTACTTGCTGGCAAAGCCAAAGGACCTAAGTTCATTTCCCCAGTACTCACTTAAAGCCAGATGCACAAGGTAGTACATGGGTCTGGAGTTTGTCTGCAGTGGCCGGAGTCCTTGGTGTACCTATTCTTTCTCATCCCCCCCAGATAAATAATAATTAAAAATTTTTTAAATAAATGAAGTGAACTAAATTCTTAGGTTGTATCTTTTCAAGAAACTGCTAACATGAAACTAAAATACTTTAGTTTTCACTTTAAAAATTAGCAAAATAGCTGGGCATGGTAGCACACGCCTTTAATCCCAGCACTCGGGAGGCAGAGGTAGGAGGATCACTGTGAGTTCAAGGCCACCCTGAGACTACATAGTTAATTCTAGGTCATCCTGGGCTGGAGTGAAACCCTACCTCGAAAAACAACAACAACAAAAAAAAATTAGCAGGCTGGAGAGATGGCTTAGCAGTTAAGGCGCCTGCCTGCTAAGCCTAAGAACGCTGGTTCCAGTCTCCAGCGGTTCCAATCTCCAGGTCCCACGTTTAGCCAGATGCAAAGTGACGCAAGGGCGCAATGCCACACTTGCCCACAAGGGGGCACACACATCTGGATTTCGTTCACAGCAGTTGAGAGACTGCTGGCGCGCCCAGCTCTATCTGTCTTCCTTTCTCCTCTCTATCTGTTTCTCTCTGTGTCTCTCTCCAAAAATAAATAAAATAATAAAAAAAATTTTTTTTAATTAGCAAAATAAACTGGGCATGGTGTTGCATGCCTTTAATCCCAGCACTAGGGAAGAGAGGTAGGAGGAGGATCACTGTGAATTTGAGGCCAGCCTAAGACTACATGTGACACCTATTGCAGTCAGGTTCTCATTGCTGGCAGAAATCACCCGACCAAGAGCATCTTGTGGGGGAAAAAAAAAAGGTTTATTTTGGCTGATAGACTCGAGGGTAAGCTCCATGATGGCAGGAAAAACAATGGCATGAGCAGTGGATGGACATCACCTCCCGGTCAACATCAGGTGGACAACCGCAACAGGAGAGTGTGCCAAACACTGGCAAGGGGACACTGGCTATAACACCCATAAGCCTGCCCCCAACAATACCCTGCCTCTAGCAGGCATTAATTCCCAAATCTCCATCAGCTGGGAACTTAGCATTCAGAAAACCTAAGTTTATGGGGGACACCTGAATCAAACAACCACATTTTGCCCCTGGCCCCCATAAACTGAATAATCCATGATGTAAAATGCAGTGCATTCAGTCCAACTTTAGAAGTCCCCATAGTTTCGATCAATACCAGTATGTTCAAACATCTTCATTGTCCAAGGTCTTTTAACTGAGCCATAATGCCAATAATAATAATAATAATAATAATAATAATAATAATGATGATGGCACAGAATAAACATTCATACTGCAAAAGATGGCATTGGGCATAGCAAAGAAATATTCAACCAATACAAGATTTAAAATGGGTAAACATCAAACTTTGTAGCTCCAAGTCTAACAATTCTAGTCAGTGAAAAGTCTCCAAGTCCAATAATTCTAACCAGCAACAATCTCTGGCATTTCAATTCTGTCCCTCCAGCTAGGCTACTCTCAGTCCTGGAAAACTTCATTGGGGCCAGCAGCTCTCCTTAGCAGCCATCTTGTGGCCCTGGCATCTCCATTGGTCTTCACTGCAACCCACAGTCTGTCCTCCCAGCTCCATCGGGTCTCTATGCAGGCAATCCTTAGCAGACCTGCTTCACACTGCCGTTTCCAAAACACAAGACCATGTTGCAAATTCAGTGATCCTCTCTTTCCTGCATTTCTATACTCCATAATACCAGATGGGGTGCCAATTTGTTAATCCAGGGGGGAATAAAGCAGACTTTGAAGAATAGGACACTCCTGCAGCATTTAGGCCCCCTCAAAAGATTGCATTCTTTCTGTTGTCCCAATGCAAGTCAGCTGGGCCAGTCTCAATGGTTATAATCTCTCATACAAAATGCAGCTGAACAGGCAGAAGCTTCAGCCCCAAATTTTCATTTTTTCTGGGCCATATCCCTCTGCTCACATCAGTCTGTTTCTATGCAATGCAACCCTGCACAAATTCTCAGGACATGGGCATGACAGCAAGCCTCTCACACAAAATGCTTCTAGCCCAGTCCAAGTAAAGCTCTTTCTCACCCTCACAAGCCAAATCTCACAGTCCATAGTTCTTACTGCATTGAGGTCTTTCAACTCTGATCAGAATAGTCTATCAAGCTGTACTTACAGCACTGCAAGGCATCTCTTAGGCCAAGGTTTCAAATCCTTCCACATTCCCCATGAAAATCAGCTCCAAAAGGCCAAAGCCACACAGTCAGGTTTCAAACAGCAATGACCCCACTTGGTATCAACTTTCCTGACAGATTGGCATTTCTGGCAGAAATCACCCAACCAAGAGCAGCTTGCGGGGAAAAAAGGTTTATTTTGGCTTAAAGACTCAAGGGGAAGCTCCATGATGGCAGGGAAAATGATGGATGAGCAGAGGATGGAATTCCCAAATTGCTGGCAGCTGGGAACTTAGCATTCAGAATAACTAAGTTTATGGGGGACACCTGAATCAAACCACCACATTCTGCCCCTGATCCCCATAAACTGATAACCATCCATGATGTAAAATGCAATACATTCAGTCTGTCTTTAAATGTCCCCATTTTTTTTTATCAATCCTAATGATGTTCAAACATTCCCATAGCCCAAGATCTTTTAACTGAGCCAGAATACCAAAAAAATATCCGCCCCCCCAAATCCATAATGGCACAGATTAAACATTCACACTGAAAAAGATGGCACTGGGCATAGCAAAGAAATATTCAACCAATACAAGATTTAAACAGGACAAACATCAACTCTGTAGCTCCAAGTCCAACAACTCTAAGCAGTGACAAATCTCCCAGTCCGATAATTCTAACCAGCAACAAGTCTCTGGAGTTCCAATTCCACCCCTCCAGCTAGGCCACTCACAGTCCTGGAAAACTTCATCTGGGCCAGCAGCTCTCCTTAGCAGCCATCTCGTGATCCTGGCATCTCCACTGGGTCTCCACTGCAACCCACGGTCCATCCTCATGGCTCCATCGGGTCACATGCAGGCATCCAGCAAACCTGCTTCACGTTGCCCATGGCCATTTCCAAGTCATAAGACTGCATCACAAACTCAATGACCCTCTCTTTCTTAAATTTCTTATACTCCATAATACCATGTAGAGTGCCAATTTGTTAATCCTGGGGTGTGGAATAAAGCAGACTTTGAAGAACAGGACACTCCTTCAGCATTCAAGCCATTTCAAAAGACTCTGCATTCTTTCTGTTGTCCCAGGGCAGGTCACCTGGCTGAATCTCAATTGTTGTAATCTCTCATAAAATTGCAGCTGAACAGGCAGCAATTTTGGCCCAAAGATTTCATTTTTTTCTATGCCATATCCCTCTGCTCACACCAGTCCATTTCTACACAGTGCAACCCTGCACACGTTCTCAGGACACAGCATAACAGCAAGCCTCCCACACAAACTGTTTCTAGCCCAGTCCAGGCAAAGTTCTTTCTCACTCTCACAAGCCAAACCTCACAGATCATAGTTCTTACTGCATTCAGGTCTCCCAACTCTGACCAGAATAGTCCACCAAGCTGTACTTAGAGCACTGCAAGGCATCTCTCGGGCCAAGCTTTCAAATCCTTCCATATTCCTCTTGAAAATCAGTTCCAAAAGGCCAAAGCCACACAGTCAGGTTTCAACCACAATTACCTCAGAAACAAATTAAAATTTTTAAAAATAGCTTCAGAAAATGTTTTACTATATTAAATTTAGTGTCAATGCAATGTAAGGGAGAGCTTACAAAGATGGTTTGATTTTATATGTTTGCCAGTTTTTATGGACACCAGCTGTTCCAGGTCCCACCTTATTGTTAGCCAGGAGGAATGCATATGGTGGTGCATGCATTGTTAATTTGCTCTAGGTAGGCCCATTCTGTCTGTTTCTCTCCCTCTCTCTGTATCTCTAATAAATAAATATAAATAAATCCGAATTTTAAAAAACTGTAAGGGAAAGTAGTTAATTCATATGTAAGTTTGGGCCCATGATTTTGAAAATTCCAAAG
The DNA here is from genome assembly GCA_036365145.1 of Orientallactaga sibirica. Taxonomy (NCBI): domain Eukaryota; kingdom Metazoa; phylum Chordata; class Mammalia; order Rodentia; family Dipodidae; genus Orientallactaga; species Orientallactaga sibirica. The sequence continues at coordinate 2,737,693 of JAEOAD010002422.1, read as the reverse complement.
CCCTAAAAAGCTATCAAAAATCTTTTATAGCTGGGCATGGTGGGCATCATCTTGAATCCCAGCACTTTGGTGGAAACAGAGGTAGGGAAGTTGCCTTCATGAGTTTGAGGCCATCTTGAGACTACATAGTGAATTCCAGGTCAGCCTGGGCTTCAGCAAGACCCTATCTCAAAACAAACAAACAATAAAATTTTTTCTTTTAACTAATCCTAATTTCCTGATAGCAGCCACTATATTGACCTCTGTTTCCAGAAATAGTAACTGAAGTTACCAGATTCACAGGGCATTTGTTGGAACAGGTAGTCTGGTGTGGTGGATCATAAAATTTTAGTGGTTTTGTTAAAAACTGTCTCAAATGCAGTCAGGAGATTTGGGTTTTGGGTTTGGTCTCAGGATGGCCTCCAACTTCACCACACTCCTCTGACCTCTGCCTCCAAGTGCTAGGATTAAAGGCATGCCTGGATGCCTGAATGTTTCATACCTTTAATTCCCAGCACTTAGGAAGGTGATGAGGAATATTGCAGTGAAAGACACAGAGTGCCTGAGTCACAGATTTTCAATTTCAGAATGGGCTGAAAAAGGCCGTGCCTATGCTGGACAGTAAGAAGGGAGGAGGGACTGAATATTCATTCATCAAGAAAATACTTAAGTAAAGTTCAGCCCATCCATACAGTGATAATTATTAAAATGAATGAAATAAATCTACCTTTACTGCATGGAAGGTTTGAGGACCCTGGTGGTTTCCATTCAGGCATCCTCATAAACTTTAGGTGTCTCTGAATGCTTGCCCAGCTAGAAATTTAAATAAACCTCCTGGATGTGGTTTGTTGGGGGCATGCTTATGGATATTATAGCCAGTTTCCCCATGCCAGTGTTTGGCACACTCTCCTGTTGCTATTGTCCACCTTATGTTGGCCAGGGGGTGATGTCCACCCTCTGCTCATGCCATCATGGAGCTTCCCCTTGGGTCTGTAAGACAAAATAAACCTTTTTTTTGCCCACAAGTTGCTCTTGGTCAGTGATTTCTGCCAGCAATGCGAACCTGACTCAACACTGTGTTACATAAGGGTTATTTTTTTGTTTGTTTGGTTGGTTTTTCAAAGAAGGGTCTCACTCTAGCCCAGGCTGAGCTGGAATTCACTATGTAGTTTCAGGGTGGCATTGAACTCACATTGATCCTCCTACCTCTGCCTCCAGAGGGCTGGGATTAAAGGCAGGTGCCAACCAAGCCTGGCTGTAATTCGTTTTTTGTTTGCTTGCTTTGGTTTTTTGAGGTAGGGTCTCACTCTAGCTCAGGCTATCCTGGAATTCACTATGTAGTCTTAGGGTGACCTTGAACTCATGGTGATCCTCTTACTTTTGCCTTCCAAGTGCTGGGATTAAAGATGTGTGTCACCAACCCAGCTCATAATTCGTTTTTAAAAGTACAGGACAAGGGCTGGAGAGATGGCTTAGTGGTTAAGGCACTTGTCTGTGAAGCCTAAGGACTCATGTTCAACTCTCAAAATCCCACATAAGCCAGACACACAAGGTGATGCAAGAGGGCAAGGTTGCACATGAGCACAAGGTGGCACACACTTCTGGAATTCAATTGCAGTGGCTAGAGGTCCTGGTGTGCCAATTCTCTCTCTCTCTTTCTCTGTCTCTTTTCTGTCTCTCTTTCATTAAAAAAAAAAAAGTACAAGACAGTGTAGTTTAAGTTTGTTCTACAAAATACATGCACCGGGCTGGAGGGATGACTTAGTGGTTAAGGCGTTTTGCCTGCAAAGCCACATTAGCCAGATGCACAAGGGGGTGCATGCGTCTGGAGTTCGTTTTCAGGGACTCGAGGCCCTGGTGTGCCCATTATCTTTCTCTCCGCCTCTCTATCAAATAAATTTTTTAAACATATTTTTAAAAAGCCAGGCGTGGTGGCGCATGCCTTTAATCCCAGCACTCAGGAGGAAGAGGTAGGAGGATCGCCGAGAGATGGAAAATGATACCCTGAAGACTAATAGTTAATACCAGGTCAGCCTGGACCAGAGTGAGACCCTACCTCAGAAAACCAAAAAAAAAAAAAAAAAAAAAAAAAGTATTAAAAAATGCATGCACCATTAACAATGCACTCCTATGGAGTATGGATTAGGATGCATGTGTGTGATCCATTATAAAGGGCTTGCCTGTGAAGCCTAAGGACCCTGGTTCAAGGCTTAATTCCCCAGTACCCAAATAAGCCAGATGCACAAAGTGGCACATGCATCTGAAGTTCATTTGCAGTGGCTGCAGGCCCTGGTGCGCCCATTCTCTCTCTCTCTTTCTCTCTCTCTTTCTCCCCTCTCTCTGCCTCTTTTTCTCTCTCTCTCATATAAATGAATGAATAAATAAATAAATAAAATCTTTAAAAAAATGTTTAGGACTAGGGAGATAGGTCAGCTGTTATAGGTGCTTGCATCCAATGCACAAGGTAGCACATGCATCTAGAATTTGTTTGCAGTGGCAGGAGGCCCTGGCATGCTCGTTCTCATATTCTCTCTCTCTCTCTCTGTCTCTCTCTCTCTCTTTCTCCCCTCCTTCTCATCCTTTCCCTCCCTCCTTCCCTCTCCCTCTTCCCCCTCTCTGCCTCTTTCTGGCCCAAATAAACAAGTGATTTTTAAAATGTTTAGACTAGCTATTTAAGCCAGTTCTTTGCCATCTGCACTAGAGAGTATATGAAAAGACAAAGCAGGATTCCTACTTCAGGAGCTTGGATGTAATTCAGTGGTAGAGCATTTGCCTAATGTGCACAAAGCTCTGGGTCTGATCCCTAGCACACGAACAGTTCTAAAATTTAGTTGCAATTAAATCAAGAGATTTACATAGTACTTTTTGAGGCTGAATTTTAGACAGTTGTTTACTTTGTCTGTTTCAACATCCTCTCTAAATCTAGGTGGGTAAGCCAGAAGAAGACGACTTCCAGGATTTTCAAGATGCTTCTAAGTCAGGATCCCTTGATGACTCATTCACTGATTTCCAAGAGGTGCCTACTTCCTCAAAAGCAAATAATTCCCAACATGGAAACAGGTAGAAATGATCTGAATACATGTTACATTGTGTTCCATCATAGAGGAAGGAACAGCCATAATAAGCTTAGAAACAAGAAGTATCTGTTATAAAAGAAATCACAAGACTTGCTCTAGCATCTCCCTTGGTTTCCCCTTTTTTTCTGTACTTTTACTCTCTGAGCAGCCTTGATCATTGCTCACCTTGAACTTGTGCTGCTATCATTCCCTCCTAGTGCATACTGGCTTGCCATCCTGTTTTATATTTTTAGGGTGACGTACTCTTACATTTCCATAAAAATCATAATTCAGAACTTGGAATTATTCATGTGTCATTTTTTATACCAATGGCTTTTATTGATTTTGCATATATATGGATAAACATTTCACTAAGGTTTTATGTACTAACTTAACCTTTAGGTATAGTAATTGATTTGATGAGAATGTTGCCAAAACCTTGCCATGCCTATCTGCCTGTCTGTTTCTGTCTCTCTCTGTCTCTCAGTATTTATATTCTTCTTCCACAATGAAACATACCAAATGGAGTGTACACAATGAATTTATTTGGTTAAATTTTGGAAGTTGTTTCTATCAGAATACATATTGGGTGTCTTTTATGTTCCAGTTTGTGAGGTTTGCATTATTGCTTCCATCTACCCAGTTTATAATCTCAAAATCAAACTTCCTTACATAACACTTAGTAAGGGATAGTCATGGCAGAGAACTACAAATTATGGAAACAGGTTATCCTTCTGATTATAAGAATGTGTCAGCTAAGCATGGTGGTGCACACCTTTAATCCTAGCACTCAGAAGGTAGAGGTAGGAGGATCACCTTGAGTTCGAGGCCACCCTGAGACTACATAGTGAATTCAGCCTGAGCTAGAGTGAGACCCTACCTCAAAACAAACAAACAACAACAAAAAAAGAATGTGTCAAACCCAACTGGGCATGGTGGCTAATGTCTGTAATCCAGCACTTGAGAGGCTGAGGCAGGAGGATAGCTGTTAAGAGGCCAGCCTGGGCTACAATGTGAGATCTATTTCAAAAAGCGAAAACAACTAGCATCAACAACAAAATCTCCAATATATCAAACACATGTAAGCCACATCCAGAAGAAACATATGGGACATGATTTTACAGACTTCCAGTACTGTATGATCAGCACATGCATTATTAACTTCAGAGACACAGAGTCAGATTTCTACCCCAGGGCTCTTCCTTTGACAAAATTTATATGCATTGTCATTATCTAGGTGTTTCTATGTGATTGACATTTCAAATGTACCATGTAAAATGAAATTGTTGGGCTGGAGAGAGTTTAGTGGCTTAGGCACTTGCCTGTAAGACCTAAGGACCCAGGTTTGATTCCCAGGAGTTCGTTTGCAGTGGCTAGAGACCCCGATGCACCTATTCTTCCTCTCTCTCTCTCTCTCTCTCTGTCTCTGTACCTGTCTTTCTTTCTTTCTTTCTCACAAATAAATAGACTATTTTAAAAAATGAAATTGTTTTTCTGGTAAAAGGCAAAATCTTGTTAAGTCATTAACATTCTTGGTCAGTGATATCACCATATTTAGTCACCAAATTAGAATATGTTACTTATTTTTGATTTTGCCACCTTCAGCTTTTCTTGATATAGAAGAAACCTTGTATGTGATTTTGCTTCAGCCTACTCTGTCATCCTTTGCCCTTTTCATATGACCTATGGTCCAGGCCTGCCAAAATGACCTCAAGCTCTCCATTCTCTTTCAAGCTTCTGGCACTTGGGCCTTCTGGATCCTTCAACCTGAAAGAATTACTTCTTCACTCTATAGTTCATTCAACAGTCACTTTAAAAAATCAACTAGCAGCCGGGCGTGGTGGCGCGCGCCTTTAGTCCCAGCACTTGGGAGGCAGAGGTAGGAGGATTGCTGCAAGTTCAAGGCCACCCTGAGACTACATAGTGAATTACAGGTCAACCTGGGCTAGAATGAGACCCTACCTCAAAAAAAAAAAAAAAAAAAAATCAACTAGCCAGGTGTGGTGGCATACACCTTTAATCCCAGGTAGGAGGATCACTGTGAGGTCAAGGCCACCCTGAGACTACGTAGTGAATTCCAGTCAGCCTGAGCTAAAGTGAGACTGTACCTCAAAAAAACCAAAACAAGCCGGGCGTTGTGGCGCATGCCTTTAATCCCAGCACTCGGGAGGCAGAGGTAGGAGGATCACTGAGAGTTCGAGGCCACCCTGAGACTACATAGTTAATTCCAGGTCAGCCTGGACCAGAGTGAAACCCTACCTCGAAAAAACCAAAAACCAAAAAACAAACCAAAAAAAAAAAAAAAAAAAAAACCAAAACAAACAAACAAAAAAATCAACTAAATAGAGGAATTTTTCCTAATTACTCCAGCGGTCAGTGCTTCCAACATGAATTAAGGTCCCTTCTTTTCTACTAGTTGTACCCTTGTTGTAATCACTAATTTACTTGATGGTTTCCAATTCGTAATTCTTAACCCATGATGAGTAATTAGTAAAATTTTGTGTAAAAACTTTTTTTTCAGTTTCATGAGGTAAGGTCTCACTCTAGCTCAGGCTAACCTAATTCACTATGCTTGTGCAGTGAGCGTTTTATCCACTGAGTCATCTCCCCAGCTCATGAATCATCTTAAAACATACAGTATGCCCTCCATAGCCATTGAATCCTCAGATTCAATCTGCTACTACAATTGGAAAATATTCAGAAAAAGATTTGTATCTATTGAACATATACAAAATTCTTTTTGCATCTTCATTCCCCAAACAATACTACTGTGGAACAACTTTTCACATAACACTTAAATGTAATTGATATTTTTAATGTAATCCAGAGTCTTATGTAAACAGGATTTAACAGCGTTATATAAAATAGTATACAAGGGTCTAAGGATAAAAACATCTACATATTTATGTCTATATGGATTCCCTAGTTTATGATACTCCATGTTCTGTATTGTTAGTTTACTTAAAATGAGATTTAAACCATGGTATGAATAGCCAAGCCTATATGAGTCTATCTGGCCTAGGTAGAAAACATCCACTATTTTTTTTTAGGAAGGATAAAAAAGTAAATCTAGTGTTGGAAGTAGACTTGGGAGGAGAACATTGTTAGTTGGTGAGAAGATGATATTAGTTAGGGTAGTCCCACGGCAGAGTATTGTTGGGGCGGGCTTATGGGTATTATAGCCAGCTTCCTGCCAGCCAGTTTTGGCACACTCTCCTGTTGCTATTGTCCACCTTATGTTGGCCAGGGGTGATGTCCACCTCTGCTCATGCCATCATTTTCCCTGCCATCATGGAGCTTCCCCTCAGCCTGTAAGCCAAAATAAACCTCTTTTTTTTCCAAAAGCTGCTCTTGGTCAGGTGATTTCTACCAGCAATGCAAACCTGACTGCAACAGTAAAGTTGGTACTGAGAGAGGTGGGATTGCTGCTAGACACCTGACTGTGTGTGCAACAGTAATGTTGGTACCGAGAGTGGAGTTGCTGCTAGACACCTGACTGTGTGGCTTTGGCCTTTTGGAGCTGATTTTCAAGAGATGCCTTTCAGTGCTATAAGTACAGCTTGATGAACTATTCTGGTTAGAGTTGAAAGACCTGAATGCAGTAAGAACTATGGACTGTGAGGTTTGGCTAATGAGGGTGAGAAAGCTTTGCTTAGACTGGGCTTGAAGCAGTTTGTGTGAGAGGCTTGCTGTCATGCCCATGTCCTGAGAATTTGTGCAGGTTGCTTTGTGTGGAAATGGACTGATGTGAGCAGAAGGATATGGCACAGAAAGAAATCTTTAGGCCAAAACTGCTATTTGTTCAGCTGCAATTTTATGAAAGATTACAACCATTGAGATTGAGCCAGCTGACCTGCACTGGGACAACAGGAAGAATGTAGACAATTTTGAAGGGGCCTGAATGCTCAGGGAGTGTCCTGTTCTTCAAAGTCTGCTTTATTCCCCCCTGTATTAACAAATTGGCACCCTTCCTGGTATTGTGGAGTAGAAGAAATGCAGGAAAGAAAGCTGGGTGTGATGGTGCATTCCTTTAATCCCAGAACTCATGAGGCAGAGGTAGGAGGATCGCAATGAGTTCGAGGCCACCCTGAGACTAGGTAGTTAATTACAGGTCAGCCTGGACCAGAGTGAGACCCTATCCTCAAGAAAAAGAAAGACAGACAGACAGACAGGAAAGAGAGGGTCATTGAGTTTGCAACGCGGTCTTGTGTTTTGGAAATGGCCATGGGCAGTGTGAAGCAGGTTTGCTGGATGCCTGCATGGAGACCTGGTAGAGCTGTGAGGATGAACCATGGAATGCAGTGGAGACCCAGTGGAGATGCCGGGACCACGAGATGGCTGCTAATGAGAGCTGCCGGCCCCGATGAAGTGTTCCAGGACTGTGAGCAGCCTAACTGGAGGGGTGGAATTGGAACTCCAGAGAATTGTTGCTGGTTAGAATTATTGGTCTTGGAGACTTGTCACTGACTAGAGTTGTTGATCTTGGAGCTACAGAGTTTTATGTTTGTTCTGGTTGTTTTAAAACTTGTATTGGTTAATATTTTTTTGCTATGCCCAATGCAATCTTTTGCAGTGTGAATGTTTATTCTGTGCCATTATGGGGTTTTGGGATATTGTTTTGGTATTATGCCTCAGTTAAAAGATCTCAGACTATGGGAATGTTTGAACATCATTTGTCTGTAAGCCAAAATAAACCCTTTTTTTCCCAAAAATTGCTCTTGGTCTGGTGATTTGTACCAGCAATGCAAACCTGACTGCAACAACTAGGAAGCCTAAGATAGCCAATAACACAGACATGGGCCACTGAGGATGCTAGAGAAGTTCAGAAGAAGTAAGGCTTAGGGTCCTTGGGATGGTTACTTTATTCATTTTGCTGAGATCAAAATATTTCTTTTTAGAGCCTTGTGTGGTGGCACACACCTTTAATCCCAGTACTCAGAGCAGAGGTAGGAGGATCACCATGAGTCCAAGGCCACCCTGAGACTACATAGTGAATTCCAGGTCAGCCTGGGCTAGAGTGAAACCCTACCTCAATAAACAACCACAACAACAAAATATCTTTTAAAAAAAATTCTTTTTAGTTGGGCACCAGCACTGGGGAGGCAGAGGTAGGAGGATTGCTGTAAGTTTGAGGACATCCTGGAACTACAGATGAGTTTCAGGTTAGCCTGGACTACAGTGAGACCTTACCTCAAAAAACAACAATAACAAAAATTTCTTTTTAAATATTCATATTTAGCAGAATGAGTGACTAAGTATAGCTATCTTCCACAGCTATATGGAATAAGCATAAAACATAAATAGGTTTAATGGAGAAAATGGTTTATTTTATTTTTAGAGAGAGAGGGAGAGAATTGGCATGCAGGGCCTCAGCCACTGCAGTTGAACTCCAGGCATTTATGCCACCTACTGGGCATATGCAACCTTGCACTTGCCTCATCTTTGTGCATCTGGCTTACATGGGATCTGGAGAGTCAAACATGGTTCCTTAGGCTTTGCAGGCAAGTGCCTTAACCTCTACAGCCTTAATCTTTCCAGCCCCCAAAAGTGGTTTTTTGATGACCAGATTCTTAGTCTTGCCTTTCAGTAGAATGTAGATTCCTAAATTTCAAAACAATATGCTTCTCTTGCTTGAGTACTCTTTTCATTTAGAGTACAAATAACTGTTTTCAAGTTTATAAAACATAATAACTGCTATATGTAAATGATATAAATGCTTCCTTGGTGATGATCATCTTTCTTAAAAATAATAATCTCAGAGTCAGAACTGGAATGAAATACTCATTTGCAGTATGCATAAAATTAGTCTGAGTCAAACCTTTTGAATGGAATTTTACTTTGTTAATTTCAATCAGTGCCACTTCATTACTTTGAAGATCCTCTACTTTGTCCATTTCTATGAATATAGTGTCATAATCATACTCAATTCCATGTCACATTTAGAAAGATTTCACCCCTGAGCTTTAAAAAGACCGTAGCCAAAGTTGGAGGGTTATGAGAAACAAAGATCATTTAGCTTTGTGAGGTTGGGTTTTTTTCCTTAGACACTGATTATCTTTATTCCTATTTAACATTCAGTTCAGAAAGCTGTAGTTTAATTATTTATGGAACTTTAAAAAATCCACCTGTAATGTATAGCTGATAAACTGTTAAATTTGTCAAGATGAGATATGTAGCAACTGTTAAGTAGTGATGTGAAATTTGAATATTTGATGGACTGAGTCATGAAGCACTGTGGACCTGTATTACCATGCTCCATGACAGCCTGGTTTTACTTTGTTTCTGGCAACTGATAAGAACATTGAAATGACTGTAGAAAGATTTTTGCTCCAGGGCAAAGAACTCAATAGCAAGCCATTTACTCTCTCTGTGTGTGTACGTGTGCGTGTGTGTGTTTCTGTGTTAGTGAATGACACAAACTGGTGGTGGACTGTAGTCATTAATATGTATAGGAGCTTCTTCCAGGGAGCTGCCTGGGTCTGATAAGAGAAAGAGCAGTGCTTTTGTAGTGTGCATTTAATAAGCCTTCCAAGAATCACCATGAGTACTACTTATTACACTATTTTTCCATCCAGTAAAAGAATTTGTCCACAGGCAAAAAGTCTCTTTATCTAATTTTGAAGTGATTTGTTTTGCTACAAAGGTGGCTTCTGGAACCACTCATGTGATCCTTATAGAAATGGAAATGATGTGCACTCAGCTGCTGCCCGTCAGATGGGTGAGCTGCTGCCAGTGAGCAATACTGTATCAAAGGGAGAATTCACATCTTAATTTGAAGTGTTTTGTAAAGAGATTTTTATCTTAATTATTCCACCTCTGCACTCTGAACCTATTTGAGAGAATACTTTAAGGTTGCTGTAATTTATTTTATTGGATACACATATTTGATTTTTTGTTTTTTGTTTTTCAAGGTAGGGTCTCACTCCAGCCCAAGCTGACCTGGAATTCACTATATAGTCTCAGAGTAACCTCAAACTCATGGTGATCCTCCTACCCCTGCCTCCTGAGTGCTGGGATTAAAGGTGTGCATCACCACGCCCAGCTGGATACACATATTTGAAAGAATTAACTATTACATTTTTGTGATCCTTAAGTTAAAGTTTCAGGAAGTCACCATTCTTCAATACTCTATTTTCAGTGCCATTCCAGTCAGTCACTATTACGGCTTAAAAAGATGTTTAGATCATCAGTATAGATCTCATCTGTCTTCAGTTAGTTATGAAAAAATAAATAGATGGCTTAGTGGTTAAGGCGCTTGCCTGCAAAACTAAAGGATGGAGTTTCAATTTCCCAGAACCCATGTAAGTCAGATGCACAAGGTAACACATGAATCTGGAGTTCATTTGCAGCAGCTGGAGGTCCTGGCATGCCCATTCTCTCTGTCTGCTCTCTCTCTCACTCTTAAATAAATAAATAAATAAATATAGTTTGGGTGTTAGTCTTGAATCTGGAGTTCATTTGCAGCAGCTGGAGGTCCTGGCATGCCCATTCTCTCTGTCTGCTCTCTCTCTCACTCTTAAATAAATAAATAAATAAATATAGTTTGGGTGTTAGTCTTTGTTCAAGAAAACAGACATTGGCCATGCATGGTGGTGCACTCCCAGCACTTGGGAGGACAAAGTAGGAGGATCACTGTGAATTTGAGGTCAGCCTGAGACTACATAGTGAATTCCAGGTTAGCCTGGACTACAGTGAGACACTGCCTTGACAAAACAAAAGGAAGGAAGGAAGGGAGGGAGGGAGGGAGGGAGGGAGGGAGGAGACAGGCATTATTTTGGGTCATTTGTTGTATGTATATGTAATTTCCAACTCACTTTGTTTGTTTGTTTGTTTGTTTGTTTGTTTGTTTGTTTGTTTGTTTTTCAAGGTAGGGTCTAGCCCAGGCTGACCTGGAATTCATTATGCAGTTCCAGGGTGGCCTTGAACTCACAGTGATCCTCCTACCTCTGCCTCCCGAGTGCTGCAATTAAAGGCATGTGCCATCATGCCTGGCTCCCAACTAACTTTTAAAGCATAGAGCCTGGGCTGGAGAGATGGCTTAGCAGTTAAGACTCTTGGCTGCAAAGCCAAAGGACCCAGGTTTGATTCCTCAGGACCCACGTAAGCCAGATGCACAAGGTGGCTCATGCATCTGGAGTTCATTTGCAATGGCTGAAGGCCCTGGTGCGCCCATCCTCTCTCTTTCTCTATCTCTGTCTCTATCTGCCTTTCTCTCTTTCTCTTTCAAATAAAAATTAAAATGAAATAAAAATTGATATTAAAAAAAGATAAAGCATAGAGCCTCAGGATTGTGGATGTAAGCTTGGTTGGTAGTCTTTGCCTAGCATGCCTGAAGCCCGGGGCTTGATCTGCTGTACTGAAGCCCTGGATTTGATCTTCAATACTACATAAACTGAACATGGTAGTGCATACTTGTAATCCCAGTACTTGGGAAGGTGGGGGCAAGAGGATCATAAGTTCAGGGTCATCCTTGGCTATATAGCAAGTTGGAGACCAGCTTAGGATACATAAGACCTTGTCTGAAAAAGGCCATGAGTCTTAACTGGACATCTGTGTACTGTGTTCTAAGCTTCTGTTGAATGATAAAGCAAGGCGTTTCTTCATTACTTTCAGTACTCCATCTTTGTTGATACCACTTCCTGGAACTAAAGCATTGGCTCCAGCGGATAAGTATGCAGTGTTTAAGGGAATTTCAGCAGACAAGTCCTCTGAAAATACTACTCCATTTGGAGGTAAAAATGGTTTGTAAATTCCTAAAATGTGAGTGTGATGTTTACTTGAATTGTATAAATTGTTAAGTGATGGGTCTTTATATTTAATGTGTATGAGCTGTGTCTACGTGGTTAGCACAAACCCCTTTCTTCCTTTAGCTCTGTTCTCTGGGTTTCTAACTGTAATTGAGTTTCTGTCTTTCTGTCATAGAGTCTGGTGATAAATATAGTGCTTTCAGAGAGCTTGAACAGACAGCAGAAAGTAAGTCTTTAGGTAAGTTTTTCATTCCCTTTCTTCTTCTTTTCTTTTTGTTTTTCTTTTTTTGCTATTCTGGGGATGGAACCCAAGGCCTTGTATATTCTAGACAGTGCTCTACCAAATGAACTTTATCCTCAGCCCAAAAAGGAGTGTGTGTGTGTGTGTGTGTGTGTGTGTGTGTGTTCACAAGTATGTGGGTATATAAAGGCCAGAGGACAAACAACCTCAACTGTCATCGTTAGGAGCATGTTTTTGAGACAGGGTTTCCATTGACCTGGAACTCACTAATTAGGCTAGATTGGCTAGCCAGGGATCTCTAGAATCCTCGTGTCTCTGCCTCCCCAGTGCTGGGATTGTAAACACACACTGCCATGCCATGCATTTTGCCATGCCATGCAGGTACTGGGCATTGAACATGGGTCCTCATGCTTATACAGCAAGGGCTAGGCTATGGGAGAGACTGTCACAAACAAACAACAAACAAACCACAAAAAAACCCAGCTCTGATAAAGCAAAGTCACCATTACATACCAACCTATTTTACACTGCCAGATGTGATGGCATATGCCTGTAATCCCAGCACCCAGGAGGCTGAGGTAAGAGGATCACTGTGAGTTTGAAGACAGCCTGGACTACTGAGTAAGTTCCAGGTCAGCCTGAGCTACAGTGAGACCCTACCTCAAAACAAACAAAACAAAAGACATTTTTCATTCACAGAGGTATGATATTACACTGTCTTAACATCTGTAATGCAAGAGGCTATAGTTAAAAGGCCATTGTTTGTAAACCAGTAGTGCATGCCTTTAATCCCAGCACTCAGGAGGCTGAGGTAGGAGGATCACCATGAGTTCAAGGCCACCCTGAGAATACATACTGAATTCCAGGTCAGCCTGGGCTAGAGTGAGACCCTACCTCGAAAAAAAAAAAAAAAAAAAAAAAAAAATCATTGTTTGAGATTTGATCTACTTTTCCAGCAAAGAGTTTCAAGAATGGTATGACACAACTAATAAATAAATACATCTTCTCAACTAGGATTTCTTTCCATCAGTATGAAAATCCTATGACCCATTACTCTTCATAAATATCAGCTAAGCCAGGCGTGGTGGCGCACGCCTTTAATCCCAGCACTGGGGAGACAGAGGTAGGAGGATTGCCTTTAGTTCAAGACCACCCTGAGACTACATAGTGAGTTCCAGGTCAGCCTGGGCTAGAGTGAGAACCTACCTCGAAAACATAAATAAATAAATAAATAAATAAATAAATAAATAAATAAATAAATAAATAAATCTAAAATCACTAAAAAAAACAAAGCATTGGATTTATACAGTGGTGTATATTACAGGCACATGCCTGTAATCACAGCACTTAGGAGGTGGAGGCAGGAAGATGAAAAGTTCAGGATCTTCCTTGGCTTCATAGCAAGTTTGAGGCCAGCCTAAGAAACATGTGTCCTGTCTGTTTCTCCCTCCCCTGCCAAAAAAGACAAGGAAAAAAAATGTAAGTGTAGAAAGGCAGTTTGATAATATTTCTTTACTTCTATATAGTTTAAGCTTTACTTTGAAATAGAGGAAAACATGTTCTACATCATGAGTAGGCTTATTGAAGCTTTAGCAGAAAGTAATATCTTAAGGTTTTTTTAAGGGCCTAAAATGTGTCAAACCAGAAGAGAAACTTGTAAGAATTCACACATTTACTCAAGAGCTACCCTTGAAATAATGTGTTTAATGTGTCTTGTGACATGGAACCTTCCTGTGACTTCCAGCTAACTTGTTTGCCAAAGCATTCTGTTTGTTTTTAAAGTTATAAATCAAACCATTTTTATTTCCTTTTAACCCTTTTGCCCAGTTCACATTTCTGATGGAAAAGTTTGCAGTTCATCCTCAGTAAGTTTAGTTTGCTGTGGTGATTTCTTTTTAGAAATAGCAAAGCAAACTTGTCAATTTCACAGATATTTTAAAGTGACACAGTAAAGTTTAGGCTATAAACAAAAAGCAACAACAACAAAAAAAATTTTTTTAACATTTTAGTCAGAGCTTGCCTGGTGGCTCATGCCTACATTGGGAGGCTGAGGCAAGAAGATAGCTGAAAGTTCAAGGCCAGTCTGGGCTACAGTGTGAGAACCTGTCTCAATAAACAAAAATTTAGGCTGTGATAAAATTGGCTATTCATTACCTTAAAAGAACGCAAATCTAATCAGTGACCCACTTGTCTAAAATTCTAGGTTGATTTTTAACAAGTGTATCTTCTAACAGTTTGTGAAATTGACTTTAATTTTATTAGTGTCATGACTTGAAAGCATAAGCTTCAGCACACCTGAATGTTGTTCCTGTTTCTGAAATTTCTCTAAGAATATTAGGTGACTTTGTGCTGATGAACGTTGTTGGGAAATTGGCTCCTTGTTAGACTAAGAGGCAAAATCAGTTCCAGCACTCTTCGCATCTGATAGATCAAATTATATGTCACTCCATGCATAATATATCTAATGCCTACATGATTTTACTGGTCAGTTTTAAGAACTGATTTTCAGTTCTAAGCACATTTTTAGTTCATATTCATCTAGATTTCATTTTTAAGGAAATTATAATTCTAAAAAAGAGTGGGGGCTGGAGAGATGGCTCAGTGGTTAAGGTGCTTGCCTGCAAAGCCTAACAACCTGATTTATGTCCCCCAATATCCACATAAAGCCAGATGCACAAAGTGGCACATGTGTCTGGAGTTTGTTTGCATTGGTGGGATCCCCTGACATGCCCATTCTCTGTCTCTCTTCTCTCTCAAATAAATAATTTTTTTTTTTTTTTTTGGTATTTTCAAGGTAGGGTCTCTCTTTAGCCCAGTCTGACCTGGAATTCACTATGTAGTCTCAGGGTGGCCTCAAACTCACGGCGATCCTCCTACCTCTGCCTCCTGAGTGCTGGGATTAAAGGTATGCACCACCATGCCCAGCTCACATAAAATATTTTTTAAAGGGGGGTGTAGAGAAATAGATTAATGGTTAATGCACTTGCCTGCAAAGCCTAAGGATGCAGGGTCAATTCTCCAAAACCCACGTAAGCCAGATGCACATGATGGTATATGCATCTGAGTTTATTTGCAGTGGTTAGAGGCCCTGGTGTGTCACTCATAAATCAATAAAAATAAAAAAATTAAAAAGAAAGGGGGCTAGAGAGATAGCTCAGCACTTAAGGTGCTTGCTTGCAAAGCTTAAAGACCCAGGTTCAATTCCCCAGTACCCATATAAGCCAGATATGCAAGGTGGCACATGTGTCTGGAGTTCATTTGCAGTGATTGGAGGCCCTGGCCCATTATCCCATTATCTCTACCTTTCCCTCCCTCTCTCTCTCTCTCTCTCTCTCTCTCTCTCTCTCCAGTAAATGAATAAAAATATTTAACAAAAAAAAAAGACAAAATTTCCTTCAAATGAATGCTTCCCTATACTTGAGTAAAACCACATCTAATGATTCTGGATGGTTGTTTTTGTTTGTTGTTTAATGCCAGACATTGAGCCTAGGGCTTTAGATGTGCCATGCATGTGCTACACCAGTGAGCTTCAATGCTAGCCTGTAGTGTTGTGTACGTGTGTGTGTGTGTGTGTGTGTGTGTGTTTTCCTTTTCCTTTTTTTTTTTTTTTTTTTTTTTTTGTGTGTGTGTGTGTGTGTGTGTTTCTTTGAGGTAGGGTCTTACTGTAGCCCAGGCTGACCTGGATCTCACTCTGTAGTTCCAGAGTGATCCTCCTACTTCTGCCTCCCAAGTGCTGGGATTAAAGGCATGTGTCACCATGCCCAGCTTGATTTTTGTTGTTGATGTTGGTTTTTCAATCCTCCTACCTGTGCCTCCCAAGTGCTGGGATTAAAGGCATGCACCACCATACCCGGCTTTACACTTGCAATTTTAAAAAATATTTTATTTATTTATTTGAGAGAGAGAATGGGCACTCCAATGGCCTCTAGCCACTGCAAACAAACACCAGACACACGCACCACCTTGTGCATGTAGCTTTTACGTGGATACTGAGGAATTGAACCTGAGTCCTTTTACTTTGCTGGAAAGCACCTTAACCACTAAGCCATCTCTCCAGCCCCACTTGGAATTTAATATGCTATGTATTATGTGGTTTTCCATTTAGCATTCTTATTTTGTTGCGTCTTTGTTTCAGGAGAGAGCTTTGCAGAATTCAGATCTGCAGGAACTGATGATGGGTTCACGGATTTTAAAACAGCCGATAGCGTATCCCCACTAGAGCCACCAGCAAAAGACACTTTTCCAGCATCCTTCCCCTCAGGAACCGTACAGCAGAAACAACAGACACAAGTGAAAACTCCTCTGAACTTAGCAGACCTGGATATGTTTTCCTCAGTGACTTGTAGCAGCGAGAAACCACTGCCTTTCCCCACTGCATTTAGTGCATCAAAGTCAGTTTCCACACGGCCTCTGCCATCAGGCTCTGCGGCAGCTAAGGCAGCGCTGGCATCCACTAAGACCTCTAGCTTGCCTGATGACTTTGGAGAATTCAACCTTTTTGGGGAATATTCTAGTCCTGCATCTGTTGGAGAGCAGGATGACTTTGCGGATTTTATGGCTTTCAGTAATAGCTCCATTTCTTCTGAGCCAAAAGTAGATGACAAATACGATGTCCTTAGAGAAGACACTAGTCCTGTCCCTCTCAGCAGTAACTCAGGTAGCGCAGCGAAGAGCACCCCAAACCCACCTGCTGTGTCTACCAAGTACGACGTCTTCAAGCAGCTCTCCCTAGAAGGAGCTGGACTGGGTGTTGAAGAATTAAAAGATAGCACTCCTTCTGGAAAAAGTGATGATGATTTTGCTGACTTCCACTCCAATAAATTTTCATCCATGAACTCGGACAAATCGCTGGGGGAGAAAGCAGTGGCTTTCCGCCACACCAAAGAAGACTCAGCTTCGGTGAAGTCCTTAGACCTCCCTTCCATCGGCGGCAGCAGCGTGGGCAAGGAGGACTCTGAAGATGCGCTCTCTGTTCAGTTTGACATGAAACTGGCTGATGTGGGAGGAGATCTTAAGCATGTCATGTCTGATAGCTCTTTGGATTTACCAACAGTTAGTGGCCAACACCCTCCTGCTGCAGGTGAGGAATTGGTGAGATTGCTCTGGTGATGTTGATGTAGATTTCAAATGATTCTGTGGGTGTTGATTGATAGACTGAGGCGATTTTCTGGTAATTATCCTCCTGGTTGCCAGTCTTCTTGAAGCAGTGTTAAATACAATTTTATGGATACTTCCATACATGGATACTGTGATTACTCTGAAACTTAGATTGGATAGCCAAAATATTTTTATTTTTGAAATCCAATGTTCACTTGGTATCAGAGGCACATAAAAAAACAAGTATGACTAATTGAACTTCATAGTCAGAACTTTTATAAAGATTTGTTGCAGTGTCAGCAGTGTTTCTTCACTCCTGTGAGCAGAATTGCTGTTTCTCCTTTGCTCTTCTCTTGAGTGTATTTAGCAGCTGCCAAGATAGTGTTTGTTTGGTTTATAGAAACCAACTCTTATTGGCCAAGAAAGTGAAAAACTAAACAATTTGCCAACTCCCTTGAGAAGAAGAGGGCAAGAAGTCACTGAGGAGTTTGTGTCAGGATGTGGCAAGGAGGAAGGGCTGTGGTCCGAGGGGCTCCAGGTCCTGTTTTAAGTGTAGATGCTAGGGTAAGGTAACTACTAACTTTCTGATAAAATGCCTGAAAACATCTGATCAGGAAGTCCTCTTTAAATTCTGTGTGGATTTACACGTAGTAGTTCATTCACTGGTCCAACTTCTTGTCCTAAAAGTTAGATTCCCAGGCTATAGGACTGGCTCAGCGGTTAAAGGCACAGGCTTGCAAAAGTTCGACTCCCGAGTGTCCTAGTTTTTGTTGTTGTTGTTGTTTTTAATATCTAGATAGAAAGATAACCCTATTTTGTGGCCTTTGATAATGAGAATTATCTCAGTGTTACTGAATTATTCTAGAAAATGTTTTATGCACATGAAGGGTTTGTCTTTTTACGTGAGAGGAACAAGTTAAACACAGGTTCAGGCAAAAATTGTCAAGTGCTATTGATTTGATGTATTTCAAACTGGTAAGTCAAAAAAACCCCACCAAAACGATGTCCGTTGTTTGGCTATTAATGTGTTGGAGGTTTCTTAAGCTGGGTAAGTGAGTTAGCGAGGACATCCTGCTTCATGCTGCTGTTGCCGAGGTATTCTGTATGTGCGAATGGGCTGTCTGCAGAGCTCCTCAGTGCCCTTCACTACCTTACTTTCATTTTCTTTACACTTTTTGTGGTTTCTATTAGATAAAATGATTTTTATTTTTCCTTTTTGTATGAGCTTGAGCCACAACAGTTGGTTCCAAAGTGCATTGTTTGTTGAACAATCGTATTTGACTTTTTTTAAAATCTCACAATATGTATACTAGCCTTTTGGACTCTGAAGTTATTAATTAGAGGTTATTTTTCTGAGGATGAATCTATATTCTTTCACAGTGCCAAACTAGATGTCTTTGTGAAATGAGTTAATCCAGGTTTGGGGTGTCTTTTTTCCCCCCACATTTTGAGAAGGGGAGGTTGGCTTTTGACTGAGCGCGTTTCTAATGGACCTGTTAAAAATAACTTGTGCTCATGTTCTTTATGTGTGTTTGGAACATCCCAGATTGGAGCCTGTTATGTTCAAGCCATCTCTTCCGCGTGAGGAGACTCTTCAAAGCAGACTGTTTTCCTCTGTTGATCTGTAAACTTCTGTCAGAAAGGAGCAGTATCCCTTTAGAGCGGTTGTTAAAAGGGGTTGATGGCTGACAGGGAGTCACACCTGTATGTTGTTGGGCAAAGTGACTGCACAAATGTATTAGAGTGGGTGAGTGACAGGCATTGCTTCAGTGCAATGTCATTTTATTTTGCCTTCTGTCAACCATAGCATCACTTGCTCTCTTAGTTTGAGGGTTCAAGGTACATCCTACTGGAGAAGTAAGAAGTGGGCTGATGAAGCAAATAAAGCCTAGTAGTTACTCAATCTTGTGTGGAAACCCCAACTTAACTCTGAAGGGGATACTGTCTCTTAACTCTTGCTCTTAATGCTTTGTATGGAAGGTAGTTAATACTAATACATTGCCTGATTTCTCTGCATATTATTACATTTAACCCTTTGAGCCCTTGCTGCATAAAATTTCCATGAGGCTGCTTTCCCCACTAAATTTAATCTCTCTGGCACTGTGGCATCTTGATGCCCACTCATTATGATCATTTGTTTTGTGGGCAGCAAGAGCTTACCCTGATTTGTGACTTTCTTAAAGGGTTGGCAACACATCTGTAGCTGCCTACCTGTAAAGTAGCCCTTCTTTGACATGGAAAATCTTTGTATTTTAATCAGCACCTTATTATTTTCAGCTGCTTTTCTGATGTCTTTTTTTTCAATTTAGACATTTTCTGTGTGAATGTGCCTTTTTGGACTTGCTTTAGTATACTTCTCTGCAAACACTGATCTGCATGCTTGTTCTGGTGACTTCCTTTCCAGCTTTTCTGTACACTTTTTTGTGATCTGTAAGTCCTGTGTTAATAAATAATTCTTTGGCATATTTTGAAAGTGTGGGGATGTGTGTAATTTGTATTTTTTTCAGGGTTAGATGAAGAAATACCAGGCTAAAATCAAGTTTAAAGTAATAGTAATACTTTGAGACTAGATTTTTTTTTATTTCCTTAAACACTGTCTCCTAAGAACATATTAGTATATTTTACCCTTTGCCTCTTATAACTCCATTAATCTAGGTTCATAATGTGGTATTGAGTTGACATAAAACTTTAGGGCTGGTAATATACCTCAACAGTAGCACACATACTTGGATCTGCAAGGCAATGGATTTAAGCCTCAGTAGCACAAATAAATAAGTCTATATATAAATTTAGAAATATCAGGCTGGGAATGTAACTCAGTGGTAGAGTGCTTATATAGTATATTCAAGGACCTGGATTAGATCCTTAGCAACACAAACACACAAGTTTAGGGAGGTATGATGACACCTGTTATCTTAGCACACAACTGAGGCAGGATCATAATATCATTTGAGGCCAGCATGGGGTATATAGTAAGACCAGTCAAAAAAATAAAAAAGATTAAAAATTAAACAAAGTACACAAAGAGTAAGCCTTAAACTATTTCATTTTTATGGAAACAGTTTCTGGCCTGAGAATGTAGCTCAGTTGTAGAGCATGTGACTAGCATGAGCAAGACACTAGGTTTAATCTCCAGCACTGCAAAAATAAAGGAAGGTAAGGCCGGGTGTGGTGCTGCACACCTTTAATCCCAGCACTTGGGAGGCAGAGGTTGGAGGATTACTGTGAGTTCAAGGCCACCCTAAGACTACATAGTAAATTCTAGGTCAGCCTAAGCTAGAGACCGTAAAAACTAAAAATAAAATGAAATAAAGGAAGGAAAGTCAGCAACGAGGGCTGGAAAGATGGATCAGCAGTTAAAGTACTTGCCTGCAAACCCTAACAACCCAGGTTCGATTCCCTAGTACCTGCATAAGGCCAGATGCACAAATTGGCACATACATATGCAGTTTGTTTGCAAAGGCTAGAGGCCCTAGTATGTCCACTCTCATTATCTATCTCTCTCTCACTCTCACTCTTGCTCACTGCTTGCAAATAAATAAAAATATTTTTTAAAAAAGTTAGCACTGGCCGGGCATGGTGGTGCATGCCTTTAATCCCAGCACTCGTGAGGCAGAGGTAGGAGGATCACTGTGAATTCGAGGCCACCCTGAGACTACATAGTTAATTCCAGGTCAGCCTGGACCAGAGTGAAACCCTACCTCCAAAAAAAAAAAAAAAAAAAGTTAGCAATGGGGCTGGAGAGATGGCTTAGCAGTTAAGGCGCCTGCCTCCTAAGCCTAAGAACGCTGGCTCCAATCTCTAGGTCCCACGTTTAGCTAGATGCAAAGGGCACAATGCCGCACTTGACCACAAGGGGGCGCACGCATCTGGATTTCATTCGCAGCAGCTGAGCAGCTGCTGTCGCGCCCATCTCTATCTGTCTTCTCTTTATGTTTCTCTCTGTCTCTCTCCAAAAAAAAAAAAAAAAAGTTAGCAATGAATAGACCAAACTTGGTCTATTGGGGGGGGGGATCTATTTAAAAATATAAATAGTAGCCAAGCGAGGTGGCGCACTCCTTTAATCCCAGCACTTGGGAGGCAGAGGTAGGAGGATCGGCATGAGCTCGAGGCCACCCTGAAACTTTACATAGTGAATTCCTGGTCAGCCTGAGCTACAGTGAGACATACATCAAAAAACAACAACAACAAAAAAAAAAAACCCTAAAATATAAGTAGTGAAAAACCTAGGGAATAAGATTGTTTTTAGGTTGGAAACCCAAGCCATATAAAATCTTGGGCTGGGTGTGTGGTGGTACACACTTTTAATCCCAGCATTTAGGAGGCTGAGGTAGGAGGATAGCTGTGAGTTCGAGGCCAGCCAGGGACTACAGAGTGAGTTCCAGATCAGCCTAGGCTAGAGTGAGACCCTACTCAAAATAATAATAATAATGATAGCCGGGCATGGTGGCGCACACCTTTAATCCCAGCATTCGGGAGACAGAGGATAGCCATGAGTTCAAGGCCACCCTGAGACTAGTGAATTCCAGGTCAGCCTGGGCTAGAGTGAAACTCTATCTTGGAAAAACCAATAAATAAATAAATTAGTTAAAATCCCCGGGGGGAAAATGGTTTAAATTTTGCTTTTTTAGTTCTTTACTCTTTTTTAGAATTTGACAAAGAAATTAAACCCCTGAAGTGATTTTGAGAAGGATTCTTAAGTGGTCCCTTTCATATCTGACACATGTTATTTGAGAAAGAAAAATGTTGATTTTGGGGGGATTGGAATTAACTTTAAGAAAAAACATTAAAAATATATTGCTTTCCAGAAGATAATGTATTTAAAGTGGACTTTTTTATTCCACAATAATTGAAAGAATCAAATTATGATTTTATTTTTGTTTGTTTTGTTTGAGACAAGATCTCATTCTAGTGCCCAGGTTGCTCTTGAACTCGTGAGCTTAAGCCACCCTCCTGCTTCAGCCCTCAGAGTTTCTGGGACTAGGGGAGCAGGTCATCATGGTCTGCTGCTTTTTGTATTTGTTTTGAGGCAGGGTCTTGCTGTAGCCCAGGCTGACCTGGAATTCACTATGTAGTCTCAGGCTGGCCTCCATCTCACAGCAGTCCTCTTATCCCAGCCTCCCATGCCTGGCTGGTCTGCTGTTTTTATTTACTTACATGTATTTATTGCATGCTGACAAGTGTACTCTCAACCCAAATTATTTTTATTTTTGTGTGAGCTGCTTCTAGCACTTTGATTTTTACATAACTTGAGTATTTTTGATAAGGAAAATGTTGTCAGGAACTCTGAGAGCACAAGAGGGTCATATACACAGGAGAGTCTCCGAAATATTACCTTCTATTTTAGAGTGGCCACAAAGCCTCAGGTTAGCACCTTGTTTGCACATTTGGTGTTGTGTTATGCTTTTGTGGATGACCATGGACAGTCCACTTACCCCTGCTCTGACTTGAAATATCCACAGGGTTGCCTGAAAGTGCTTACAGATAGTGTGGATATAGTTTAAATCATGTCATTATGGGAGTCAGTACAGATATGAAGAGTGGGAAGTTTCTATACAGATTAAAAAACATTGCCCATGCTGGAGAGATGGCTTAGCAGTTAAGGCGCTTACCTGCAAAGCCAAAGGACCCACATAAAGCCAGATGCACAAGGTGGCGCATGCATCTGGAGTTGATTTGCAGTGTCTAGAAGCCCTAACATACCCATTCTCTCTGTCTCTCTATCTGCCTCTTTCTTTCTCAAATAAATAAACAAACAAACAAACAAACAAACACTGACAGACAATCAGATAGCCACACTTTTATATGCTGTCACACACTGTTACCATTTTTGGTCTTGTTTTAGCAGTAGCGCTTGTCAGTGTGCTGGAGACGCAGTAGGACATTGCTAGGTCAGGTGTTAGAGTTTGTGGAGAATTATTTTCTCAGGTAGAACAGGACCAAGGATGGAGAGAATGGAAATGGGCAAATGTTTTCATTGTATTGGTTTATACTGGGAAGTGAAATCTGGATTGAATCAGTGTTAGAAATTAGAAAGCATTCTTCCTTAGTTCAATGAAAATTGCTATTGTTATATAAAACATTTGAGGATTTGCACACACATTTCCTTCTTTTTTTTCTCTAAACTCCTTCCTCAAAAGCCATTAACTTGGGGAAATGACTCAGTGTTTAAAGATGCTTTCTTGCCAAGCCTGTCAGCCCAGGTTTGATTCCCCATTACCCACATAAAGCCAGATGCACAGAATGGAGCATGCAGGCCCTGGTGTGCCCATTCTCTCTCTCTCTCTCTCTCTCTCTCTCTCTCTCTCTCTCTCATTGCAAATAAATTAAGTTTTTGAAAAATCCCTGTAACTTCTGCTCCCTTGGACAGACAGTGCTTCTGTCCTTCATGTTGTATATCTTAATCTTTAATATTTTTATGGGTTTTCCAAAGCTTACAGCTTTAGAAGATATCTGTTTAAATGAATATGGCCACCATATTTCCATGCTTGGAAACACCTTGTTTTATGTACAACATCTATTAAAAAGGAATCTGAATAGAAGTTATGGAAGAGACTGATAGGGTTACTCACTTACATAAACAAGAAGTCCATGTCTTAGCTGGACATGGTGGTGCACTCAGGAGGCAGAGGTGGGAGGATCATTGTGAGTTCAAGGTCAGCCTGGGCTAGAGTGAGACCCTACCTTGAAAAAAAAAAAAGCCCATGTCTTGATTTGAGATCCCTGATGGAAGCAGGTGGTCCAGCTTGTTCCTTTGCCCTTTGTAATAGAATATTGCTGGCTACAAACAGACACACAAATTAAGGCATACATATTGGTTATTGTCTGTGTGCAGTTAACAGCTTAACTCACACTGCCTGAGTAGTTCTCTCGAACTGGAAATACAACAGTAATTTTCTTCATTTTATCGCATTCATTGTTCATTTTCTTTTTTGCTTGAAATTTTGCAGAATTTAGGTATCAACTTGAAAATCTATCTATAGTAACTTTAGTGAGTACAAAATAAAGTGTGGTTTTTTTCTATATCACTTTTCTAGACAATGCTTAAGTTTTAATCTTTAATATTTTTAAGAACATTATACAATAATACATATAATAACTGGATTGCTTAGCAAATGTAGAGCTGCTAATAACATGAGGAATCGTACTGCTTTAACTCACTTTCAATGAACTAATAAGCCAAATTATTTTTAGAAATGGTTTACCAGCTGGGTGTTGTGCACGCCTTTAATCCCAGCACTCTGGAGGCAGAGTAGGAGGATCGCCGTGAGTTAAAGGCCACACTGAGACTACATAGTGAATTCCAGGTCAGCCTGGGCTAGTGTGAGACCCTACCTTGAAAAAAAAAGGTTTACCAATATTCATTATGCAAAAAAAAGTACACTCTGAATTTATATTGATAATAAACTTTAAGGTTTAGAAATAAATATTAGCCAGGCATGGTGGCACGTGCCTTTAATCCCAACACTCGGCAGGCAGAGGTAGGAAGATCGCTGTGAATTTAAAGCCAGTCTGAGACTACATAGAATTCCAGGTCATCCTGGGCCAGAGTGAAGCCGATCTCAAAAAATAAAAAATAAAATAGCCGGGCATGGTGGCGCACGCCTTTAATCCCAGCACTCGGGAGGCAGAGGTAGGAGGATCGCCGAGAGTTCGAGGCCACCCTGAAACTACATAGTTAATTCCAGGTCAGCCTGGACCAGAGAGAGACCTTATCTTGCAAAACCAAAAATAATAATAATAATAATAATAATAATAATAAAATAAATAAAATAAAAAATAAAATAGAAATAAATATAAGTGTTCTGTCTATACTTTTAATATAATGTCAGTTTTAGTGCATATATATGTGAGTGTGTGTTCAAATGAGGTTTTTTTTAGTAAATTACTTTTTTCATACTGTAGGATTCAATAAAGAAGAAAAAGTAGCTGGGCATGGTGGCGCACGCCTTTAGTCCCAACACTTGGGAGGCAGAGGTAGGAGGATCACTATGAGTTTGAGGCCAACCTGGGACTACATAGTGACTTCCATCCAGGTCAGACTGGGCTAGAGTGAGACCCTGCTTCAAAAAACAAAACAAAACAAAAAGAAGAAAAAAGTAAAAAATAAAAAATAAATAAACTTCAAAATTTGCTTTTGGTGACTCATATGTTTACCCTTAATTTAAAAATATAAATTGGAGCCAGGCGTAGTAGCACAGAGGTAGGAAGATCACCATGAGTTTGAGGCCACCCTGAGAATACAGAATGAATTCCAGATCAGCCTGGGCTAGTGAGACCCTACCTCAAAAAACCAAATTATATACATGGCTGGAGGGATGGCTCAGTGGTTAAAGACTCTTGCTTACAAAGCCTGTCAGCTCAGGTTCGGTTCCCTAGTTTCCATACAAAACCACATGCACAACATGGCACATGCTTTTTTTGTTTTTGTTTTGTTTAAGTCTTTCATTTGAATTTTTTGTCATTTCTACGTGTTATTCCAAAAGGCAAAATGTTATATGTATATCATCATTAATGAAAATAAGATTCATCAAAGGCCTTTGTAGTTATAAACATTCATAAAAGCTCTTCAGGGGCTGGAAAGATGGGTCAGAGGTTAAGGTACTTGCCTGCAAAGCCTAATGACCTGGGTTTGATTTCCCACATAAAGCCAGATGCACAAAGTGGCACATACATCTGTCATTTGCAGTGGCTGGAGGCCCTGGCATGCTCTCATTCTCTCCCTCCCTCCCTCCCTCCCTTCCTCCCTCCCTCCCTCCTCTTGCAAATAAATTTTAAAAATATTTTATAATTTCTTATTTTATTTATTTATTAGAGACAGAGAGAGGGGGAAACAGAAGAGAGAGAGAGAATGGGTGCACCAGGACCTGAAGCCACTGCAAATGAACTCCAGATGCATGTGCCATCATGTGATTCAGGCTTACATGGGATCTGGAGAAACAAACCTGGATCCTTAGGCTTTGCAGTTTTGTGCCTTAACCACTAAACCATCCCTACAGCCAATAAAATATTTTTTAAAAGCTCTTGAACTAAGGTAATCCTCATTTCCTATAATACCTTTTACCTGACTATATGAGCCGTTTCTAATTTTAAAAAGTTTCTTGTTGCATAATTGCACAAATAGGTCCTTCTATTGCCATAGCAATTTGGTTGCAATGTTTGAACTGGAGGTATCTTTTCATTAAAGTTATCTCTGGTCTCTGGGAAAATTTCTATCCTTTTATAGATAAGATTCTGGGAGTAGTCTCCTAAAGGAACCTCTGGGAAGGTCTCATGACAGCTATATTTGTATTGTGAAACACTCTTTGGAATGTCCCCTTGAATACTGTCTTATGCTTAACTGCATCTGCCTCCTGATTGAATGTCACCTTTTTCTAGTCTGGCCACTTTCTGATCCCTCTAAGTGGTGTGAGGGGGACACAACAACAAAATAATAGGAAAACATTTTGTCTAAAGGTTTGCTTCCTTTCTAAAAACTATACAATTTTTGCCCAAATCATTTTTTCTTTCTGTGAAGTAAGCCATAGTTTGGAAATATACCATTCATTATTCAATGAAGGATCTTTACTTTTCACTGGTTGGCTTTTTTGTTTTTAATTTTTTTAATTATTTATTTATTTGAGAGAAAGAGAGGAAGAGGGAGATAAAGAGAAAGAGAGAATGGGCACACTAGGGCCTCCAGCTACTGCAAACAAGCTCCAGACATATGCATCCCTTTGTGCATCTGGCTTACATGGGTCCTGGGGAATTGAACCGGAGTCCTCAGGCTTCACAGGCAAATGCTTTAACCACTAAGCCATTTCCTCAGCCCTGGTTGGCTTTTTTAATCACTCATTTCCTAACAGAGCTGAGAGAGAGATTTGGATTATAGTGGTAGGAGAGCTGTAGAAATGTCTAGAGCCTCATTCTTCTCATTAACTATGCAGTGTTGCTGAGAAAGAAAAAAAAATGACCAGTGTTGTTTTACCAATGGGGAAACTTACTTATGAAATTTGCATATGATAAGACTTTGGAACTTTCTTTTTAATCAGAGAGAGAGACCGAGAGAGTAAGAGAGAGAGAATTGGCACACCAGGGTCTCCAGCCACTGAAGTCGAACTCCAGACACGTGTGCCATCTTGTGCGCATGTGCAGCCTTGAAAGCTTGGGTCACCTTGTGCGTCTGGCTTATGTAGCACCTGGAGAGTCAAACACAAGTCCTTAGGCTTCGCAGGCAAGCATCTTAACTGCTAAGCCATCTCTCCAGCCTGACTTTGGAACATTTTCTTTGTAAATCATCTATGTGGTTGTCAGAGGACTTTGACCTTGTCTCATATATAGTGAGGAAAATGAGACAATATGTCTATCTACCAGCTGAAAAGGAGGCTTCTCCCTCAGTCCTATTCAGCTTCTGCTTGTGTTGCCTTCTGAAAATTAGCATGAAAGCCAGACCTGATGGCTAAAGCCTATAATCCCAGCTATTTAGAAGGCTGAAGCAGGAGGATTGTGAATTTAAGACCAGCCTGCGCAACTTCATCAAAATTAAAAGTAAAAAAGAGAATGGAGGCAAGGCATGATAGTTCACCCCTTTAATCTTAGCACTCAGGAGGCAGAGATAGTCGAATTGCCATGAGTTCAAGGCCACCCCGAGACTACATAGAGAATTCCAGGTCAGGCTTGGCTAGAGCGAGACCCTACCTTGAAAAATCAAAAGGAATAAAAATAAAATAAAATAAAATAAAATAAAATAAAATAAAATAAAATAAAATAAAATAAAATAAAAAGTTAAAAAGAAAGCTGGACATGGTGGCACATGCCTTTAATCCCAGCAACTCAGGAGGTAGGAGTATTGCCCTGAGTTTGAGGCCACCTTGAGACAGCATAGTGAATTCCAGGTCAGCCTCAGCTAGAGTGAAACCCTACATCAAAAAACCAAAAGGGAAAAAAAAAAAGTTAAAAAGAGGGTTAGAGATACAGCTCAGTGGCAGGGTGCTTGCCTAGCATGCAGGAGGTCCTGGGTTCAATCATCAGTACTGGCAAAAAAAAGTTGCCTTTTTATTTACTTTGAAATAGCTCTATTTTAGGTCCCAAGGCAGCAAGTAAAATGTCAAATTGAGGCTGGTGGCAACCACTAGATGGTACATATTTCTCACCAGGCAGTGGACTCTGGCCTTCCACACACATTATTCCTACTGATCACCCTAATTCATCCCTTCCAAATAAAGTCTTGTCTTCATTTCACAGAGGAGCACCAAGGTTCAGAAAGGTGGAGAACACTTGGGAGACGGGCAGGAGAATTGCTGTGAGATTAAGGCCAGTCTGGGCTACATAGTTCTAGGGCCGGTCTGGGCTACAGATTGAGACATTGTCTCTAGAACAAAAACAGGAAGAAAAAAGGAGAGAGAGGAAAGGAAGAAGGAAGAAACGAAGGGAGGGAGGGTGGGAAGGAAAGAGGGAGGAAGGGAAGGGAAGAAGGAAATGTGAGTGGTTTGCCTACTGTATTGCAATAAGTTGTTGCTGTGTCGGAACTAAAAACCTACAAATTTTGTTTTCTGCTGCTTCTTTAATTGGTTAACCATATATGAAGAATGCTTTGTTCAGTGAATCTGTCTTCTACTCTAGCATTTCTTTCACTTCTTTTTATTTTAGTTGGGGGAAGAGGGGTTGATCTTACAGAAGCAGAAACAAGAGCTTAGTAGAAACTTTTATTTTATTTTGTTTTGGTTTTTGGTTTTTCGAGATAGGGTTTCACTCTAGTCTAATTTGACCTGGAATTTATTTTGTAGTCCCAGGCCGGCCTCAAACTCACAACAATCCTCCTACCTCTGCCTCCTGAATGCTGGAATTAAAGGCATGCACCATCACACCTAAATTGATCTGTTTTTAATGCCTTTTTAAAGAATATTTGTTTGTTTGTTTATTTGAGAGAAAGAGGCAGATAGACAGAAATGGGCATGCTAGGGCCTCTAGCCACTACAAGCAAACTCCAGATACATGTGCCACCTCGTGCATCTGGCTTTATGTGGGTGCTGGGAAATTGAACCTGGGTCCTGAGGCTTTGCAGGCAAGTGCCTTTAGTGCCTTAACTGCTGAGCCATCTCTCCAGTCCTTGATTCTATCTTTTTTTAAGGGCCAAAGTAGATTAGGTTGTTTTTTGTTTTCTAACATTCCATCACAGCAACATGATATCAAAATTGACCAAAATAGTGGGTGTTGTGGCTCATGCCTTTAATCCCAGCACTCAGGAGGCAGAGATAGGAGGATGGCCATGAGTTCAAGACCAGCCTGACACTACCTAGTGAATTCCAGGTCAGCCTGAGCTAGAGTGAAACCCTACCTCGAAAACGAAACAAAACAAAAACCATTTTTTTGACCAAAATAACAACTAGGTAAGTAATCACCTCATTAAAAATTAAAATTACATATTTAGTGTGACCTGTGATAGATTTTTCTTTTTTTGTTGTTGTTGTTTTGTTTTGTTTTTTCAAGGTAAGGTTTCACTCTAGTCCAGGCTGACCTGGAATTCACTATGTAGTCTCAGGATGGTCTCAAACTCACAGCAGTCCTCCTACCTCTGCCTCCCAAGTGCAGGATTAAAGGCATGCGCCTCCACACCTGGCCTGTGATAGATTTTTAATAATTTATTAAAAGTGACATTTTTGCAGGGTGTGGTGGCACATACCTTTAATCCTAACACTTGGGAGGCAGAGGTAGGAGGATCATTGTGGGTTTGAGGCCAGCCTGAGACTACATAGTGAATTCCAGATCAGCCTGGACTAGAAAGAGACCCTACCTTTAAAAAAAAAAAAAATTAAAAGTGACATTTTGATGAGCTGTCAGTTTTTAATTAGTATGTCATGTACATTTCATATGACCAGTCCCGTAAAGGAATATTTTTCTTAAAAGTCCAGATATGTTCTAGGCAGGGAATCTGTAAGTACATTTTAAAGTTGAAAAGGGAATAATTTATTAAATGATCTAACTCTTACATCAATCAAACAGTACATATATGGCCATATAAGCCTATCTTTATTTGAAATTTTTACATACAAAGAAAATGATTCTTTACATGCCAGTTGAAAGCTAATACGAATTTTCCTAAGATCAAATGTTACAGCCCAACTCCTTTGATTTTAATACAAGCTCTAAATTGAGTTACTCGAGCATAGTATAAAACTAATCAAATGTGCTAGGCATTTTGCTTCCACCCAGCTTAGAGCATTTTGCTTAACTTGTGAGCTTGCATCTAATTGTGGGGTCTTATTTCCCTTTCAGATATAGAGGACTTAAAATATGCCACTTTTGGAAGCAGCAGTAGCAATTTTGCAGTGAGCACACTTACAAGCTATGACTGGTCAGACAGGGACGATGCATCTCAGGGCAGAAAACTCTCTCCATTTGTCCTCTCAGCAGGAAGTGAGTCCTCTTCCTCAGCCACCTCAGCTCTTCAAAAGAAAGAGGCATCCTTTGGCAGTTCTGAAAACATCACCATGTCACCTCTCTCCAAAGTAACAACCTTTGTGAGTGACAGTGCTCTTCCAGAGTCTCCCTTCCCAGCATTCGCCAGCTTTAAAGACATGATTCCTCAGACCAGTGAGCAAAAGGAATATGAAAGCGTGGACTACCAAGATTTCACAAGACAGGACCTGTCCACCGCTGAACGGAGCCAAGAAGCCTCATGTCCAAGCCCTGCTTCCAGTGGTGCCTCTCACGACACCCCCAAAGAATGTTCAGATGACTTTGGAGAGTTTCAAAGTGAAAAGCCCAAAATCAGCAAATTTGACTTTTTAGTAGCCAATTCACAAAGCAAAATGAAATCCAGTGAAGAAATGATCAAAAGTGAACTGGCAACCTTTGACCTTTCTGTTCAAGGTAAGTACCTTCAAAGTAGATTTTACTATTGTGGGCTTATTCCACTGAGATGCTAGGTATTCTTTCTTGAGAATGGAATCTTAAAACTAGACATGATGACACACACCTGTGCTGTCAGCACTCAGAAGGCTGAGGCAGGAGGATCATGAATTTGATGCCAGCTTGGTCTACACAGTGAGACACTATCTCAAAAATAAATAAATAAATAAATAGGGCCGGAGAGATGGCTTAGAGGTTAAGGCACTTGCCCGTGAAGCCTAAGAACTCAGGTTCGATTCCCCAGGACCTGTAAACCAGGTGTACAAGGTGGCACATGCATCTGGAATTCATTTGCAGTGGCTGGAGGCCCTGGAACACGCATTTTCTCTCTCTCTCTCTTTCTCTCTCTCTCTAATAAAAATATAAAAAATAATGAGGACTGGAGAAATAGCTTAGAAGTTAATGTTCTTGCCCATAAAGTCTAACGACCAGAGTTCTATTCTCCAGTACCCACGTAAAGCCAGTTGCACAAAGTGGCGCATGCATTTGGAGTTCTAGTTCTTTTGTAGCGGCTGGAGGCCCCGGTGGGCCAATTCTTTGTTTGTGCTGGGTATGATATGCACACTTTTAATTCCAGTACTCAGGAAGCTGAGGTAAGGAGGATTGCTGTGAGTTTGAGGCCAGCCTGACACTGCATAGTGAAACCAGGTCAGCCTGGGCTAGAGTAAGACCCTACCTCAAAAAAAAAAAAAAATTAAAATTAAATGATGGTTCATGGTTTAGCAAGAGATATGTTTTAGAGCTTTTGAAACCAGGGTCAATTAGAGATAGCTATAATAAAGTTTTCCCTAAGCTGAACCAAAATCAAATCAGTGTCCCTTAGACAGCTGCTTATTAAACCAAGAGCCAGCAGAACATGCAGTTACTGTTGACTGACTATGCTTGGAAGTGTGCTGTTGAGACACGTTAACTCCGTTCTTGTTCCTCCAGTGCTGTGACTGTGGATCTAGTCTAGAGAGCTCATCTTGTTGTTTTTGGTGTGTGTGCATATGTGCCCTGGTGCATGTCACAGGTCATCCTTGGGCGTCAGTCCTCACCTTCCTTTGAGGCGGAGTCTGTCATTGTTCATCACTATGTCTGTTATCAGGCTAGCTGGCCTGTGAGCTTCCAAAAGATCCTCCTGTCTGCCTCCCCTATTACTGTAGGTGCACTGGAATTACGGTTGCTTTCACTACAGCTTTACATAGTCCCAGGGATCCAAACTCAAGTACTCATGCTTGTGCAGCTGGTGTTCTATGCGCAGAATCATCTCCACAGCCCCACCAGCCCTTTTCAAAAAGCGCTAGGCCTGCATGCCCCTGTCCTGGTGGTCAGCTGAGTGCCAGAGAGGGGCACTGTCCCAGTTTGTCACCTTCTCCACCGCTTCTTTCTCCAGCTCATCCACTTTGTTACTGGCTTTACTTGCCTGTCTCTGACTGCTCTTAGGCTTAAATCCTCCTGACAGAAGAGATCCTTGGTTCACTTGAACCTGTAATGACTGGGAAAAGCACCGTGGCTCTTAAGCACCGATACTTAGAAAGGTACTTTTGTCATCCCTACTCCACTGATCCTGCCCTTAGAATTGCAGAAGCACTGCAATACATCACGGAAGAATAATGGAAAAACAGTCGAAGGTGGGCAAACCGAGCCAGGCGCATGCTAGAGCGGATGCAGTGAAGAGCTTCCTAGGTAGAATGAATAAGGATTGCGTTTCTGAATGCCTCATGACATGAGGTCATGTCAGCAAGCCTGCGCCTCTGCTTGAGCTGCGTCGAGTAACTTTTGCCTCTACTGCCTCCACCTCCCAGGAACACACAAGAGGAGTTTGAGCCTTGGGGATAAAGAAATCAGCCGTTCCTCTCCTTCTTCAGCTCTGGAGCAGCCTTTCAGAGACCGGTCCAACACTCTGAGCGAAAAGCCTGCTCTGCCTGTCATCCGTGACAAGTACAAAGACCTGACTGGAGAGGTGGAGGTACGCCCGGTGGTTTCTACAGAGGAGCTAAAAGGCCAGGAGAGCCCTGAGGACCCTGAGAAAAACGGCTTTCAGCTTTCCCCTGGGGAAATGAAGGGAGAAAGACACAGGCACCAGATGGCAAATATATAATTAAAGCAAGACACTTGGTAACATAAGCCCTGGGTGAAAATACTTCTCAGGTGTGGCAGCCACTGAAAGTAATAGCTAAAACTGTAATTATTTATGAGACTTTACAAAAAGAGTCATGTTTAGGGGGTAGAGACAGGAGGATTCCCATGAGTTCAGGGCCAGCCTGGGCTAGAATGAGAATGGGACCCTACCTCAGGAAAAAAAAAAAAAAAAACAGAGAAGAGAGAAAATATTCAGGAGCTTCTAGCGGTTTCTGTTTGTGGAATCTTAGTTCCATCTTGTGGCTAACACACTTCCCGCTCCGTATTCTATATGCCTACGTGCACACATGCACACCCAGAGCGGTGCAGCTGGAGTAGGAGGCCAGTGGTTTAACATTGCTTGTGCACTTGGTACTCCACGGTGAGTACCTTTGAAGCAAAGCTACCATGCTACGGACCAGAACCAAAGAGGCAACATTGATGGAGGGAGGCTGCTATAAAATATGCCCCTCAGCTTCACAAGTCATGTGCTCAGAAGTTACTACATTCAGTAGCAATTTAAGATAGTTATTAGTGGGTTCAAAATTATAAACTGCTCTTTATGAAAGTACTTTAATAGAAAGGAGTCTTCCAAATTCTTTTTTTTTTGGTTTTGTTTTTGTTTTTGGTTTTTTGAGGTAGAGTCTCACTCTAGCTCAGGCTGACCTGGAATTCACTATGTAGTCTCAGGGTAGCTTTGAACTCATAGTGATCCTCCTACCTCTGCCTCCTGAGTGCTGGGATTAAAGGTGTGTGCCACCACGCCCGGCCCAAGTTCTTTTTGTTGACAGAAAATTGTAAGTAGAGGATCCTAGGCCTGCCTTTAACTCAATTCCTTTCATAAAATCCACAGGAAAATGAGAGATATGCGTATGAATGGCAGAGATGTCTGGGGAGTGCTCTGGATGTGAGTATGTCACTCTTGTGTTCACAGGCATTTTTGTCTTGATTCCTTTGAATGGATGGGGGTAAAAATGAGGGGAGCCTTACTTTCATGGCCATGTACAACATGAAGGCCATTCATCTTCCATGTTTATAATAGCAAGCATTGGCTCATTTGTCAGTGGCACTTCCATTTGTCTCTGTGTTTAAGAAATAACAAAGTGATATCATTACCTCTGTCCTAAGTGAAAACCATATTTAAAGAACCTCTGTCATTTCTCTTCCATGGAAGTGGTGGATGGTTTCTTCAAGGTTAAAATTCTCAGATTTGTTTCAGCATGGGCATATATAGGCATCAGCCAGTCAGGCATGTCTTTCATGCTTCCTGGCTTTTCAGTTGGGTTTTCTACTAATAGGACACTGATTTGCAGTGACCTTTCTTGGCTATATAAGATGATGTGATTTCATTTCTCATAGGTCATTAAGAAGGCAAATGACACCTTGAATGGAATTAGCAGTAGTGCTGTTTGCACAGAAGTTATTCAGTCAGCTCAAGGCATGGAATATTTACTAGGTATGTTCTTTTATACTTTCCCTGTTCAAGTATTTACTCTTTCATTATTATCAGCTTTCACTTATGTTCAGTATTTTAAGTTAGATCTCCAGCTACATATAGCTTCACTAAGCAGTATATATATTTGGTAGATAAAACAATTAAGTCATAGGTAGTAACAGCTATTTGACTTAAGGTCTCTATGGCTAAATTTTCGAGTCTTTGTTTTATACTCATTTTAGCAACAGTGTAAATTAGATCTGTGTCTGAACTAGTGAGGCATTAAAGTGAAATCATTTTATTTGCGATCAATTCTTTGTCATGCACCATGGATTCTTCTCTCTGTCCCTTCATGACATAGACAAATCTGTTAACTTCCTGGCTGTCTTCAGCTATTAAACATCCCAAACCAACCTGAAGCTTCAGTCTTCTTGTGAGCCAGTGTCCCTCCTTTTCCCAAGCTCAGGTCTGGCCTGTGTCCAGGCCACAGACCCAGGAGTTTCCCCACATGTCACCTTGTCAGTGAGGTTTTCTCTGGCCTCTCCTCTCACTATCCCTGGCACTTTCCGTCCCTATCTCTCCTTAATCATGTCACCTTAAATATTGTATACATCTTATTATTGTTTCCACTGTCTCCCTGCACTGGGATGAACCTCCCAAGAATGCAAGAACTTGGGACTTCTATGTTCATGGCTGTGCCTCCAACCCCTAACCTAGGGCCAGGCATGGAAGGCACTCAGTGTACTTGCTGGAGGAGCGGCTAGTAGAAGGGCATAGAGTCTGCTTACCTCCTGCCACACACTAGTTCCTCTCTTCCTGCTCAGGCAGGCATCGCTCCATGCCCACCAGAAAATGGGGTGCCTATCTTTCCCAGTTCTCCTGGAATCCCTCTCACTTAGGATGTGTACTTATTCCTGCCCTTCCCTTGGGGAAGGAAAGAAGAAAGCCACAAAGCTGATGATCCCCTGGAATTCTCAATATTCACTTCGAGGCTGGGGTGATATGTCTATTGGCTGTCACATTACAAGGGCTGAGTATGTATGCACCTGGTTTGTACTCAGAATGAGGAGGTACTTGGCACCATTCTTCCTTGCTTAAAGAGTTCAGCCTCTTCAGACCATGGGAAAAGAACTGTCTGGCTACACATGGTGGCTCATGCTTCTAATGCTAGCACGTGGGAGGCTAGTACAAGAGAATTACTGTGAGTTTGAGACTAGCCTGGACTACAGAGATCCTATCTCAAAAAAATATATATCCTTGGGGCTGGAGAGATGGCTTAGTGGTTAAGGCACATGCCTGCGAAGCCTAAGGACCCAGGTTCAATTCTCCAGGACCCATGTAAGCCAGATGCACATGGAGGCGCATGTGTCTGGAGTTCTTTTAGCAGTGGCTAGAGGCCCTGGCATGCCCATTCTCTATCTCTCTCTCCCTCTCCCTGTCTCTAATAAATAAATAAATAAATAAAATATTTTTTTAAAAATCCTTGGCCTGGAGAGATAGCTTAGCAGTTAAGGCACTTGCCTATAAAGCCAAAGGATGCAGATTCAATTCCCCAGGACCCACATAAGCCAGATGAACAGGTTGATGCATGTGTCTGGAGTTCATTTGCAGTGGC
This sequence comes from Orientallactaga sibirica, assembly GCA_036365145.1. NCBI lineage: Eukaryota > Metazoa > Chordata > Mammalia > Rodentia > Dipodidae > Orientallactaga > Orientallactaga sibirica. The sequence goes on along the minus strand of JAEOAD010002422.1, from coordinate 2,701,530 downwards.
TAGAAGCCCTGGCATGCTCATTCTTTCTCTCTCTCTCTGTATCTGCTTCTCTCTTTCAAATAAATAAATAAATATTTTTAAACTCCTTGATGATTCAGAGGAGTGAGATATTTCTTTAATTACTCTATGATGATATTAACATTTAGATTCTTTTAAACATTTATTCCCATTTTTTGACTAGATAATGTGATTCCCAGATTTTAGAAGAAACTCCCATAGAAATATGAAGGAAAAATAAATAGTAGTTTGCATAATATAATGCCTGCTGTTCCTTAGACACTATTTGTTGCAGTTAAGTTCGCATTTCTGTTAGAAATCACCTGACCAAGAGCAGCTTGAGAAAAAAAGAGGTTATTTTGGTTTACAGGCGCTAAGGGAAGCTCCATGATGGCAGGGGGTAACGATGGCATGAGCAGAGGGTGGACATCACCTCCTCGCCAACATCGAGTGGACAACAGCAACAGGAGAATGTGTCAAACACTGGCAAGAGGAAACTGGCTATAATATCCATCAACCTGTCCCTAACAATACACTGCCTCCAGGAGGTGTTAATTCCCAAATTGCCATCAGCTGGGAACCTAACATTCAGAACATCTAAGTTTATGGGGAACGCCTGAATCAAACCACACTATTCTAGCCTTTTTCAATATTAACCCATTTAATCTTCTCAACTATCCTTTGAGGAACTGCTGCCATTATCCCAACTTTATAGATAAGGAAACTGAGGCACAGGAAGGTTCATGACTTGCCTATGGTTACATGGCTGATAAGAGGTGAAGCAGGGATTTGAACCTAAGCTATAAATCCCTAGAGTCTATGATTTCACCCAAAAGCCTTACAGCAGCATTGAGTCAGCCGATTAGTTTGGTGCCTGTCACATACAAGGTCTGGGGATGTGTCTCCTGGGCATCCTTAGAATGTGGAGGTACTTGAAGAGTTCCGTCTCATCAGAACCACAGGAAACAGAGTGTGGTGGCGCACACCTTTAATCCCAGCACTTGGGAGGCAGAGGTAAGAGGATCGCCATGAGTTCAAGGCCATCCTGAGACTACATAGTGAATTCCAGGTCAGCCTGGGCTAGAGCGAGACCCTACCTTAAAAAAAAACTATAGGAAAAGAACCATTCTGGCCAGACATGGTGGCTCACACCTAATCCCAGCACTCTCAGGCTCTCCTCTGAGCAGAGACATTCCTTCTAACCAAGCTCTCACCAAGCCACAGTGTCCTGCTGCTCTCTGTCTACTTGTCCATCACCGAACTCTCTCCTCTCTGTCCCTGTCAGGTGTTGTGGAAGTGTACCGAGTCACCAAACGTGTGGAACTGGGGATCAAAGCCACTGCTGTGTGCAGTGAGAAACTCCAGCAGCTGCTGAAAGACATCGATAAAGTGTGGAATAACCTTATCGGCTTCATGTCACTCGCCACACTCACAGTAAGCCTGTTAGAAACCTCAGTTGTGAAGCAGGGAATATGTTCCTATAATGCACTTATGGGAAGATGGCTCAGTCAGTGACATGGTTATGAGAACCTGAGTGTGAGCCCCAGTACCCGTGTAAAAAGAAAAGCCAGCACCTATAATCCAGCACTGGGGAGGCAGAGGAGGGACAGGATCCCCCGGGGCTTACTGGCCAGTTAGTTCTGAGGCATAGACTCACTATGCAGCTAGGCTGGCTTCCATCTTGTGATCTCCCTGCCTCAGCCTCTAAGAACAACTACTAGGATTGCCAACATGTGACATTACACCTGGCAAGACTTTTTTTTTTTAAATACATATATTTTAAATTTTATTTGTATTTATTTGACAGAGAAAGAGGGAGAGAGAGAGAGAATGGGCGTGCCAGGGCCTCCAGCCACTGCAAATGCATGCACCCCCCACCCCTTGTGCAGCTGGCTAACATGGGTCCTAGGGAATCGAACCTGGGTCCTTTGGCTTTGCAGGCAAATGCCTTAACCGCTAAGCCATCCCTCCAGCCCAAGACTATTTTTTAAAATATTTAATCATTATGGTCGGGCTGGAGAGATGGCTTAGTGGTTAAGGCACTTACCTGTGAAGCCTAAGGACCCAGGTTCAATTCTCCAGGTCCCATGTAAGCCAGATGCACAAGGTGCTGCATGTGTCTGGAGCTCATCTGCAGTGGCTAGAGGCCCTGGTGTGCTCAATTTCTCTCTCTCCCTCCTATCCTCCCTCCCTGCTTGCAAATAAATAAGACTTTCAAAAAAAAATCCTTGGGCTGGCAGGGTGTGGTGGCGCATGCCTTTAATTCCAGCACTCAGGAGGCAAAGATAGGAGATCGCCATGAGTTCAAGGCCACCCTGAGACTACACAGTGAATTCCAGGTCAGCCTGAGCTAGAGTGAGATCCTACCTTGAAAAAAAAAAAAACCTTGGGCTGGAGTTTGCTTGCAAAACAAAATGTCCTGGGTTCATAAAGCCATGTGCACAAAATGGCACATGCATCCAGAGTTTGTTTACAGTGGCTAGAGGCCCTGATGTGCCCATTCTCACTCATATTCTCTCTCTTTTTCTGATTGTGACTAAATAAAAAAAAAATTTTAAACATCCTTGAGTTGGTCCCCTGTGGTCTTCAGGGTCATGTTCAGATTGCTTAGCTTGCTCAGTGCAGCGTAGATGTCTAGATCTTTCTTGTCATCAGACCAGCCTGACCTCTATGTTAGGCTACTTTTCCCTCTAAGATCTGTATTTTTCCCCAGAAGGCAGTCCAAGAACCTTTCAGTCTGAATTCCGTGCCCTCCCTATGTGTGTCCACAGCACATTTCTCTGTCACATCCGTCTCATAGTACTTACCATGTGTATGGTTACTCTTGTCATTGCTGTGACAAAATACCTGACACAAGTAACTTAAAGGGACTGAGGACATGGCTCAGTGGTTAAAAGTGCTTGCCTGCAAAGTCTGATGGTCTAACTTTGACCCCATGTGTATGGTTACTCTTGTCATTGCTGTGACAAAATACCTGACACAAGTAACTTAAAGGGACTGAGGACATGGCTCAGTGGTTAAAAGTGCTTGCCTGCAAAGTCTGATGGTCTAGCTTTGATTCCCCAGTATCATCATCAAGCCACATGCACAAAGTGGTGCATGCATCTGGAGTTTATTTGCAGTAGAAAGAGGTCCTTGCCTCTGTTGCTGGTCTTTGTTTGTTTACTTCATAAAGTAGCTGCTATCACCAAGTTCAGTGGAAACCATTTTCCTCCTTGTACCTCTTCCCAAACTTCCAAGTTCCCAGGCACTGCCACTGCTCACGTGAAGGACTTGGCTTATCGGCTTTGCTTGCCTCTCCGGCCCTGTGTGTACATGTGTCTGTTTCCTACACAATTAAATCTTTTTTTGTTTTGTTTTATTTTTTTCAAGGTAGGGTCTCACTCTAGCTCAGGCTGACCTGGAATTCCCTCTGTAGTCTCAGGGTGGCCTCGAACTCATGGCGATCCTCCTACCTCTGCCTCCCGAGTGCTGGGATTGAAGGCATGTGCTGCCACGCCCAGCCCACAATAAAATCTTAAATGAAATTGTAGTTATGGGGCTGGGAAGATGGCTCAGTGGTTAAAGGAGCTTGCTTGCAAAGCCTACTATCCCAGGCTCAGTTCCCCAGCACCTATGTAAAGTCAGATGCAAAAAGTGGACAAAGCCGGGCATGGCAGCACACGCCTTTAATCCCAGCACTCGGGAAGCAGAGGTAGGAAGATCACCATGAGTTCGAGGCCACCCTGAGACTACATAGTGAATTCCAGGTCAGCCGGGGCTAGAGTGAGACCCCACCTCGAAAAACCAAAAAAAAAAAAAAAAAAAAAAAAAGTGGACTAGCATATGGTCTTCATTTGCAGCTGCAAGAGGGCACACCTATCCATCCATACACACATACACACACACAAATACACAATTTTTTTTTTTTTTTTTTTTTTTTTCGAGGTAGGGTTTCACTCTAGTCCAGGCTGACCTGGAATTCACTCTGTCTTCTCAGGGTGGCCTCGAACTCACAGAGATCCTTTTTCCTCTGCCTCCCGAGTGCCGGGATTAAAGGCCAAATATACAATTTTAAAAATTTTAAAAAGTTAAGTGCCTTTAATCCCGGCACTCGGGAGGCAGAGGAAGAAGGATCTCTGTGAGTTCGAGGCCACCCTGAGACTACATAGTGAATTCCAGGTCAGCCTGAGCTAAAGCAGGACTCTACCTCAAAAAACAAAAAACAGCCGGGCATGATGGCGCATGCCTTTAATCCCAGCCCTTGGGAGGCAGAGGCAGGAGGATCGCCGTGAGTTCAAGGCCACTCTGAGACTACATAGTTAATTCTAGGTCAGCCTGGGCTAGAGTGAGACCCTACCTCAGAAAACCAAAAAAAAAAAAAAAAAAAAAAAAAAAAGAAAGAAAGAAAGAAAGAAAGAAAAGAAAAACTTAGTTACATTATCCCATGACTTTAGAGAATTATATGCCCCATTAATTTTTTTTCTTTCTGATTTTTTGGGATTTGTGTCTCACTCTAGCCCAGACTTGCTCTGTAGTCTCAGGGTGGCCTCAGACTCACAGTAATTAAAAGCATGTGCCCCCATTAATTTTTTTTGGTTTTTCAAGGTAGGGATTCACTCTAGCCCATGCTGACCTGGAATTCACTCTGTATTCTCAGCCTGGCCTCGAACTCACAGTGATCCTCCTACCTCTGCCTCCCAAGTACTGGTATTAAAGGTGTGCACCACCACACTCGGCACCCCATTAATTTTTATAAATAGGATCCTACCTGGCATTCTGCCATGTCTTCACAGCATCCTCATTTGATCCTGGTAATAACTCTGTGAAGTCAGTAACAATATCTCTATTTTATAAGTAAACAAATTAAGGCTCAGAGAAGATAAAACTGAAACTGGCATATTTAGGATTTGAATCTACATCATCATTTTAGAATCCATTTTCCCACTGTTATTTCTAGCTTCTAAGGTGCTGAAAAAGGCTTGTTTGTTCCTAGGAAGATTCCATGAGACTGTCCCCTTCAAAAGATTGCTGGAGTATAGTCAGTGGTAGAGTGTGAGCTTAGTATGCATGAGGCTCTGGGTTGATGAGTTCCACCATCAAAACTAAGAAAAATGCTGGGTGTGGTGGCGCACGCCTTTAATCCCAGCACTCAGGAGGCAGAGGTAGGAGGATCACCGTGAGTTCGAGGCCACCCTGAGACTACATAGTGAATTCCAGGTCAGCCTGGGCTAGAGTGAGACCCTTCCTCGAAAAACAAAACAAAACAAAAAAGACAACCACAGGATTTTTCACCACCAACAGAGCCCCAGGTGTAATGTGCACAACAGTAGCGAAGCTCAGCCAAGGCACTCGGGGAACAGCCTCAGACTCCAAAGTGTGATTCCTTCGCCCGGCGTGTTGGTGCACACCTTTAATCCCAGCACTCAGGAGGCAGAGGTAGGAGGAGGATCACCATGAGTTTGAGGCCACTCTGAGAATACAGAATGAATTCCAGGTCAGCCTGGGCTAATGTGAGACCTTACCTCGAAAAACCAAAAAAAAAAAAAAAAAGACAAAGTGTGATTCCTTCATATTTATTTACACTGGATGCTGCACAGCAAAAATAGGTGTTGTTGTTAATTATTATTATATTTATTGAGGGAAGTACAGAACCAAGGAAAGGCAGTCACGTGGCTAGAGATTCCACGTGGAAAAAAAGTGCAGAAAGTAAAGAGAAAAGAAAGTTCAAGGAGCTCCTGCCATTTGCGGAGCTGAAGCTGGTAAAGGAGCCCATGTGAATAAGGACTGGTTGTTTTCATACTTTAATACTCCCTGTGGCAGTGGACTGGGGCTCCCTCTTGTGGTAGGAGCAGGTGCTCCTGTAGGCACAGATCTTGAAGGAACCATTTCTCCCTAAGTGAATGGTTATATGAGCTTTTATATCATGGATAGAGGTTAAAATATATATATATATATATATTTCTCCAGATCTGTAGTCAGAAATCCACAAGGCCAGAGGGTGGTTTTTCTTCTAAAGGCATCTGTAGCATTGAGACCATAGCAGGTAACTTGGCAAGCTTTTGGCAAGTTAAACATCTTTGGCATTAAAGTTGACTTAATCTGCTACCTGGCCTACTGAGTGAAGCATGCAGCATTGGAAATTGCTAGGTCCTTGACCACCTGTCTTGTCATCCTCACAGCCAGATGAAAATTCACTGGATTTCTCCTCCTGTATGCTGCGGCCTGGGATCAAAAATGCTCAGGAACTTGCTTGTGGGGTGTGCCTCTTAAATGTGGACTCCAGGAGCCGGGTAAGCCAGCCACACTCCTCTGCATGGCAGAGTGCATCCCTAGCATGGCTTTGAGTACAGCCCACTTCAGTGCCATATTTGTGACCACAAGTGGGGACTTTTAAAAGGCAGATCTGTTCCTTCCAAAGGGCAGTGGGGGAGCTGTGGAGGGAGTGGACAGCCCTTCCCTTGCCATGGTGCCTACAGCGCCTGATACATAGGGTAGAAGAGAAAAGTCAAACCCATGTAGATTTATCTGGAAGCAATAGGCCCTCCTATTCTGAGGATTTGATTTTTTTTTTTTTTTTGACTTTATGGTTTCAACATTTCAGAAAGAAGAGAAGCCTACAGAAGAACATCCTAAAAAAGTATGAACCAGTTACACGTTATCTTAGTGTCTCCATCTTAATTTTGTGTGTGGAAGGCAAACAGATAATTCTGCTGCCTTCCTGGACCATGCCAATCATGTCCCCATAGTGTTTGATCAGATCGACTAACATGTCTGTGTGGAGCCACTGCTGTCGTGTTTGCATGCCTGTATATTGTAATTGGCTTTTGGTATTGTAGTTATTTTTCTCTGCCATGAAAAGGGCAACAGAATGAGCAACTTCTGGAAGACTAGAAGTTGTAGGGACACACAGAGTGAAATCAGAGAGCTTCTGGATTTAGCCAATCACAGGCAAAAACAAATCATTTGAGTTTTAGAATTGTGTTTACTTGCAATGTTTAAGAAAGCCCATCACAGGATGCTGTCTGACTGTGGGTGGCTGAAATTGCAGAGGGGAGCTATTGTATGTTGATTCAACTGTCAGCTCCCAATTGGCATTGATGTTATTTTCTACCTCTCTTAAAACTTTTTTGTCCCATGGGATTGTAATTGACCAAAGAATCTTAAGGGGCTTCATTACGGGGAGTTATGGCAGCCTTCTGGGGAGAGCAGCCTTCAGCTGTCCCCAGTCCTTGGCGATTTCAGTTCCCCATACCTTGATTCGCCTCTCCTCCCCATATGCTCTGGCTAGGAAAGATTTAAGTCTTTTGCTGAAAGTAGATGGAATGGTACCTATTTTTATACTTTTAATTAGCAGTAAAAAATTAAACAAACAATTAAAACAACTTTCTTACTTGAATTCCTTATAGCTACCTGCTCAGCTTTTGCATGCATACGCCATCCAGGCCTCTCTTACTGGAGAAGTATCCATGTTAGTTGCTGACAAATTTTACATGCAAAAAAAAAAAAAAAAAAAAAAAAAAAAGCCTGACTTGCCCCATATCTGTGTGTATTTCCGGCAGGCATTCAACTCAGAAACAGACAGTTTCAAGCTGGCCTATGGAGGGCACCAGTATCATGCCAGCTGTGCCAACTTCTGGATCAACTGTGTTGAACCAAAACCTCCTGGCCTCATCCTGCCCGATTTGCTATGAAAAGGTCCCTTGGGAAGCACCATTTTTGTTTGTTTGTTTGTTTGTTTTTGTTTCTTTTTTGTCATGTTCCCTGGGATGGCAGGGATCAATCAACAGAATGTGAGTACTGCAAAGTTCCACTTCCATGAATCTATTTGAAGAATCCCCAAGAGGTAGGTTGAAAAAATGCAGTCAAGTTTCCCAGTGGACCCCCACATTTGTCCTCTCTTAAGTTCCACTGCCTACCTTTGGGACCTAAGATAAAATTGCCACCCAAACTGTATGTGGCACCAGACATTGGCTCACTATCTCTCTCTCTTTCTTGGATTTTGTTGTTTTGTTTGTTTGTTTTGTTTTTGTTTTTCGAGGTAGGGTTTCACTGTAGTCCAAGCTGACCTGGTATTCTGTATTCTCAGAGTGGCCTCGAACTCACGGTGATCCTCCTACCTCTGCCTCCCGAGTGCTGGGATTAAAGGTGTGCACCACCATGCCTGGCTTGTTTGATTGTTTTTGAGATAGAGCCTTAATACATAGGCCTGACTGACCTCGAACTTTTGGTGATCTTCCTGCCTCTGTCTCCTAAGCAAAGGGATACACAGCTCTCTGTAAGGAATATTTTATTGCTGCAATACTGAAACTGTGAAGAATTACTATTTGAAAAAAATTTGGTTGATTATTGTCGAACTAGAGTTGATAAGACTGTTTGGAGCCAGTGCTTGCTTATGTCTAGAGCATAAATGTCCTGTGAAGTACAGTGCATGTCTCTGCATTCTGTTTGCAAGTGTCTGAAATGAGTAAAAAGGAGAAATGGTGATCACACTGATGCTCTGCCTTGATAAAGCAAAAACAGTGGCAGGCAGTGAGGTCACACGTACCACCGACTGTCACAGCTCAACCTCTTCTCTTTGCCTCAACTGTCAACTCCCAAGGAGATGCTCCCATGCCACGGCCAGGCCTTTTGCAGTGCAGAAGATCCAGAGCCTGTGTATCCATATCAGTCTCCTTTGGAGCCTTTATTAAAAACCTGTTGTTTTGCCTCATACAAAAACTGGCACAAAGCATGGTATTGTTTCAGAAAAAAATCTGGAAAGGCTGTAGATGATATCACTTTGCAGTGACCTCTCTCCATCCTTCCAAAGATGACTGTGTAAGGATCAGCACTGTCAGACTTTACAGCATCCATGAGGGAGGCCTGAGAATTACCCCAGGGCCGGACAGTGGAGCTCTCGGCCTGTGTTCACCGCGGAATCATGGGAGGAAGCTGTTGAGTGGTGACACTGAGTTTTAGAGGGAAAATTCTCATGCTGTCTGGTGTAGTAATGCATAAAATGAAGGAAACAAAGTAAACTGGTTAAGGGGCTGGAGAGATGGCTTAGTGGTTAAGGCAATTGCCTGCAAAGCCAAAGGATCCCAGTTCAATTCTCCAGGACCCACGTTAGCCAGATGCACAAGAGGTCGCATGCATCTAGAGTTCATTTGCAGTGGCTGGAGGCCCTGGCATGTCCATGCGCGCATTCTCTCTCTCTCTCTCTCTCTCTCTCTCTCTCTCTCTCTCTGCCTCTTTTTCTCTCAAATAAATAAATAATAAACTAAACTGGTTAAGGGGTGTTATTCCTAGGAAAACCAGACCAGTCTATGACTACATGTTTCCCTAGCTTGTTGGTTTTATGCTTTGTGAAAGGATTTTGAATCTTATGACCTAGGCTCTTACCTAGACTTGGTTTATTTGTAATCTAAATAGTTGCTTTGTTTAACTGCTGCTTTTACATAATTCATTATTTCCCCCTTTCAGGACAAGCCTTGAGAGCATTTTGTGTTGTTTCATCATATGCCTATACATTTTCTCCCAGGAAGGTGTAGGTCATTAACTGTTGACGCTACCTCACCTCATTGTACACCAGAACTTACAGAGAATTGTGGCTGGGATGAATCTGTTTTTCTCATTTGCTTCAGGTGACATCATCCTCAGCTGGTAATGATGAAAACAGCTGTCTGAATGATGACCACAAGGTTTTTCCCTGCCGAGAGCTAGTGGAGTGTAATCACACAAGTACGCTAGTTTTCAGCAGGCTTTTCTGAGGACGAGCACTCTGCTCCATCCTGGACAACACTAGTGTTCCACCACGGCCCCGGAATAACAAGCAGGCTTCCAGCTGGTCTTCTAAATTATTCCCTCGCAGAACTAGGCAATAGGATCTACAGTAGCAAAAGAATGTTTCTCAGTAAACTCTGTTTATATTCCTGAAGCGTTTTTGAAATGCTATCTATTCTGTCACAATGGCCAATGTCAATGACTTTTTCTTTTTAAGTGTTTGGTTTCCATTTCTAGATTTATTCCAGAATGCCTCAGGAAACCCGATAAAATTCCTAAGTATAATTACCGCTGCCCTTATCAAGTGTGACAGGTTTGGTCACTCCTTGGGAGGTAAATTTAGCGAACATGGACAAAAAGCCTTTGTAATGGAAAGTATTCACTGCTTTTTTGAGTATCTGTTTAATACTTGAAATGTTTAAGTCAATACCTCCACTAAGGATTTGAGGAGTGTAGATATCATCTTGCTGGTTTTCTTTACATGCATTTATTAAAATGACTCAACATTGCATTCAGCTTCACCTCAGGTTTTTCTCTTGTTAGCCCAGTGTCCTTGGAAACAGTAACCAAGGTTACCTATTTCCATACTGTGTATTGTGTCAAGCAGCTTCACCCTACTGTTTAAATGGCGATTAATAAGCACTTTTCTTTTCTGATGTTATGCTTTGCCTTTAAAATGTCTCTTGGTTCATGTGTAATCTAATTTGTGCCTGGACATGCTTGATAAATGGTACAAGGTGCGTGAGGATAGGACCCGTGCTGCTTTTCCTGTGTCCAGTCATTAGTATTCTATTTGTGTTGCACATTAATAATAATATTTTGTGCTGATATATATATTTTTTGGATGTTTGAATTTGGTCTTATTTATTTAAAGGTACCTTCTGTTTTTGGGGTTTTTTTTCTATTTAATGTGTCATTGAAAAGACTTTTGGTAGCCAGGCATGGTGGCGCATCCTTTAAGCTCAGCACTCCTCAGGCAGAGGTAGGAGGATTGCTGTGAGTTTGTGGCAACCCTGAGACTACATAGTGAATTCCAGGTCAGCCTGGGCTAGAAAGCGAGACCTTACCTCGAAAATTTTAAAAAAAGACTTACTTTTGGAAAATAAATCTAAAGTACTTCTCTGCACTGGGGAAGACTATGTAAATTTAATACATTCATTATGTAAATTGAACACCTTTTATATGTAACCAACTAAAGAATTCTGACATTTTCAAAGACATTTGCCATTCAGAAGGGACCATTATAGCCTGTTGTAGACCATTCCAACAGAATGCAAGGCAAAATGTGTTTAGCCTATGTCTTTATATGTCTAGGTTGGGCAGCATTCTTTGGAAAAGTGTGCACCAAGTAATACTAAAATAAAAAGCCCTTTCTGTACTAGAGTCCATCCATGGAAATAAAGTTTGAGTGCTACAGCTGCTGGGGGAAATGCCTCTTTACACTTTGAGCACAAAGTTTCATTATAACAAAAGTTTCACTTAGTTCCACCTTTGTATGTTGAATATAGTGTAAATGGTTTAAAAATACTCACCGTGACATCTGTTTTGTAGCTTGGCTTTATGAAGCAGTGAGTGCTCATGGGTATATAGTGAAATGAGCTTTGTGATGTGGAATTCGATTATATTTTAAAGACTTTGTAGGTTTTCTCCTATTTGCATTTTAATAAACAATTGGTCTAATTGCTGTGTTTATATAGTATGACCTCCAGAATATTTTCAGGGTTGTTCACAAGTATAGGAGAAGGTCATGCATGCCACTAGAGTGCTGGTCTTTTCTGCTAGGTTAGGATTCCACATAGATGGAAGTTACTTAAGTGAGCATGGGCCGAAGCTCTGGGAATGGTATTGGGCTTCCTAAATGCCAAGGGCACTCAGTTATCATAGTAGTGGTGTTTGCCATGACTGCTATCAGATTTTCCTTAATTACCAAGAATGTTACCAGGTGTCTTCCTATAGCAAGAAGGGCCTTTTATTCAGAGACTCTCTGACCTAAAGCTTGCCTTCATACTAGCATAGCCAGTCTCTGCACAGTTTTGTTTTGTTCTGTTTTTCTAGGTAGGGTCTTGCTGTAGCCCAGGCTGTCTTGGAATTCACTATGTAGTCTCTGGGTGACCTCAAACAGTGATCCTTCCTACCTCTGCTCCTGAGTGCTGGGATTAAAAGCATGCACCAACACATCCGTTCCGCTCTAATTTTATTTGCATTGTTTTCTGGTCATGTGCTAATGTGTGCTCCTTTGATTTCCCATAGAAACGTTTTAATTTGCTAGTTTAGATAATGATACATGTTTGCAAAAGTGAGTTCAGGCATACCAGGATAGGAGCCCAACACATTTGTAGATGACAATGTCACAATGTCAGAAGGTTGGGCATCTCTAGAACAAGAAAAAGGCAGAGCTGGGCATGGTGGCACACATGTTTAATCCCAGCACTCAGGAGGCAGAGGTAGGAGGGTCGCCGTGAGTTCACTACATAATGAATTCCAGGTCAGCCTGGGCTACCTTAAAAAAACAAACAAAAGAAAAGGTAGAATTGAGATGGGAAACCATTGCCTTGACTACCAGGCTGAAGAGATGACTTAGTAGTTAAAGATGCTTGCTTTCAAAGCCTGCTATTATGGGTTCAAATCCTCAAGTACCCATGTAAAGCCAGATGCACAAAGTGGTGGATGCATCTGGAATCTGTATGCAGCAAGAGGCCCTCGCATGCTCATTCGCTCTCACACGTGTTCTCTCTCAAATAAAATATAAAAATAATATAGATGTACCTACTGGCACATTTGTGGCTTCTTGTCAAAATAGGCCAAAAGCAGCCCGGTGTCGTGGCGCATGCCTTTAATCCCAGCATTCAGGAAGCAGAGATGGGATCACCATGAGTCTGAGGCCACCCTGAGACTACATAGTTAATTCCAGGTCAGCCTGGACCAGAGTGAAACCCTACCTCGAAAAAAAAAAAAAAAAAAAAAGCCAAAAGCTAGATTATTCTTCTATGGACAAACAAGTGACCAGCTACCTGGCAAAGTAAGTCACATGAAGTAGTGCTGTGCCTGGCTTTGGTGCCCTTGCCACTCCCAGCATTGGCTCAGAAGAGCAGACTGAGAAAACCTTGTCAGACTGTCCTGTTTGCTTTTTCATTTATGATGAGGTTTGGTTTAGAGGATTTTTTTTTCAAGGTGAGGTCTCGCTCTAACCCAGGTGAACCTGTAATTCACTACGTAGTCTTAGGCTGGCCTTGAACTTACAGCAGTCCTCCTACCTCTGCCTCCCAAGTGATAAGATTAAAGGCATGTGCCACCATACCCAGCTGGTTTTAGAGGATTTCTTTATTTTTATGTTTTCCAGGTAGGGTCTTGCTCTAGCCTAGGATGACCTGGAATTCACTATATAGTCTCAGGGTGGCCTCGAATTCTTTGCAATCTTCCTACCTCTGACTTCCGAGTCCTTGGATTAAAGGCATGTACCACCATGCCCGGCATTTTATTTATTTGAGGGAGAAAGCAAGAGAGAGAGGCAGATAGAATTGGTGTACCAGGGCCTGTAGCCACATCAAACAAACTCCAGGTGCCGCCTCTCTGTGCATCTGGCTTTACGTGGGTACTGGAGAATCAAATCCAGGTCCTTGGGCTTTACAAGTTCTCTATATATAATTTGCAAGCAGAAAGAGGAAAGGCAGAGAAAACAGGCATGCCACTGAAAACAAATTCCAGATGCATACACTGCTGTACATCTGGCTTTACGTGGGTACTGAGTAATCAAACCTGGGTTGTTAGGATTTTCAGGCAAGCACCTTACCCACTGAACAGTCTCTCCAGCCCCCATGGTTTAGAGGATTTCTGTGTGTCACTAGTCAAGCAGAAGCACAACTTTTACTAAAAATCTATTGCTTAGATGGAGGACTAGATACTTTGGTATCTTAGTAAGAGAAAACTGAGCATCCTTTTTATCAGAGCATATACCTACACTCTTCTCATGTCCCAGCATGTGAATGATGGTAGTGCCTGCCTGCCTGCAAGGATAAGAAGCATGACTGGTTCAGCTGGGATGCCTGGTTTAGGTAGTGTTTGTAAATTGTCCTGAGAGCCATAGCTGGGCAGTTATTGGAAAACATCTTTCACCCACCAACACACATGAATGTACATACCCTGAAATTATTAGTAAAAGGTTTGTTAAGCAGATATATTTATTAAAAATAATGCTGACATAACCCCAGGGCACATTGTTTCAAGAGGATCTTTGCAGCAGATTTCATTATAATTACTTATCATCTAAATAACAAAGATTTGTTTAACTTACAGAGTCATTAAATAATGGAATAGAATGAAAGGAAAGAAAGGAAAGGGAGGAGGAGAAGGAAAAGGAAAGGGTAGGGCTGATCCAGTAGAGACGGAAGCTGGTATGAGTATTTTCCTAAGCATCATTCTGGTCAGCAGCCTTGGGTAAGGCTTGTCTCTAAAGGCTTCATCAGAGCCCAGAGTGATTTTTGCACTGAGCTTCCCCCGCACCTACCATGGTACCAAAAGGCACGGGAGCCAGAGTAAAGCAGAAACAGTTTACTAAACTGCCCAAATTGTTAAAAATTATTCAAGGCCAGTTCAAGAGTTTCATACTCCTTATTTAAAAATGCTAGTCTGAAAAATGTCACTAGCAATGTATGCGTCCCCCCTTATGTCCCCTCCCCATCTCTTAAAATAAATTTAAGTACCCAGTGTAAAAACACTTTCAAGAGAATCAAAAGTCAACCATTTGAAAAGAAAGAAGAAGAGGGGAGCAGACGGTGTGTAGCAGATGCTGGTACTGCTCAGGGGCTGCTGATGCAGGCTTTGGTGGCATTAAATCCCCCAGTAAGGCATCAGGTGTCGGGACTCTTTCTCATAAACGTCTGGAATTATGCCATAAGGTGTCTGTACCAACTTAACTGTCGACTTCCCAAAGAGCTGGCACTCATAGTCTATCAGCTGCCGCCAGAAGCCCACGTTGGGCCTGATGACAGGCCTCCTGGCTTTCACCCAGTTGTACGCCTCCAGCAGACACACGTTGTGGAACTTCATCAGGTACGCAATGCACAGAGTGGCTGAGCGGCTCACCCCCGCAGCACAGTGCACCAAGGTAGCCCCGTGCTTCCGGCTCACACTGTGGATCTTGTCAGCCACCATGTCAAAGTACACTTTAATGGGGGCATTAGGAACATCAGCCAGAGGCACTTTAACGTATTCAAATTGGGGCCAGTTGAAATTGGGGATCTCGATGGTAGCATTCACGATGCAGGTGATGCCACGTGCCTGGAGGAGGTGCCGGTTGGAGGCCACACTACCTCTGCCCAGGAAGAGAGAGGAGGTGATTTGAGCGATGCCTCCTATGTCCCCCTCGGAAATCATCCGAGGGGCCATGAGAGTCCGTGGCAGCGTGCTATGACCTCGGGAGCTCATGAAGATGCCAGCAATCACACTTGCGTCATCAGGGGCAAAACCAGCAGAGTTTTGGTGTCCTCCACCAGGGAATTCAAAATTGCAGACTCCTTCCTGCAAGATACGGGTATTTGTCAGTACTTTAAAAGGAAAAGAGGGAAGGATTAGAAAGTTTCTTTAACGGTGCATTCTTTCAAGGATGTAGACAAATCATTTCCTATTGATTAACAAATGGAAAAAGTAATTTGCTATGTCAGTATGTAAAATCAATGTACAACTGAGCTCACTGATTAAAAAACAAAACCACAAAACTCTTCAGTGGAAACAGTCATACTATTTTTAGAAAAGTTAAAGAGAGAAGCATGCCCAAGAGACTCCTGCAGAGCCATCCTGCAGAGCTCAGCTCTCACTACAAGGAGGGGTAGGAGGAAATCCAGTCAGGACTTGCGCTCTGCATATAGCCAGCCGTGCTCTCCAACACTTCTCCCCTCCTCCCATCACTACAATGGCTATAATTTCCTAAAACTTATTCTAGACAAAGAGACCTTACAAAGGTAGAAAAATGATGTCATATTAGGTAATGTGTTTAATGAACTGCTTTTGTGGATTAAGAGGAAACTGAATTGGAGCAGAGACAGAAAAGCCAGATCACCTTATAGCTCCTTATTGCTTAAAAACACCCATTTCTCATCACATTTGTGACACGTGAATACACTAGAAATCCAATTAAATTTGGGTAATGTGCTGTGGCATTTTCCATGGAAATAATCCCAGGTGATTTGAAGGTGTGCATGGTCATGCGCATATACATTGCTAGAATTGAACCTAGGCCCTCAAACATGCTAGACAGGCAGTCTGCCAAAAATGCAGCCTTGAAGGTCAAAAACAGTTTATTCCTATCAGTCAAATAAGGCTTTACCTACCTGACCTGGGTACAGTCAAATGATAACTTTATCCTCTACTAGTTTTAGTTGTTGTTTTTGTTTTGTTTTTTGGTATTTTGAGGTAGGGTCTCACTCTAGCCCAGGCTGACCTGGAATTCACGATGTAGTCTCAGGGTGGCCTTGAACTCATGGTAATCCTCCTATCTTTGCCTTTCGAGTGCTGGGATTAAAGGCGTGTTCCACCAAGACTGGCCTAGTTTTTTTCGTTTGTTTGTTTTTTTTTTATAAGGCAGGGTCACACTGTAGCCCAGGCTGACCTGGAACTCAACTCTGTAGCCCAAGCTAGCCTTGAATTCACAGCCATCCTCCTATCTCAGTCCTCTGAGTACTGTAATTAAAGGAGTAAGCAATTATGTCTGGCTTCCTTTGCCAATCCTGAGCTCTGAAATGAATTCCACTGGGCTCAGATTTGTGTTAGAATTAAAGTTAATTTGTCTCTATTATCTGTCAGTACAGTGTTTACTATAAGGTATCTTTCTACATATACTTGTAACCACAGAAGAGGAAATTAATGGGCATGATGTGCGTGCCAATAATGTTAGCTTGGGAGCCTGAGGCAGAGGATTGTGCACTCTAAGCCATCCTGGTCAGTGAGAACCTGCCTCAAAAGAGAAAAAGAAAATGATTGGTTTCCTGAGAATTTAAACATGTTACTTTCTCTAATGCAGAATCACAATGCTTTCTAGTTTGTGCACACTGGGAGGGACAGCGCAGGGAAGCCCAAGTGATTCTTCTATAGAGGCAGTTCTATGACTACTCACGTGCTCAGGAGTGCAATAGCTGGGGTCTCTGGTCTGGATCTAGATCTTAAGTGAGCCGTGCTGGTTACAGTGGGTAAAAATCAGATCTGCAGGAAGAGAAAGAGGCAAGAGCATCACCAGTCAGAAAGCACAAAGGAATTCCGGTTTTTTCCTGCTAAATGGAGTTTGGAATAGATCTAGGAAGCAGAAATCTGCTAAATATTTCTGGTGTATACTTAAAAGAATGCACCAGTAAGGAATACCCTAAGCCTCGGCTTTTTGTTAATGACACATAACCCACAGTGACAGACAATAAGTTCGGTCTTTGGTAATAAAGAAGAGTTTTTGAAAGGGGGTAATTCAGAGATCACAGCCTATCAATAAAATTTAAGGCACCGAAGAATACTCACTGGGTCCAAAAGAGACCCAAGGCTGAGCCACAACCTCTTCCCGGCACCTCCATGCCAACCTGGGAGCATGAGGAACTGGACCACATGCAACCGTGGAAGGGACAGCTAAGCAAGAGGCAGGGGAGGAAGATGAGCTGCCACAGACTAACCCACAGGAGTCCAAGGTAGCAGGAGTGGAGCTAGGAGTGATGTCTTCAGACTTGGGGCTAGTTGAGAACAATGAGAAATTTCATTCTCTCCATTTTGGCTCTCTTATTTTGTTATGTACTTTGACAAGCACCTGTGAATATCACCAAAACAATATACTCCTCTCCCACCTGCATTCCAGGTAAGTATCACACTTAGATCCCACTCTGATTTCAAAATTATAAATATCCACACATACTCCCAAGTTTCCTCATATTCCTTCCCTTCTTGCCCTCTAACCCACATTTTCTTTTCTTTTTTTTTTTTTTTTTTTTTTTTTTTTTTTTTTTTTTTTTTTTTGGTTTCTTTTGTGTGTGGTGGGGTTGGGGTTGAGATACAGTGTCACTACACAGCCCAGGCTATACTTGGCCTGGAATTGACAATGTAGCCCAGACTGGTTCTTCTGATCCTCAGCTACCTGAGCACTGGGAGTGAGTATAGGTGTGCATCACCAAAACTGGCTTTAGAATTTTATATACAATTTTTTTTTTGAAGTAGTGTCTTGTGCTAGCCCAGGCGGACCTGGAATTCACTATCTCAGGCTGGCCTTGAACTCACAGTGATCTTCCTAAATATGCCTCCCCATTGCTGAGATTAAAGGTGTGCCACCACACCCAGTTTATAAAAAATTTTTGTTCTGGCTTCTTTCAGCATTGTTTGAGATTAATCTATGATGTTGGGTACTGAAAACACTTTTTTTTCAAGGTAGGGTCTCACTCTGGTCCAGGATGACCCGGAACACACTCTGTAGTCATAGGCTGGCCTTGAACTCACAGTGATCATACCACCTCTGCCTCTCAAGTGCTGGGATTAAAGGTGTGCGCCAGCCGGGCGTGGTGGCGCATACCTTTAATCCCAGCACTCGGGAGGCAGAGGTAGGAGGATCACTGAGAGTTCGAGGCCACCCTGAGACTACATAGTTAATTCCAGGTCAGCCTGGACCAGAGTGAGACCCTACCTCGCAAAACCAAAAAAAAAAAAAAAAAAAAAAAAAAAAGGTGTGCGCCACCACGCGTGTAACCACTGAGTAAATACACCATGATTTCTTTATCCACTCACTTGATGGATACTGAATTGTTTCTAGTTTAAGGCTATGATGAGTAAAGCCTCTATAAATGCACAAGAGCAGGCCTTCCCTTGTTTAACTACCTAGGAGTAAAGGCTGTGTCATATAACTAGCGTATATTTAGTGCTTTAAAAGTGGGCATAGAGCAGTTAAGGCATTTGCCTGCAAAGCCAAAGGACACTGGTTCAATTTTCCAGGACCCACGTAAGCCAGATGCACAAGGCAGAGCATGTGTCTGAAGTTTGTTTGCAGTATTTGGAGGCCCTTGTATGTTGGTTTTCTCTCTCGCTCGCTCAAATAAATAAAAATTAAAAAAAAAAATTAAAGTGGGCATGGGGGCTGGAGAGATGGCCCAGTGGTTAAGGTATTTGCCTGCAAAGCCTATGGACCAGGGTTCAATTCCGCAGTACCCATGTAAAGCCAGATGCACAAGGTGGCACATGCATCTTGAGTTCATTTGCAGTGGCCAGGGGCCTGGTAAACCTATTCTCTTTCTTTCTCTGTCTCTTTCTCTCTCTCTCATAAATAAAATACTTTCTGTTTTGGGTTGTTTTTTTTTTAATGGTTGTTCAACAAAGGGTCTTGCTCTCTAGTCCAGGCTGACCTGGAATTCACTATGTAGTCTCAAATGGACTCCAACTCACAGCTATCCACCTACCTCTGTCTCCCGAGTGCTGGGATTTAAGGTGTATACCACCACACCCAGCTATAAAATGTATATATTTTTTAGGCCAGGCGTGGTGGCGCATGCCTTTAATCCTAACTCGGGAGGCAGAGGTAGGAGGATTGCTGTGAGTTCAAGGCCACCCTGAGACTACATAGTTAATTCCAGGTCAGCCTGGGCCAGAGTGAGACCCTACCTCGAAAAACCAAAAAAAAAAAAGTATATATTTTTTAAAGTGGACATGCCAAGCATGGTAGCACACGCCTTTAATCCTAGCACTTTAGAGACAGATGGTAGGACTGCTGTGAGTTCAAGGTCTCTTTGAGACTACATAGTGAATTCCAGGTCAGACTAGACTAGAGTGATACCCGACCTCGAAAAAAAAAAGTGGATGTGATAGTACAACACTATATCCCAAGCTGGGCATGGTGGCGCATGCCTTTAATCCCAGCACTCGGGAGGCAGAGGTAGGAGGATTGCTGTGAGTTCGAGGCCACCCTGAGACTACATAGTTAATTCCAGGTCAGCCTGGACCAGAGTGAGACCCTACATCACAAAACCAAAAAAAAAAAACAAAAAACTATATCCCAGCACTTAGGAGACTGAATCAGGGGGGAGGGGAAAGAGAAAGACAAAAAAAAAAAAAAAGAAAGAAATCAGTCAAAGACAATTTCGGGGTAGGAATAGCGTGCTTGCATAGTATGTGTGAGGCCCTGGGTTTAATCCTTTCCAGCAGAGCAAAAGAAAAACACTTAAAAATCAGTTCTGGAGGACTGGAGAGATGACTTAGTACTTAAGGCCCTTGCCTGTGAAGCCTGAGGACCCAGGTTCGGTTCCGCAGTACCCATGTAAGCCAGGAGGATGAGAGGTTCAAGGCCCAGCCTGGACTACATGAGATCCTCTCTCAACCATCCCAAAACAGTTCTTGCCTAATGTGGTGTTTTTCTTTTCTGAATCACCTGGGAAGTTTGTTAGTACACAGGTTACTGGGCCCTGCCACAGTTTCTGATTCTGCAGTTCCAGATCGGGGCTGGGGAATTTGCATTTGCTAGGTGTTGCTGATGCTGCTGTCAGGGAAACAGTTTGCAGAGGCAGATGAGCACAGCACTGCCCAGGTTTCCCCTTAAGGCTGAGGCATGCTGAGTGCTGCCTCACTTAAGGCTTCCACCCCCCCCCACCCCCTTTGGGGTCCACACGTGACGGCTGGTTCATGCCACGGGAGTACACAGAGGACTAAAGGTCAAAGTGCATCACAAAGAAGTGATGATGGAGGACATGCGTGTGCTGGATGGAAAAGGTGAGCAGGGCAGAAGCGTTTTAGTGAGCACACCCTTTCCCTGACAGAAGCCTTGTAAGTTGCAAAGGTAAAATCACTGTGGTAATAAACTCAATTCAAACTGCTGGGGACTCATGCCTCAGTGTGGAAAATCTGGAGACACTAATCAATTTGCCAAGTCAGTTATCCAATTACCTAGCACTCTCCCAAACAATCTGCTGTCTGTGAAGCCACTGGCTCCCCTGAGCTTGGTGTCCACCTCAGTGGCCTTTTCAGCAGGGAAGTCTTCCCAGGGGCTGAGGCTATGCATTAGTGGGCTGGAGCCCAGACTGCACTTGCTGCTGCTCATGCACTGAGCACCAATAGGAAGGCAGATTGCGAGTCCTCGGGGCAGCATCCAAGTGAGACAGACACAGCGCTCCATCCTGCTGCTGCCAGTCTGACTCGTGCCAGCAAACCTGCTTGAAATGCCAAAACTAGACACGAGGCTTAGAAAACACCTTCTGCCAGAGCACCCAAAGCAGATACTACAGATGCTCCTCTGGCAGCCCCACCCCTTACAGACCAGAAAACACAAGTTTAGAAAAAGGTGTGCTGATTGACTTCAGGGAAGACAGAGTCAAGGAAAGATCCAGGGCTAGAGGGATGGCTTAGCGGTTAAGTCGCTTGCCTGCAAAGCCAACGGACCCAGGTTCAGTTCCCCAGGACCCACAAAAGCCAGATGCACAGGTGGTGCATGCGTCTGGAGTTCATTTGCAGTGGCTGGGGGCCCTGGCATACCCATTCTCTCTCTCCCTTTTTTCTCTTTCTCTCTAAAATAAAAAATAAATAAAAAAGAAGCTGGGCGTGGTGTTCCATGCAGGGCTGGAGAGATGGCTTAGCAGTTAAGATGCTTGCCTGCAAAGCCAAGGGACCCAGGTTCAGTTCCCCAGGACCCACAAAAGCCAGATGCACAGGTGGTGCATGTGTCTGGAGTTCATTTGCACTGGCTGGAGGCCCTGACGTGCCCATTCTCTCTCTCCCTCTCTCTCTTTCTCTTAAAATAAAAAATAAATAAAAAAGAAGCTGGGCGTGGTGGTGCATGCCTTTAATCCTAGCATTCAGGAGGCAGAGGTAGGAGGATCGCCATGAGTTCGAGGCCACCCTGAGACTACATAATGAATTCCAGGTCAGCCTGGGCTAGAGTGAGACCCTACCTCGAAAAACCTAAATAAATAAATAAAAGAAAGGGTCTAAAGAACCTGAGCCTCTAGCTCTGGGCCACACACTCCTCCCTGTGGGACTGCATAGGGCAGTGTCCTCATCACCTGCCTTGCTGCGCTGACACGGGCAGCCAGGGCCTGCAGTGCAGAAGGTGGTCCCACCTGCCTAAGGAGAGCATGTTTAAATGCTACTGACAGAAAAGCCTGAGTCTAGACGGGCAAGCTGCTCCCATGTCATTTACCTACAGCCCACAACAGAAGAGCACCACAGCCTGCCCATCCTCCAGGACACAGAATCTGCCTCAAAGCAGAGGGTCTGCCAGTGTGGACACAAAAAATCCACAGTTCTTAGATTGGCAGAACCTGAGTCAAGAATTCAAAAATGGGAGTCAGAGCCAGGGCCTGGTGGCACACGCCTTAAATCCCAGCACTCAGAAGGCAGAGGTAGGAGGATTGCCATGAGTTCGAGGCCACCCTGACACTACATAGTGAATTCTGGGTCAGCCTGAGCCAGAGTGAGACCCTACCACAAAAGAAACAAAAACAAACAAAAAATGGGATCCAGGCATGGTGGTGCATGCCTTTAATCCCAGCACTTGGGAGGCAGAGGTAGGAGGATCGTTGTGAGTTCAAGGCCACCCTGAGACTACATAGTGAATTCCAGGTCAGCCTGAACTAGAATGAGACCCTACCTCAAAAAATTCAAAAAAAAAAAAAAAGAATTTAAAAATGGGTTGGTAGCCGGGAGTGGTGGCGCACGCCTTTAATCCCAGCACTCGGGAGGCAGAAGTAGGAGGATCGCTGTGAGTTCGAGGCCACCCTGAGACTACATGGTTAATTCCAGGTCAGCCTGGACCAGAGTGAGACCCTACCTCGGAAAAAAAAAAAATGGGTTGGAGAAATGGCTCAGTAATTAAGGTGCTTGCCTGCAAAACCTAACAACTTGGGTTGGATTCCCCAGTACCCATGGTAAAGCCAGATGTGCTAAGAGGTACAAACATCTGGAGTTCATTTGCAGTGGCTGAAGACCTTAGCACATTCTTTCTCTCCTTTTTGAAAATAAAAAAATAAATAAACATATAGCCTAGTGTAGTGGGGCACGCCTTTATTCCCAGCACTTGGGAGGCAGAGGTAGGAGTGCTGTGAGTTCAAGGCCACCCTGAAATTACATAGTGACTACATAGTTCCAGCCTGGGCTAAAGTGAGACCTTACCTCGAAAAACCAAAAAATAAAAAAGCAAAATAAAAAATATTTTTTAAAAATACTATAAACAGGGCTGGAGAGATGGCTTAGCAGTTAAGTACTTGCCTGTGAAGCCTAAGGACCCCGGTTCAAGGCTCAATTCCCCAGTACCCACGTAAGCCAGATGCACAAGGTGGAGCATGCATCTGGAGTTTGTTTGCAATGGCTGGAGGCCCTGGTGCACCCATTCTCTCCCTCCCTCTCTCTCTCTCTCTCTCTCTCTCTCTGACTCTTTTTCTCTCTGCCTGTCACTCTCAAATAAATAAATAACAAAAAAATTTTAAAAAATATTATAAACAGACACCATGTTGGTTCAGCCATGCATATTCTCCCAAAGTGACATGTAGCTACCAAGAAACTGTGTATGTAGCTGTGACCAAGCTAATAATTTCCTTGGCCTCAAATAGACAGTAGATCATAAAAAAAAAAAAAAAAAGCTATGGGCTGGAGAAATGGCTCCAGGGTTAAGGTATTTGCCTAAGGATCCAGGTTCGATTCCCCAGTACCCACGTAAGCCAGATGTACAAAGTGGTGCATGCATTTGGAGTTCGTTTGCAGTGGCTGGAGGCCCTGGTGTACCTATTCTCTATCTCTCTCTCTCTCTCTGCCTCTTTCCCTGTCTGTTGCTCTCAAATAAATAAATAAAAATATTTTTTAAAAAAAGAATATAATAGAAATGATACTTCCAAGGTGATGTTATCAAAATGTCATATACTTCTACCTTGTTCTCTTGGGATTTGCTCTCAGAACTCAGCTGTTATGCTATGAGGAAACTGAAATTAGCCTAACTGAGCTACTACATGGACAGGCCGGATGCATGCCAGCCAATAGCCCACCTGAGGTCCCAGCTGACAGCCCAGATCAATGGCTAGAGCTAGATATGAGTAAAAACACTTCAACAGCTGAGTGTGATGGCGCACACCTTTAATCCCAGCTTGGGAGGCAGAGGTAGGAGGATCACCATGAGTTCAAGGCCACCTTGAGACTACATAGTGAATTCCAGGTCAGCCTGGGCTAGAGTGAAAACCTACCTTGGGAAAAAAAAAAAAAAAAAAAGACACTTTAAAAGAATTCTAGCTCCCCCGGCCCATGTCACTTAGCCATTATGAAGCAAAAACTGTTGTCCCCACTACAAAACTGACCTGTAAGAATCTGTAAGCACAATATTAACAGTTATTTTAAGAGTTTCAGAATTATGTGAGAACACATATAAAGGTAACATGAGACATAACTTCTACAAAGCTGAGCATGGTGGTGTATACCTAGAATCACACCCAGCATTTTGGCAGTGAGACCAGAGATCAGGAATTCAAGGCCTGGGCTAGATAGTGCATTTGAGGCCAGCATGGGCTACATGAGATCCTATCTCAAAACAAACAACAATAAAAAAACATAACTGAGTCAGGCATTGGTGACGCATGCCTTTAGTCCCAGCACTCAGAGGCAGAGGTAGAAGGATTGCCGTGAATTTGAGGCCATCCTGAGACTACATAGTGAATTCCAGGTCAGCCTGGGATAAAGTGAAACCCTATCCCACACACACAAAAAAAAAAAACCAAACAAATAAATAAATAATTTAAAAAAGGGCATGGTGGTGCACACCTTTAATCCCAGCCTTTGGGACACAGAGGTAAAAGGACTGCCATGAGTTCTAGGCCATCCTGAGACTACATAGTGAATTCCAGGTCAGCCTGGGTTAGAACGAGACCCTACCTCAAAAAAAAAAAAAAAAATTAACTGGATAGCCAGGTGTGGTGGTGCACGCCTTTAAACTCAGCACTTGTGAGGCAGAGGTAGGAGGATTGCCCTGAGTTCAAGGCC
Organism: Orientallactaga sibirica; assembly: GCA_036365145.1. NCBI lineage: Eukaryota > Metazoa > Chordata > Mammalia > Rodentia > Dipodidae > Orientallactaga > Orientallactaga sibirica. Next base: position 2,676,834 of record JAEOAD010002422.1, on the reverse strand, counting down.
ACCCTGAGACTACCTAGTGAACTCCAGGTCAGCCTGGGCGAGAGTGAGACCCTACCTCGGGGCAAAAACAAAGTAACTGGAGAGGTTGAGGTTAGGGAGATGGCTCAGTGGTTAAATGCACTTACTCACAAAGCCTGCCTGCCTGGGTTCAATTCTCTAGTACCCATATAAAGCCAGATGCAAAGTAGCACATGTGTCTGGAGTTCATTTGCAACAGCAAGAGACCCTGGCATGCCCATATACACACATACAACTCTCTTTCTCCCCGCAATAAAATTTTTAAAATTTTAAAACAAAAGTGACTGAGAACTGAGCGTGGTGGTGCATGCCTTTAATCCCAGCACTCAGGAGGCAGAGAGAGGAGGATCGCTGTGAGTTCAAGGCCACTCTAAGAATACATAGTGAATTCCAGGTGAGCCTGAGTAACAAGACAAACTTACACGGAGTCAAATGACACTGCAAACAGTGGGTGCTGTACAGTGCAGGGGAAGCCCAGGATGAGAGCAAAGTAAAATCAACAACTAGTTTGTGCTTAGTTACCATAGTGAATTGGCTTTAATAAACTACTCGAAACTGAGTGTTATAATAAAGAAAAAAGGAACTAATTATATGCCTCAGAATAGAGCATGTACTTAGCACACACCAGGCCCTGGGTTCAACCCCAGCTGTCTTCCCTGACAGGGTTTATTTAGCTCACAGACTTGAAGGTTGAAGTCTAAGAATGGTCAGCTCCATCTGTGTGTCACAGCACAGTGGATGACATCATGGTGGGGTCACATGCTAAAGGGAGAAAGTGCATGATGCAAGAAGAAGCCAGAGACCACTGGAGCTAGGGAGATGGCTCAGTAGTTAAACGTGCTGGCTTGTAAGCCTGCTGGCCAGGGTTCAATTCCACAGCCAGCCACAAGAAGAGGCACATGCATCTGGTGTTTGTATCATTAAGAGACCCTGATGCACCTATGCACCTACATGCATGTATAAAAATAAAGAAAAACAAGAAACTAGAGACCAGGAAGGGCCAGTCTGGCTTTTGTTTTGTTTTGTTTTTGTTTTTTGAGGTAGGGTTTCACTCTGGTCCAGGCTGACCTGGAATTAACTCTGTAGTCTCAGGGTGGCCTCGAACTCATGGCGATTCTCCTACCTCTCCCTCCCGAGTGCTGGGATTAAAGGCGTGCGCCACCACGCCCAGCTCAGTCTGGCTCTTTTTAAGACAATTTACTTACTCTCATGAGGACTCATTCTAAGATAGCATTAATGCCTAATCCTTTCTGAGGGTGCTGCCCCAATGACCTAATTGCCTGGTGGCAGACTCCACCTCTTAAAGGTTCCACTGCCCTCAATACTGCCACACTAATGACCAAGCTTCCAGCACACAAGCCTCTGGGGGACACAATCAAATGACATCCAAACTAGAACAGATGGGGTCTTGGAGACTGGATTCTCATGCCTTTTCTCTAATCCATACTGTACTGCCCTCACAGCTTCTCAAGAGCCTCATTTTCACTTTCCAAATATAGGGCACTATCTCTGTCCTGTAGCCCCCCTCACTAGAGTGGAACCCCGGCCCCGCCCCCAACAAGCTTGCCAGAAATGCAGACCTCCAGGTACTATCCAAATACCTACAGGATCAAAGTCTGCAGTTTACCAAGACCTCAGATGATCTATGTCCACAGGGAAGTATGAGAATTATGATCTAATTACATTATGTTCATGTATGAAACCTGTCATTAAAAGGTGTGTTTTTTTTTTTTTCCAAAAGCTGAGAAGTGTCATCCCATCTCACAGAATGCGCTGAGGCAAACGCAGCCTCCTGTCCTACTGAAGCCCCAAGGACCAGTGTCAGTTATTCCCAGGTGCAGAATTGGGGTGGGGGGGAGAGGGAGTGAAGAGGCTTTCCCAGCCTCTGCAGAGAAAATGAGAAGCCTCTGTGGGACCAGAGCCTCCTGCCATCAGCTGGGCATTGTTGATTAGTCATTCAAGCTAACTACAACAGACCAGCCAAGCTGAGAACTCCCAAAAGGCACAAGAGTTCAGAACTAAGGGATGAAACGTCAGTCCCCTTGCACTGTATCTATAATGTAGGCACTAATCTCTTAAAATCCTAAAGCTCTAGGGCTATGAGATGGTCCTTGTGAAAAATGATAAAACCAAGCCAACACAATGCCCAGAAAAGTCAGCAGGAAAAGTCACAACTGTTTGGTGATAGATAACCAGAAACCAATTTGTGCAACAGCTTATATAAGTAATACTTTAAGAGCTTACAGAAGTAGTAAAAATTAAATGTGAACCGCAGATGCTTAGCCAAGTGGGAAGTTTTGATTTACATTAGTCAGAATACAGAGAGGTGAAGTACTTTTAAAAACATCACACATTAGCAATAAAACCTCAAAGTTCAGCCGGGTATGGTGGCTGGCACACGTGGCTTTTTTTGTTTTTTTGTTTTTTCCAAGGTAGGGTCTCGCTCTAGTCCAGGCTGACCTGGCATTCACTCTGTGTTCTCAGGGTGGCCTCGAACTCACGGTGATCCTCCTACCTCTGCCTCCCCTGAGCTGGGATTAAAAGCGTGTACCTAGTCAGGCATGGTGGTGCACGCCTTTAATCCCAGCACAGGAGAGGCAGGGATAGGAAGATCACCGTGAGTTCGAGGCCACCCTGAGAACACAGAGTGAATGCCAGGTCAGCCTGGACTAGAGTGAGACCCTACTTCAAAAAAAAAAAAAAAAAGGTCTGGAGGGATGGCTTAGCAGTTAAGGCACCTGCCTGCTAAGCCTAAGAACACCCATTCCATTCTCCAGGTCCCATGTTTAGCCAGACACAAAAAGTGATGCAAGAGTGCAATGCCGCGCTTGCCCACAAGGGGGCGTATGTGTCTGGAGTTTGTTCACAGTGGCTGAGAGGCTGCTGGCGCCCCCATTCTCTTTCTTTGTCTGTCAATTTCTCTCTCTCTCTCTCTCTCTCTCTCTCTCTAAAAAAAAAAAAGAAAAAACAAAGAATTACTGTCACATAACATAGTTGTTTAAGATACAGTCCAGGAAAAAATGAATGCCAGTTCATTTGCATTTGGATCATCTTTGTATGAAGGATCATACCAAGACGTAATTGAGACTCCATATACTGCACATAGAGCCTGGCACAGGCCACACAAACACTCTACCTCTGATCCTAGTGTTCAGCCTCTAACAAGGGACAACTTCTATCTCCTAAGCAGAACACGTGACACAATATAAACTATCAGAGATTGCTCTGCCCTTTTGACAGGCACCAAAGAAGCATTATGTGGAGCTAAGGATGTATGTAGTAGTTCTGAGGGGAGGAGGGGTACTTGCTTGATATTTATAAGGTTCAACACCCAGTTCTGCAAAAAATAAAAATAAATAAATAAAAACATCAGTTGACTTAAAACAAATAGGTACTTAAGTGAAGAAGTCAACTGTGGTGGCACATGCTTTGAATTACAGAAGCTAGAGGCAGGAGGATCACTGTGAATTTGAAGCCAGCCTGGTCTACATAACAAGTTCCAGACAAGCCATGACTACATAGTTAGACCCTGTCTCAAAAGAAATAATAGTAACAAAGATGGAAGAAAACTCCAATTCATGGGACTGGTTGCTTCAATAAGGAAGAAGAGAATGGGTAGGCCTAAGAAATCTTCAACTTTATAATGCTTGTACTTATTTATTTATTTGCAAGCAGAGAGACAGACAGAGTGGGCATACCAGGGCCTCTAGCCACTGGAAACAAATGCCAGACACATGTACCACCTTGTGCATCTGGCTTTACATGGGCACTGGGGAAGCAAACTCCAATTTTAGGCTTTATAGACAAGTGCCTTAACCGCTGAGCCATCTCTCCAGCCACCCCCACTTTTTTTGTTTGTTTTTTCAAGGCAGGGTCTCACTCTAGCCCAGGATGACCTAGAATTCACTATGTAGTCTCAGAGTGGCCTTGAACTCATGGCAATCATCCTATCTCTGCCTCCCAAGTGCTTGGATTAAAGGCGTGCACTACCATGCCAGGCTCTATTTTTTTTATAATTTATTTGCAAGGAGAGAGAAAAAAAAAAATGGGTGCACCAGGACCTCTAGCCACTAGAAACAACTCAAGATGCATGCTCCACTTTGTGCATCTGGCTTATGTGGATACTGGGGAACTGAATCCAGTTTGTTAGGCATTGCAGGCAAGTGCCTTAAATGCTGAGCCATTTCTCCAGCCCCACAATGCTTATTTTTTTCAATGACAGACAAAGTAATTAGGACTGCCGGGCATGGTGGTGAACGCCTTTAATCCCAGCACTTGGGAGGCAGAGGTAGGAGGATTGCCATGAATTGGAGGGTACCCTGAGACTACATAGTGAATTCCAGGTCAACCTGAGCTACAGTGAAACACTACCTCAAAAAAAAAAAAAAATATTTAGGACCAACATTTGTGAGTAGTGAGCAGTGATTACAGTGATTAGCTTTTGTATATAATTTCAATCTCTAAAAATAAATAAAATTAACAGAAGAAAATTAGCTTTAAAAAAAAAAAGAAAGAAAATTAACTACCATAAATGGCTGGCTGAGCCTGGCGATGCTCTATGGGAGCCAGAAAAAAAAAAGCTGATTTGATGAGAGAACCTGGCAAAGATATGGCATCACATAACAGCTATTTTAGCAAAATTTCTTCTTATTTATTTATTTTTTAAGGGAAGGTCTCATGCAGCCCAAGTTGGCCTTGAACTTGCTATATAGTTGAAGATGACCTTGAATTCCTGATCCTCCTGCCTTCAACTCCCAGTCTTGGTATTACTGATGAGAAAATATCACACCTAGAAAAAAAGCTCAATTTCACTTTGCAAAGGAGAGTGCTGTCTCCTTGATTTTTTTTTTTTTTTGTTTGGTTTTTGTTTTTTGTTTTTGTTTTTCGAGGTAAGGTCTCACTCTAGTCCAGGCTGACTTGGAATTCACCATGTAGTCTCAGGGTGGCCTTGAACTCACAGCGATCCTCCTATCTCTGTCTCCTGAGTGCTGGGATTAAAAGCGTGAGCCACCACCTTTCCTTGATTTTATTTTCACCCATGTGTCCTCAATACCCCTGGCCAGCTCACCTCTGGTCTCACTGCTCTTCCAGGGGAGGGAAGCTGGTGCTTTACACGTTCTTTCTGCCCTGCAAATGTCAATCAGTAAGAAGAAGCAGATGCACTAGTTCAAGTTTTCTAATATTTTTTAATTTTTATTTATTTATTTGGGAGAGAGAAAGAGGCGGGGGGGGTGGAGAGAATGGGTGCACCAGGGCATCCAGCCACTGCAAACGAACTCCAGATGCATGCCCTTTGTGCATCTGGCTTACGTGGGTCCTGGAGAATCGAACTGATGTCCTTTGGCTCTTGCAGGCAAATAAATGCCTTAACCGCTAAGCCATCTCTCCAGCCCTAGTTCAAGTTTTCTCACATGTACCCACAAAATCCTAAGCAATGAAAAAGGCTTGCCACAAGCCACAGGTGCTGAAACTATCTGGGCCAAAGGCAAAAGGAAGCCCAGTACTTGCATATGAATTTTAAAGGACCCTTTCCTCCCCTGAGGCTTCTGGATGGCAAAGGGAAGGGAACAGCTGACCGAACAGGATGGGAGGTTGTTCTCTGTCAGTCTAAGAGCAAGAACTGGAAGCGCCCAGGTAAGCTGAGTGGGATGCATGTGACAGGCCACTGGCTGCGATGACTTCAGCACTAGCTAGTTGGAAGGCCAAGGGCACATCAAAGCACACAAATGGAATTTCTCCCCCATCACTCAGATTAAAAGGTTTGGGTGACACTTTTTTATCCTCTTTAGATGGATTTCTTTTCTTGAAAACTGAATCTGGGGAAAATTGTTAATAAGCAAAACAGTGTTTTGACTTATGTAAATACTGAAAATAGAGTGATTGAGCCTTTTTTTTTCTCTAAGAAGCCTTATAGCAGAAATAAAATGGAACTACAATTCTCACATGCTTTGGACTAAATTCTTTCATCACCCCTATAGCTAAAAGGAAGGCTCCCCGGGGATGACCTGGTAAACCTACCCACTTATATAGCTTTGTGCTCTAAGGATAGAAACAGGCTGTTAGTTAGCACATAACACCAAGCATGTAATAGGAACTCAACAAAGACCTGAATTAACAACTGTCCTGAGATGACCTCCTTGTTTCTCCCATCGACAGGCACACGCACACACTGGGCTTTGATTCCAACTAGCAAAACCAAAACCAGGTGACCAAAGCCCAACAATGCCAGATGTGTCCATGTGTGCCTATAATCCCAGTCCTAGACAGGCAAATACAGCAGGACCCCTGGGGCTCACTGAATAGCCAGTCTAGCCTAATTGGTGAGACCCAGGTCAATGAGAGACCCTACCTCAAAAAGAGGTGGACACGCCAGTCGTGGTGGCACATGCCTTTAATCCCAGCACTCGGGAGGCAGAGGTAGAAGGATCGCCATGAGTTCAATGCCATCCTGAGACTACACGGTGAATTCCAGGTCAGCCTGAGCTAAAGTGAGACCTTACCTCGAAAAACCAAAACCAAAACAACAACAAAAAAAGAGGTGGACGGTATTCCTGCGGATAATACCAAGGTTGTCCTCTGGCCTCCACACACACAATTTTCTATAACTACTCATCTGTCAAAATCAATGGAAGGAACAAAGCATGGTGGTGCACGCCTTCAATCCCAGCACTCAGGAGGCAGAAGTAGGAGGATCACATGAGTTTAAGGCCAGCCTGGGACTACAGAGTGAATTCCAGATCAGCCTGGGCTAGAGTGAGACCCTAGCTCGAGGAAAAAAAAAAAAAACAAAACACCCAGGCTGGAGAGATGACTTAGAGGTTGAGGCACTTGAATGCAAAACCTAATGACCCAGGTTCAAGCCTGTTTCTATCCTTATCCTATCGCTGTGAGTTCGAGGCCACCCTGAGACTACATAGTGAACTCCAGGTCAGCCTGGGCTAGAGCGAAACCCTACCTTGAAACTCCCTCCCCTCAAAAAAAGAAAGAATGAGGGGGCTGGAGAGATGGCTTAGCGGTTAAGCCATTGCCTGTGAAGCCTAAGGACCCTGGTTCAAGGCTTGATTCTACAGGACCCACAAAAGCCAAGATGCACAAGGCTTCTCAGGCATGTGCCTTAACCACTAAGCCATCTCTCCAGCCCTACACACACACTTTTTTAAAAAAAAAGAAAAAGAGCCAGGCATGTTGGCACACGCCTTTAATCCCAGCACTTGGGAGGTAGAGGTTGGAGGATCGCTGTGAGTTCAAGGCCACCCTAAGACTACATAGTGAATTCCAGGTCAGCCTGAGCTAGAATAAGACCTTACCTCAAGGGAAAAAAGAAAGAAAGAAAAAGAAAAAACATACCCAGCCAAACACAGTGGCTCCAGCCTAGTTCTTGGGAGGCTGAAGTAGGAAGATCACTGTGAATTCAAAGCCAGCATGTGGTACACAGTGAATTCCAGGTCAGGCCAGGATAAAGCAAAAAAAATGGGGAAGGGGAAGGGGAGGGGGAGGGGGAGGGGAAGGGGGAAGGGAAGGGAAGGGAAAGAGAAGAAAGAGAAGAGAAGAGAAGAGAAGAGAAGAGAAGAGAAGAAAAGAAAAGAAAAGAAAAGAAAAGAAAAGAAAAGAAAAGAAAAGAAAAGAAAAGAAAAGGACCTTAGCATTATGTGGTCAAGTGCAAATCTGGCAGATTATAATTTCAAGGTAGACACAATTAAAGGAATGTAAATTGACTTAAACACTTTGTAAAAATAAATAAATAAAAGAAAAAAGCATCAACTAGTAAGGCTGAAGATATGCACACCTGACCCAGCACTATTCATAATTGTCCCAGACCACAAACAACCCAGATGTCCTTCAACATTCGGGGGGAAAGATCGCTGTGAATTCGAGGCCAGCCTGGGACACTACAGAGTGAGTTCAGCCTGGGCTAGAGTGAAACCCTAACTCAAAAAAACTATGAAAGGGCTGGAGAGATGGCTTAGCTGTTAAGGCCCATGCCTGCGAAGCCTAAGGACCCCAGTTCGATTCTCCAGGTCCTACATAAACCAGCTGCACATGGAGGCACATGCATCTGGAGTTCGTTTGCAGTGGCTAGAGGCCCTGTCGCGCCCATTCTCTCCACCCCCCCCGCCTCTTTCTCTCTCTCCCTCTCTCTCTCTCTCTCTCTCTCTGTGTCTCTAATAAACAAATAAAAATAAAATCTTTTTAAAAACTATAAAAAAAGAAAAAGAAAAAAACACAAAACAACAAATGTCATAAGCAACAAATAGATGAATCTTAAAACAGAATGATGCAAGAAATTAAGCAATTACATATGTTTATAATATATATGGTATGTTAATATGTAGTATACAAATATGAATGTGTGTGTGAGAGTGTATGTGTGTGTACATAAATACATACATACAACATCAATCCAAAGAAAGAACATCCAAGCTAGACAGATGGCACAGGCCTGTAATCACAGCACTTGGAAAACAGAAGCAGGAGTATTACCATAAGTTCGAGGGCCACATAATGAGATTCTATGTCAAAAAATACAATACAATACAATACAATACAATACAACAAAACAATACAAAACAACAAAAAAATAAAATAAAATAAAATAAAATAAAATAAGGGGCCAAGGAGATGGCTCAGTGGGTAAGGTGCCTGCACTGAAAGCATGAGGACTGGAGTTTGATCCCCAGCACCCTTGTAAAAACTATTGGGCCCAAAAAAATAATAATAAATAAAAAATATATATTTAAAAAGGGCTGGAGAGATGGCTTAGGGGTTAAGGCCCCTGCCTCCTAAGCCTAAGAACACTGGTTCCAATCTCCAGCGGTTCCAATCTCCAGGTCCCATGTTTAGCCAGATGGAAAGTGACGCAAGGGCGCAATGCCGCACTTGACCACAAGGGGGCACACACATATGGATTTCATTCGCAGCAGCTGAGACACTGCGGGCGTGCCCATCTCTGTCTTCCTCACTCTCTCTCTCTCTCTCTCTCTGTCTCTCTCTGTCTCTCTCTGTCTCTCTCTGTGTCTCTCTCCAAAAAAATAATAAAAAATTAAAAAATATATTAAAAAAAAACTATTGGGCATGGCAGTGTAATTCCAGCACTGGGGAGGCAGGGGCAGGAGGATCCCTGGAGCTCCCTGGCTAGCTTCTTAAGGATTCACCTGAGATTCCCCTCTGACCTCCACAGCATGCATGCACATGTATACACACACATACAAACATGCATGTATACCATACACACACAAGAAAAATTAAATTAAAAGGCTGGGGAGCCAGGCCTGGTGGCACACACCTTTAATCCCAGCACTAGGGAGGCAGAGGCAGGAGGAATGCTGTGAGTTCAAGGCCACTTTGAGTCTAGAGGAAGACCCTACCTCGACAAACCAAAAGATAAATAAAAATAAAAAATAAGGGGCCTGGAGAGATGGCTTACCAGTTAAGTGCTTGTCTGTCAATCCTAAGGACCCCGGTTCGAGGCTTGATTCCCCAGGACCCACATAAGCCAGATGCACAAGGTGGAGCATGCATCTGGAGTTTGTTTGCAGTGGCTGGAGGCCCTGGAATGCCCATTTTCTCTCTATCTGCCTCTTTCTCTCTCTGCCACTTCAAATAAATAAATAAACAAACAAAAAATAAGGCCGGCGTGGTGGCACACATTTTTTTTTGAAAGAGAGAGAAGAATGGGCGCACCAGGACCATTTCATCTGCTGTGAACGAACTCTAGATGTGTGCGCCCCCTTGTAGACAAGCACGGCATTGCATGATTGTGTCACTTGCGTCTGGCTAAACGTGGGACCTGGAGAATCGAACAGCGGAGTTCTTAGGCTTGGCAGGCAGGCGCCTTAACCACTAAGCCATCTCTCCAGCCCATGGCACACATTTTTAATCCCTGCACTTGGCAGAGGTAGAAGGATCGCCATGAGTTCAAGGCCACCCTGAGACTACACAGTGAATTCCGGGCTAAAGTGAGACACAACCTGGAAAAACCAAAAAAATAAAAAATAAGGGCTGGAGAAGCCGGGCGTGGTGGCACACACCTTTAATCCCAGCACTTGGGAGTGAGAGGTAGGAGGATTGCCATGACTTCAAGGCCACCCTGAGACTACATAGTGAATTCCAGGTCAGCCTGAGCTAGAGTAAGACCCTAACTCAAAAAACCAAAATAAATAAATAAATAAATAAATAAATAAATAAATAAATAAATAAGGGCTGGAGAGATTGCCTAGTAGTTAAGGCCAATGCCTACAAAGCCAAAGGACCCAGGTTCAATTCCCCAGTACCCACATAGAGCCAGATGCACAAGGTGGCACATATGTCTGGACTTCATTTGCAGTGGCTAGAGGCCCTGCTGTGTCCAATTCTCTCTCTCTCCCTCCCTCAAATAAAATAAATAAAATAATTCATTAAGTTATGTTTCACTTCATCTGCATGTTGTAATTCGCAATTAAATAAGTTAAATAAATTAAATTCACAATCAAATAAATTCATAGTTCAATATGTACAATATTGATTTTCAGGCATTTAGAATCACAGTTCTGAATGTTCACCACTCTGGCTAACCTAGGCCAAGAGCACTTCCTGTCTGAACATCACTATTAGTCTATGAACTTCCTAAGGTCAGGGCCTCATTTACCTTCTAATTCAGTCTTCACACAATACGTCTGGAATAGCAAAAGTACTTTATACATGTTTGCTATATAAATCCACAAACTGCTAAAATGAGTTTTGTTATCATTCACCTATTTCTGACATGACTGATTTGAGCTGTACCCTCATTAATGCTTTTCCTTCATCTTCACCTCAGTGAAGCTTTCATAAATAATAAAGCCACCCCCTTAAATGTTAGTTAGCTCGGTAAATTTATACCCAGGCTGCCGTTGCTTTAGCAACTCTCCCCGCCTCCTATGAGCAAGATAATACTGTTAGTCCTATTTTGTTTTATAAAGAGAAAGTTTTCATTTTGCACCTTAGAATAAAGCTGAGGATCACAATGATTCAATTATCTTGAAGCTGTGAAGGGCACATCGATCTACCTGCTGCCCTAAGAAATACCACCAAGCTATCAGAGTTAAAAATATTAAGCCAGGTGTGGTGGTGTACTCCTTAAATCCCAGCACTTGGGAGGCTGTGGTAGAAGGAGTGCTGTGAGTTTGAGGCTAGCCTGGGAATACATAGTGAATTCCAAGTCAGCCTGGGCTAGAGCAAAACCCTACTGCACAAAAAAAAAAAAAAAAAAAAGAAAAGAAAAAAGAAAAAAAGTTTACAACCAGTTGTACTTAAAAAGTATGCTACCTAAAGCCAGGGGTGGTGGCACATGCCTTTAATCCCAGCATTTAGGAGGCAGAGGTAGGAGGAGCACCATAAGTTCGAGGTCACCCTGAGACTACATAGTGAATTCCAAGTCAGCCTGGGTTAGAGTGAGACCCTACCTCGGAAAAAAAAAAAAATCAAACAAAAAGTATGCTACCTGTTCTGGACAGATATTAAATCTCTACAAACAGAACAGGTCAACTTTAACATAATTACAATTTTTAAAACATCACTTCTGGGCTGGAAAGATGGCTTAGCCATTAAGGTGCTAGCCAGCAAAGCCAAAGGACCTAGGTTCGATTCTCCAGTACCCACATAAAGCCAGATGCACAAGACACATGCGTCTGAAGTCCTGTTTCAGTGGCTAGGAGGCCCTGGCGCACCCATTCTCTCTCTCTCTCTCTGCCTAATCTCTCTCAAATAAATAAATAAAATGTTTTTAAAAAATCACTTCTGCAAATAGACATTTATGAAAATTTTAAGAAAAGTCTAAAAAGATACACAAACTAATAGAAATGCACACAGGAGTTACCTCTAAGGAATACGCTAGATTCTCATTTGTAAAGTTTCAGTTTTTAATACAGAGGATGATTAAATCATTTCTTGTGATTTGGGGAAAACATATTTTATTTTGAGGCAAGCCCAACAGACTGATCTTTTCTTTTTTTATGCAAGAGAAGGGGAAGAATTGGCACACCAGGGTATCCAGCTACTGCACCTGAACTCCAGACACGTGCATACCCTTATGTGCATGTGCAACCTTACACGCTTGCATCACTGTGTGTCTGGCTCATGTGGGACCTGGAGAGTTGAACATGAGTCCTTAGGCTTCACAGGCAAGCGCCTTAACTGCTAAGCCATCTCCACAGCCCAAAAACATATTTTTAATCCAACTTGTCTTGAAACAGAATCTCACTTGGGAAGGAATCCACCTAACATCTCCCTCCTTAAAAATTTAGCTTTAAGGCTGGACAGATGGCTTAGTGGTTAAAGCGTTTGCCTGTGAAGCCTAAGGACCCGTTTCCATTCCCCCGTATGCATGTGAGGCAGATACACAAGCAGTTCATTTACAGTGGCTAGAGGTCCTAGCATGCCCATTCTCTCTCTCTGCCTCTCTCTCTCCAATAATATTTTTTTTTTTTTTTATTTTATTTATATATAAGTATATTATACATATTATATAATATATAATACATATTATATATATAATAATATATATTGGGGAGGGTTCGAGGTACGGTCTCACTCTAGCCCAGGCTGACCTGGAATTCACTCTGAAGTCTCAGGGTGGCCTTGAACTCATGGCAATTCTCCTACCTCTGTCCCCCCTTCATCTCCCCCCACCCCCCGTGCTGGGATTAAAGGCGTGCGCCACCATGCCTGGCTAAAGTTTTTTTAATTAAAATGTTACTTTTCAGGCTAAAGATTTTTAATGGTAAACATCTTACAGATTTCCTACACTTACACACCTGTAATCTTTTATGGTAGAAGTAAATATGACATGCTATTAAGGAATATCTTAGAATGCATACCTGCAGTCAGCCAATATGAAAGGTTCCCGAAGAGAACTCCTCAGCACCGACACGCTCCACACTGATGCTAAGATGACTGGGAATGAAGGAAACCGTCTCCCGTTTTATGGGGGAAAAGCCAAAAATACCAAGCAGCTATTTCTCCTCCCCCAAGCGTCAGAAGGTGAGTCAGAGCTGGAGGCAGGAGTGGGGCCCCATGTGTGTCAAGCCGCCTGTGCAAAGGCTCCTTCCTGCCTCCTCCCGGAATTCTCCCTGAGCCCTCACCTGGCCTGATGTGAATTCCTAAGGTGACTGGGCGAAGAAGAGGTAGTTACTCATACCGGAGTGCCTCACTCCTTCGGTTTCTCAAGGGAACCCAGCCTGGGCGTCTTTATGAGTCCATGAAAAACAATAACAAAATTGCAGCTCCAGGGAATGAAGCTTCCAAACGCACACAACTTTGCAAAGAATACAGCACCTTTGTTCATTTTAAAGAGCAGGCAATTAGCAGCAAAAAGTGATGCCTGGTGCAGGGGCCCTCGGCTTGGTGGTGTGCAGAACGGCGGGCCTGCCACCTGGCCTCTGACTTGTCTCAGCGAGGATAGGTCAACATTCCATGAAACCTTTTTCTTTTAGTGAACTAAGGAGTTCACTGGAATTTACGTACAGAGCATGGAAGGGGGTTACTTACAGCAACATGAGCCCCCAAAGCAGCCACTTTAATGAGGCTTCCTTTGTCAAGATTACTCCTTGGATGTCCCTCCCTCAGCCTAGGGATGAGGGCTTACTTACCCCGGAGCATGGACCCCCCACCCCCAGCATGGAAACCCAGAGCAGCCGCACCACCTAGAACTATTAAAGTTTGTTTTGTTTATCAAGGTAGGGTCTCACTCTAGCCCTGGCTGACCTGGAATTCACTATGTAGTCTCAGGGTGGCCTCGAACTCGCAGCGATCCTCCTACCTCTGCCTCCGGAGTGTTGGTTGATTAGAGGCGTGAGCCACCACGCCCCCGGCTCAACATTCCATTAAACTTCAGAGTGCCTACGTAGGAGCAAGAATTCCAGGACACTGGGTTAAACCTCTTGGTCCATCTTCATTTAAGGTCAATTAAGAATCCTCCTGTTTCTACATCTGTAAACCCGGAAGGCAATGCTCTCCACCTACCTCTTACCAACTCTAACGAACAAATGTCAAATGCCGTCAAACCTACTGAGTAGAAAGTACAAACTGTGTTTGTCTTTTTAAAATATCCTTTAATATCCCTACAGGATAAAACTCCATGTATAAGTCACTCCGCCCTCCCTTGCCTCTGAGATGTCCAGTTACCATAACACTGGCTGGTACCACTGGCAACATCCACCTAAACAGGAGTTACACAATCCACTTCAGGGGCTCCTCCACGCAGTTCCCCTCTCCCGCACAGTCACAAACAACTCAACTCCGCTCGGAGTGAGGTTACTTAAGAGAAAGACGCGGTGTTCGCGCGGGGCACACCGACCTACCACTGCAAAAGCCCGAGTGCACGACTTGGCATCGCTGAAAGTCAAGTTGTTTCTACGGATGCTCGGGGCGGGCGGGGGGACCTCAGGGAGGAAGAGGGCGACGCGCGAGGGGGCCGGAGGGGAGCCGCCCCGTGGACCCCACGACCTCCCGGAGCAGGTTGGGGGCGCCCGACACAAGTTTTCAGAGACGAGGGTCGCACGGGTCCCGACGCTCGGGTTCCACCGGCGCCCCAGGCCGGATGAGCACGAAGTCCCTCCCCGCCCTGCCGCTCCCATGCCCGTCCCCGTGCCCGTGCCCGGCCCGGCCCGGCCTGGCCTGGCGAGTCCCGTACCGAGCGGCCTGGCTCCCGGCTGCGGCTCCGTCCTCCGCCGGGGCTTCTGGCTTCTGCCGGCCGAGCGCCGCGCACCGCCTCCGCCTCCCCTCCCTCCGCCCGCGCCCGGGGCGGGACGTGAGCACGCTCCCTGCGCAGCGCCAGGGGGGGACGGGAGGGCGGCGGGGGAGGGGTGCTCCGAGGGGGGCACGGCGGGGGAGGGGCGCTCGGGGGAGTACGGGGGTAGGGGCACTGTGGGAGGGGTGCTGGGGGGGCACATCGGAGGGAGCACGGCGGGGAAGGGGTGCTCCGAGGGGGGCAGGCGGGGGAGGGGCGATGGGGGCACGTCGGAGGGGGCACGGCGGGGGAGGGGCGACCGGGGTGGGGGCACGTCGGAGGGGGCACGGCGGGGGAGGGGCGACCGGGGTGGGGCACGGGGGGGAGGGGTGCTCCGAGGGGAGGCACGTCGGTAGAGGGGCGATCAGGGGCACGGTGGGGAGGGGCTCGAGGGGAGAGGTGCTCCGAGGGGGAACGTCGGAAGGGGCACGGCGGGGGAGGGGCACGCCGAGGGGAGAGCGGGAACTCCTGGCCCTGATCGAGGTGATCTCAGGCCGGCAGGGTGGGATGACTCTGCGCACCCCAGGGCTCCTGGGCCAGGCGCTCCCCACGTCCTGGGACCTTCCTGCGGCGGGGGGGAGGGGAGACCTGTAATGTCTGTGCACCTGTTTCCCTCCCCCAACACACACACATATACACACAGACCACCCGCTCCCCACTTCAGCATCTGCCTTGAGGCCTGGTGGCCCGTGAGGGTACTTTCTGGATGAGGAGAGAATTAAAAGTAAAGGAAACAACACTAATAGAAAAGGTGTGAGCGCCGCGATTAGTAACTTGTCACCACATCTCTCACCTCCATCTTCTGTCCAGCGCAGGAGAGCCCTGGAGTTAGAGCCTAACCGAAGGGTGAAGGGAAAATCAGTCTCAGGGCATCTGCTGGGTGAGTTTTTTAGATTATTTTTATTTATTTGAGAGAGAGAGGCAGGTAGAGAATAGGCACGCCAGGGCCACCAGTCACTGCAAACCCTAGATGCATGTGCCACTTTGTGCCTCTGGTTTTACATGGGTACTGGGGAATCAAACCTGGATCTTTGGGCTTCACAGCGTCTTAATTGTTAAACCCATCTCTTCAGCCCTCCCTGGGTGAATTTTGCTTGGACAAGTGCTGGCAGTTTCTACTAACTGTGGGAAACACAACAGGAGTTCAAGATAGAGACATGTATCCACCTGGTCCAAGACCCCTGATGCCACACTGGGCTCCCAGGCAAGCGGGTAGGCTCTCTGGAGTCCAGACTGGACATGTGGATTTTGTGAAGGTTTATTTGCTGTGTCACTCTGGAGAGGGGGTGTCTTTTTTTTTTTTTTTGTACTTTTTCTTTTCTTTTAATGATCTGCCCATCTGTAAGATGAGTAAATGCAAAACGGACTTCTTTCAGTGCCATCCTGACTTCCCTTCCGCATTTGGCAGGTGAGGGGCGACACAGGGGCGGTAGAGACTTCCTCAGGCCTCTGCAGTGAGTCAGACACCAAGAGTCCTGACTCCATGCCCAGCCCTGTACTCACCAGAGCCAGGTCCTCAGCGTTGGCAAGTCGTTGGCATCAGAACTGCTGAACAGTCAAATGAGTACTTATAGATTGGGGCGGGGAAGGGAATAGAGGGGAAGAACACACTTGGGGTTTACATCTCCAGACATTTTTGAGGGAAAGCTTTGTGGCTCTTTTTTTTTTTTTTTTTTTTTTATGCTATTCCTAATCATCATTGGCCAAGTGGATTCAGTCATTCTGTGGGTGCTGGACTATCTAGATTCTAGAAGTTTTGTCTGCTTCCCAGACAAAAATATAGCATCTAAGGCATTTTTGTGATAATCGGGGGGCTAAAAGGCCTAGACTGGAGAGATTTATTTTTGACTCCATAAAAAGAACACTTTAAAATTAGGCAAAAGTTAACCTATGAAAGAACACAAGAACACGACACAGAGAAAAACCCAAAGAGTTCAAGTCTTGTCTGGAAAAGACATCTTTCCAGCACTTAATGATTCTAGCAGTTCAATTTTAATGACTTATTTTTGACATGCCAATATGGAAATAGAAGAACTTGTCAACAATAATATGCCAATCTGCTCATCCCCAGTCCTTCCTTCAGTCAATTCAGTGACAGCAGCAGATACATCCGTCCCTCCTCACATTCCAGCTTGCTTCTTACACAGAAACAGGCTCTAGGCAGTGACAAGGAGCAAGGTATTTTCATGGGCTATGGGAAGCAGGCCTTCCATGAGCATTCATGTCCTAAACTGTGAAGAGGGGGAAGGCGAGCACTGTAAAGAGTTCATGTTGAGTGTGATGTGTGCATGAAGACCTAGAGAAGGAAAGATCTAGGAAGAAGCACTGACAGCCAGGTAATGACTGTACACCAATGCCTGTGGGGAGGGAGGTGCCCTATGCCTTTACAGAATGAGGCCTGGGCTTACCTACACACCTCTCAGAAGAATGCAACTTGAAGGCATTTCCTTTCCTGGCTAGCACTGTCCACAAGAACTTTGTGACATGCAACTTGTTTTTGTGTAGGTGATGTATGGATATGTATGGGCAAGCATGTGCCAGGGCAAGCGTGTGGAGGTCAGAGGACCACCTCAGGGTATGGGTCTTCGCTTTCAGAGTCTCTTGTTTGTTGCTATGAACATCCTACTAGCACCCCACCTGCACCAGCTTTGGGATTCTCCTGGCTCTACCTCTCATTGCTGTAGGTATGTTGGGATTACAAACATGGGCCACTTCATCCAACTTTATGGGGATTTGAACGAACTCTGGTTGTTAGGCTTCTGCAGCAAGTATGTAACCCCTGAGTCATCTCCCCATCCCAGTAATTTTTTTTTTTGAGGTAGGGTATTGCTCTGTCCCAGGCTGACCTGAAATTCACTATGGAGTCTCAGGGTAACCTTGAACTCACAGCAATCCTCCTACCTCTGCTTCTGGAGTGCTGGGATTAAAGGAATATACCAGTACATGCCAGTAACTTTTTTTTTTTTTTTTTTTTTTTTTTTTTGGATTTTTGAGGTAGGGTCTCATTCTAGCTGACCTGGAATTCACTGTGTAGTCTCCGGGTGGCCTCAAACTCATAGCGATCCTCCTACCTCTGTCTCCCGAGTGCTGTGCGTGGCACACCTGGCTCAAATATCTTATTTTTGTTTATTTATTTGAGAGACAAAAAGAGAGGGAAAGGGAGAGAATGGGCACACCAGAGCCTCGAGCTGCTGCAAACTAACTCCAGATACATGTGCCACCTTGTGTATCTGGCTTATGTAGGTCCTGGGAATCAAACTTGGGTCTTTGGGCCTTGTAGGCAAATGCCTTAACCACTAAGCCATCTCTCCAGCCCCCAGTAAATTATTTTTGACATGAAATACAATTCTGAATTCAGTAGCCCTGAGTGGCTACTCAGCCCTTGAAAGGTATCCAGTGTGGCCAAGTAACCAAACTTTTTGTCTGCTTTATTCAGTTGTAATTAATTTTGCAGTTCCAGGGATGGAATACCAGGGCCATTGTGCATGCTAGGCAAGCATGCTACCAACTGAACAACATTCCCAGCCCAGTCATTTCACATTTAAATGGTTATATGTAGTGACTGGACCTGAACTTTCTAAACTATAAATATGTGAATTTATCATTGTCAACTAGTTCAAGGCCATCTGCTACAAAAGTACAATCTGTCTGTGCCAACTGAGGGTTTGGGTCCTCCTAGCAGTGCCACAGAGGAGCGCAATATCTGTGGGTTGAGATATGGTGAGCAAAGGGTGGATTAGTTTCTGATGTCTTCCTTTTCAAAAATGTTCTCCTTAATTGTTTGGGCAGTGGCTCTAGATTGCATACTTCATGGGTTCCTCAGAAAGAAGGTATATCTTACACAGAAGCAGACTCTAGGCAGTGACAAGGAACGAGGTGTTTTCATGGACTATGGGAACTAAGCTTTTGTGAACATTCATGCCCTAAACCATGATTTGTGTCACTGCCTCTGGTTAACAAACTGGCACAGGTCTAATGCTACCTGTCTGAACAGGGGACAGCAGGGTTTACGGCTCCCAGTCTATAGAATTTAAGACTTCAGAATGCCATTAGGTCTCATGCTTCAGGGATGTCTCAAATGCTGCTTGCCAGTGGTTGTGAGTTCACAGTATAAGTCACCGATTGCTATGAGGATGTAAATCCCCTTCTCTAAGCCATTGACCTGCAGCAGGTCACCAGGTCTCTGGGAAAAGACTCTATGAATGTAAAAATGAAAGAATTAGCAGGAATGAAACTGGGTGCGGTGGTGCACACCTTTAATCCCAGCACTTGGGAGGCAGAGATAGGAGGATCATCATGAGTTTGAGGCCAACCTGAGACTACATAGTGAATTCCAGGTCAGCCTGGACTAGAGTGAAATTCTACCTCAAAAATAAAAAAAAAAGAGGGGGGGGTGCTGGAGAGATGGCTTAGTGGTTAAGTGCTTGCCTGTGAAGCCTAAGGACCCTGGTTCGAGGCTGGGTTCCCCTGGACTCATGTAAGCCAGATGCACAAGGGGGTGCATGCATCTGGAGTTCATTTGCAGTGGCTGGAGGCCCTGCTGCACCCATTCTCTCTATCTACCTGCCTCTTTCTCTCTGTGTCGCTCTCAAATAAATAAATAAATAAAACAAAAGAAAAACCTGTAAGCTGAAAGAAACCCCTTTCTTCAAAGAAAAAAAAAAAAGAAAGAAAAGGGGCTGGAGAGATGGCTTAGTGGTTAAGCACTTACCTGTAAAACCTAAGGACCCCAGTTCAAGGCTCAATTACCCAGTGCACCATAGTCTTAGACAATAACTATACATACATCTATCATGTAGATTTGAAAATGTTTTTATTACACATAAAATACTTTGATCTATTTTAGTTTAATTGTTCTCAAATTTTATTTTCCTAATAATAAAGAAATGTTACATTACATAAGATATGGTGAGCAAAGGGTGGATTAGTTTCTGATGTCTTCCTTTTCAAAAATGTTCTCCTTAATTGTTTGGGCAGTGGCTCTAGATTGCATACTTCATGGGTTCCTCAGAAAGAAGGTATATCTTACACAGAAGCAGACTCTAGGCAGTGACAAGGAACGGCAAGTTTTCATGGACTATGGGAACTAAGCTTTTGTGAACATTCATGCCCTAAACCATGATTTGTGTCACTGCCTCTGGTTAACAAACTGGCACAGGTCTAATGCTACCTGTCTGAACAGGGGACAGCAGGGTTTACGGCTCCCAGTCTATAGAATTTAAGACTTCAGAATGCCATTAGGTCTCATGCTTCAGGGATGTCTCAAATGCTGCTTGCCAGTGGTTGTGAGTTCACAGTATAAGTCACCGATTTCTATGAGGATGTAAATCCCTTCTCTAAGCCATTGACCTGCAGCAGGTCACCAGGTCTCTGGGAAAAGACTCTATGAATGTAAAAATGAAAGAATTAGCAGGAATGAAACTGGGTGCGGTGGTGCACACCTTTAATCCCAGCACTTGGGAGGCAGAGATAGGAGGATCATCATGAGTTTGAGGCCAACCTGAGACTACATAGTGAATTCCAGGTCAGCCTGACTAGAGTGAAATTCTACCTCAAAAATAAAAAAAGAGGGGGTGCTGGAGAGATGGCTTAGTGGTTAAGTGCTTGCCTGTGAAGCCTAAGGACCCTGGTTCGAGGCTGGGTTCCCTGGACTCATGTAAGCCAGATGCACAAGGGGTGCATGCATCTGGAGTTCATTTGCAGTGGCTGGAGGCCCTGCTGCACCCATTCTCTCTATCTACCTGCCTCTTTCTCTCTGTGTCGCTCTCAAATAAATAAATAAATAAAACAAAAGAAAAACCTGTAAGCTGAAAGAAACCCCTTTCTTCAAAGAAAAAAAAAAAGAAAGAAAAGAAAAAGAAAAGGGGCTGGAGAGATGGCTTAGTGGTTAAGCACTTACCTGTAAAACCTAAGGACCCCAGTTCAAGGCTCAATTACCCAGTGCACCATAGTCTTAGACAATAACTATACATACATCTATCATGTAGATTTGAAAATGTTTTTATTACACATAAAATACTTTGATCTATTTTAGTTTAATTGTTCTCAAAATTTATTTTCCTAATAATAAAGAAATGTTACATTACATAAGAAAAAAAAGAAAGGAAAATATTACCCACAATCATTTATGACTGAAAAACACAATAACTAGCATTTGAAGATCTTTGCCTTTTTGTTTGTTTGTTTGTTTGTTTGTTTGTTTGTTTTTTCGGGGTAGGGTCTCATTGTGGTCCAGGCTGACCTGGAAGTCACTATGTAGTCTCAGGGTGGCCTCAAACTCATGGCAATCCTCCTACCTCTGCCTCCCGAGTGCTGGGATTAAAGACGTGCGCCACCAGGCCCGGCTCGGTCTTTGCCTTTTTTCTATGCAACATATTTGTTTTACTTGCACAATTACAACCTTAGTATACATAGTTTTATATCTATTAATCTTCTTGAGGGAGATATTATGAGGGCCATTACAACATGCCTAGGGTAACTAAGTAACTTAAAAATCTGTGTGTTTTTCTGTCCTTAATTCATTGCTGGGGTTTTGGCAATAATGCCAAATTCCAAGATAAACAGCCTCCCTGAAAAATGCACATCTGTTTAGCATTTGTTCTTCAGATCTTTGTGTCCCATTGTGTGACATGAGAATCATGCAGTACAAGCAAATCATACTCCTGTTCCTACTGACTACATTAAACTATCGGAGGACCAATGGGGAAGAAAAAGGGAGATATCTGGTGTGTTGTATGCGTTATTCCATTTAATTGTCACTAAATTCAGACAGGCAGACATTATCAAGCATACGTTAGACATGAAGAGTAAAGAAGCAAGCCTAAAGTTACATGATTAGTAAATAGCCAACAAGGGAGCCAAATGCAGGAGGATCAGGATTTGAAGGTCATCCTCAGCTACACAGAGTTAGAGGCCAGCATGGACTAAATGACACCCTTATCTAAATCCATCCCCGCCCCAATAAAAACTAGTGAACGAGAATAGTTGCTTAGATCTTTCAAATATGCCAGGCAGGTAAACAAGAAAGCATTTATAGAAAGACAGCAATAGAAAACGTCCCTCCTACCGGCTACCTTTAATCCCATACCTTTAATCTCAGCACTCGGAAGGCAGAGGTAGGAGGATTGCCGTGAGGCCACCCTGAGACTACAGAGTGAATTCCAGGTCAGCCTGGACTACAGTGAAACCCTACCTCAAAAAACCAAAAAAAAGAAAAGAAAAAGAAAGAAAAAAGAAAACGTTCTTCCTTACTTTGCTATTTGCACTAGAAACTTTTCATTTAAAGGTATTTTAGTGCTGGAAAGATGACTCAGCAGTTAAGATGCTTGCCTGCAAAGTCTAAGGACCCAAGTTCTATTCCCCAGGACCCATGTAAGCCAGATGCACAAAGTGGTGCATATGTCTGGAATTTGTTTGCAGTGGCTGGAGGCCCTGGCACACCCACTCTCTCTAACTGCTTCTGTCTCTCTCTGTCTCTCTCTGTCAATTAAATAAATAAAATATTTTTAAAAATAAACTAAAGGTGTTTTGATTTCTTTATATGTATGTATATGCATGCTTGTGTGTGTGCACATGTGTTCAGGTCAGAAGAAGCCATTTGTCAGGCACCATCCACCTTTTTGAAGACAGGATGACTCATTGGCCTGGATCTCCCCAAATACTCTAGACTGGTTGGCAAATGAATGCAGAGATCTGTGTCTGCCTCTTCAGAGCTGGATTACAATAGTGTGCCACCATGTCCTGCTCTTTTCTTCCTTCCTTCCTTCCCTTTTTTCTTTCTTTCTTTCTTTCTTTCTTTCTTTCTTTCTTTCTTTCTTTCTTTCTTTCTTTCTCTCTGTTTCTGTGTGTGTCTCTCTCTTCTTTCTTTTTTTTTTTTGGAGGTAGGGTCTCACTCTAGCTCAGGCTGACCTGAATTCACTGTGTAGTCTCACGGTAGCCTCCAGCTCAAGGCAATCCTCCTACCTCTGCCTCCCAAGTGCTGGGATTAAAGGTATGCACCACCACACCCGGCTAAAACTTCTTTTTAAAAATATTTTTATTGAGCTGGGTGTGGTGGTGCATACCTTTAATCCCAGCACTTGGAAGGCAGAGGTAGGATAACTGCAGTGAGTTTGAGGCCACCTTGAGACTACAGAGTGAGTTCCAGGACAGCCTGGGCCAGAGTGAGACCCTACCTTGAAAAACCAAAAAAAAAAAAAAAAAAAAAAAATTATTAGGGCTGGAGGGATGGCTTAGCAGTTAAGGCATTTGCCTGCAAAGCCAAAGGACCCTGGTTCGATTCCCCAGGACCCACATTAGCCAGATGCACAAGGGGGCACACGCATCTGGAGTTCGTTTGCAGCGGCTGGAAGCTCTGACATGCCCATTCTCTCTCCCTCTTTCTCTGTTAAATAAATAAATATTAAAATCCATATTTTTATTAAAGCCAGGCGTGGTGGTGCACGCCATTAATCCCAGCACAGGGAGGCATAGGTAGGAGGATCGCTGTGAGTTCGAGGCCACCCTGAGACCTGAGACTACATAGTTAATTCCAGGTCAACCAGGGCCAGAGTGAGACCCTACCTCAAAAAAACAAAACAAAACAAAATTTATTTATTTATTTACTGGGGAATCTTTTCAGGCAAGCAACTTAATTACTGAACCATTTCTCCAGCCCCATATAATTTTTTAATTTAATTCATTTATTTATTTGAGAAAGAGAGAGGAAGAGGCACATAGAAAGAGAGAATGGGCTAGAGACCACAGCAAACAAACCCCAGACACATGCACACCCTTGTGCATCTGGCTTATGTGGGTTCTGGGGAATTGAACCAGGGTCCTTAGGCTTAGTAGGCAAACACCTAACCCCTAAGCCATTTCCCCAGATCCACATAATTCTTTTTTAAAAAGAGGATGAAGCTGGAGAGATGACATAGTGTAAAGGTGCTTTACTGCAAAACCTAATGACCTGAGTTTGATTCCCCAGTAACCACATAAAACCAGATGCACAAAGTGGTGCATACATTTGGAGTTTGTTTGCAGCAGCTAGAAGCCCTGGCACAACCATTTTCTCTGTCTCTCTTTCTCCGTTTGCAAATAAATAAACAGCATTAAAAGAGAGAGAATAAGCTGGGTGTGGTGGTACATGCCTTTAGCCCCAGCACTTAGGAGGCAGCAGTAGGAGATCAGTGTGAGTTTGAGGCCAGCCTGAGACTACATAGTGAATTCCAAGTCAGCCTGAACTAGCACAAGACCCTACCTCGAAAAAGCAAAAGGCAAACAAACAAAAAACCAAAAACAAATAAGCAAACAAAAGAGAGAGAGAGAGGGAGAGAGAGAGAATAAGGGGCTGAGGAAATGGCTCACCAGTTAAAAGGCACTTTCTTGCAAAGCCTACCCTGCCTGGATTCATTCCCCAGACCCACATAAAGCAGGACACAAAGTGGGGCATGCATTTCTGTTTCCAAACCACCTAGGACCCTATGAGAAGCAGAGCCAGGAGAATATCAAACTCTAGGGCTAGTCTGATGTTCCTTTGCAGTCTGGAAGTCTGTGTGCAGTGGCAAGAGACTCTGCCTCAAAGAAGGTAGAGCACAGACGCCATGGCGGTGTCCTCTGGCCTCCACATGTCTGCAGTGGCATATACAGCAAACATACAAGTAAGTAAATTTTGAATGCTCCAAAGGAAAACCAAAAAGATAGAAGACAGGCATGGTGCCATACATCTGTGATCCTGCACTTGAGAGGCTCAGGTGAGAGAAGTGCATGGTAAGTTCAAGGGCAGGTAGCTTGCCCTACAGAGTAAGCTCTGTCATCCAGGACTAGAGTGAGACCCTGCCTCACACACACAAAAAGAATGAAGAAGGCCGGGCATGGTGGCGCACGCCTTTAATCCCAGCACTCAGGAGGCAGAGGTAGGAGGATTGCCGTGGGTTCAAGGCCACCCTGAGACTATGTAGTGAATTCCAGGTCAGCCTGAGCTAGAGTGAGACCCTACCTCGAAAAAACAAACAAACAAACAAACAAACAAACAAACAAAAAAGAATGAAGAGCCAGGCGTGGTGGCACACGCCTTTAATCCCAGCACTTGGGAGGCAGAGGTAAGCGGAGTTCAAGGCCACCCTGAGACAGCGAGACCTTACCTTGAACCCCCCAAATGGATGAAGAAATAAAATATTTCTCCCTAACAGTTTCTTAGTGGTAATATTAGAAATAGTTAGCCAGGTATGGTGGCACACGCCTTTAATCCCAGCACTTGGGAGGCAGAGGTAAGAGGATTGCTGAGAGTTCCAGGCCACCCTGAGACTACATAGTGAATTCCAGGTCAGCCTCGAAAAAAAAAAAAAATAAATAAATAAATAAATAGTCAAGAGACATGCTTTTAAAAGACATCTATGACAATTAATGCTGCTTTGCATAATTACCTATAACACAAAGAGGAAAAACCTGGTCCAGCTAAAAGAAGTAAATGCACAAGCCAGTCCCATTGCCTAGACTCCCTTTTGGTTACAAGGTGTTACCTGCCTCATTTCAAGCCTCTGAATATGCAAATAAGGCAGTGGGCCAGGAATGGCAGGGTAGCAGAGGTCTGCAGATGGTCAGAAGACAAAACCTAACTAGTGTTGCTAATCTACTCTGCTTTGCTAAACACCAGCAGGTTTGTTACAGGGAAGGAAGGCTCCAATAATACTTCACCAAGTCGCATGCTTCACAGAACCCTGAGGTAGTGTCTGGCTATATCCTGGATGCTAATTAAGGGTATCACCTTTCATCAGAGGGCTAGGCTTCTGGTCTCTTCAAACACTCTATCTTGCTACATGTGCTGGAAGGCCAATGCTTTCCGACACCCTCCTCCCTCAACCAGCTCCAACACTGGTTTCCATGGGGACGCAACAGTTTTTTTACCTTTCCCCCCTCACCTCCCTAAGTCTAAGCCATGGTTATTTTTAACTGGAAAACTCTGAGCCAGGCCACAGCTGGGATCTGGATGATGCAATGGCGTCTACAGCTTCTTCTCTCCCACAGACGCCTTCTTTTCTGCAGTGGTTGAGGGAAGAGGCACTCCTGAGAGACTTCTCTCAAAAGCTGTTTTGCCTTCATGAAGTTAAAAACCTGCGTCTTGACTTAAGAGCTGACAGGTATCCTGAATCTGAAGCTACTCCTGGTATCAGTTATCAGGCAAAGATACCCATTATCAGTGGCTGATCTTGGATAAACGAGGAGGCTGGATCCTGCCCTCAGCAGAGTGGCTTTATTAGCTGTAACTTATCTTTGGTTAAAAAACAAAAACAAACATCCAACAACAACAACAAACAAAACAAAACAAAACACGAGGACTGGAGAGATGGTTTAGCAGTTAAGGGGCTGGCCTGTGAAGCCTAAGGACCCAGGTTCGGTCCCCAGTACCCATGGAAGCCATATGCACAAGGTGGCACATGTATCTAGAGTTCTTAGTGGCTGGAGGCCCTGGCCCACCCATTCTCTCCTTCTCACTCTTAAAAAAAAGTAAATAAAAAGAGTCTTGCAGCTGGAGAGATGCCTGAGTTGGAAACCCTAGTGCCCAAGTAAAATGTTGGGCATAGTAGTGTACCCCAGATTGTTGGGGCTAGCCAAATCAGTGAGCTCTAGGTTCAGTGGAGGACCCTGAACCAAAGAACAGAGTGGAGAGCAATTGAAGGAGGTGCCTGACATCAACCTCTGGTCTCTATAATGTATGTGCACCCACACATATACAAGCACCCATATGCTATACATACATAAACACTCAAAACTAAGACGGTCCTAACAGGGGACAAAGGTAGAAAACAGGTGAAAAAGGTGTTATCCCACCTGTCAAATGCAAACGCAAAATCCCATGATATCATGTTGTCTACCCCATCTGCTGCTGAAAGTTCCAGTCAGTTCCATCTCGTAGGCCCATGATACTCAAGAGCTGTGGTCTTCAAGGTATTTTTTTCAAGAATTTCTTTTGGGGGGGGGAGGGGGGCTATTAAATTAACCTGAAAATTGCTCATTTCACCTATGCCAACTTTCTAAGATTATAAACTAAAAAAAAGGCCAGGTGTGGTGGTATATGCCTTTAATCCTAGCACTTGGGAGGCAGAGGTAGGAGGATTGCTGTGAATTCAAGGCCACCCTGAGACTGCATAGTGAATTCCAGGTCAGCCTGGGATAGATTGAGAACCTATCTCAAAAAACCAAGAAAATAAAACAAAACAACAACAACAACAACAAAAAAAAAAACAGATTTCTTTTTTTTTTTTTTTTTTTAATATTTATTTACTTGAGAGAGAGAATTGGCACGCCAGGGCATCCAGCCACTGCAAATGAACTCCAGATGAATGTGCATATGGCTTGTGTGGGTACTAGGAAGTCAAACCTGGGTCTTTAGGCTTCTCAGGCAAGCACTTTAACCACTAAGCCACCTCTCCAGCCACCCCCAGCCCCATCATTTTATTTCTTAAAATGTTTTTGGGCTGGGCGTGGGGCACACGCCTTTAATCCCAGCACTCGGGAGGCAGAGGTCGGAGGATCGCCATGAGTTCAAGGCCACCCTGAGAGCACATAGTAAATTCCAGGTCAGCCTGGGCTAGAGTGAGACCCTAACTCAAAAAACCAAAATAAAAAAATAAAAAAAAAGATTTTTGGGGATTGCTTGCAAAGCCTGATGGCCCATTGTTTGATTCTCCAGTACCCATGTAAAGCCAGATGGACAAAGTGGCACATGTATATGGACTTTATCATGGCAGGAGGCCCTGGTGCAGCCATATTCTGATTCTCTAATAAATAAAATTTTTTTTTAATTTTTAATTTTTTAAATGTTCTTGTAAAAAACAAAAAAGTTGTTGTGTCTTAAAGGAATGCCCCCAATAAGAGTGATGATTGTAAAGAGTGATGGTTGTAGGGAGCATATCAATAGTCTCTTTTTTCATTTTTAGTTGCAGTTCTTTTATTTATTTTTTAATAATTTTTTATTGACAACTTCCTTAATTGTATAACTGTAGACAATATCCCATGGTACTTCCCTCCCTCCCCCCACTTTCCCTTTTGAAACTCCACCCTCCATCATATCCCCTCCCCCTTTCAATCAGTCTCTCTTTTCATTTTGATGTCATCATCTTTTCCTCCTATTATGATGGTTTTGTGTACATAGTTTCAGGCATCAATAGTTTCTTATTCCTCAGTGGGAGAAGTGAGCGTTTTAGATGCGCTCCATCAGAAGTGTCAGAAGTTGGAACTCAGTTGCCATTTGGCTGAGCATGACAGTATGTCAGCATCTTAAGTGTTGGTTTCTTTTAAAAATACTTTTATTGATTGATTTATTAGAGACAGAGAGAAGGAGAGAGAGAATGGGTGTGTCAAGGCCTCTAGCCACTGCAAATGAACTCCAGAACATGCGCCTTAAGTGTTGGTTTCTTAAAGTAACTGTGGGGTCTTCTTTCCACACTCCCTAACATGTTGATTCTGCTCAAGTATGAACCGAACAAGAGTATTAGTAAGCCACTGGAAATGTTTTTGCCAAATAACCTCAGCCAGAGGTCTAACACATCACTACGTAAGACCCCTGACCAGTCCAAGATGAAGAAAATCTGCACGATTAAGAATGCAAGATTGCTAGGCATGGTGGCGCATGCCTTTAATCCCAGCACTTTAGTCACAGGCAGAGGTAGGAGGATTGCTGTGAGTTGGAGGCCATCCTGAGACGACATAGCGAATTCCAGGTCAGCCTGGGCTAGAGTGAGACCCTACCTTGAAAAAAAAAAGAATGCAAGAGTAATTCAACCCAATGATTAGTTGCATCCCCTGTACTCCGCAGTATTTGAAAATAAGGGTAATAAACTCAATTATACAGTCCTAAAACCCACAGAACAAGTCTGAGCTGGCAAAGTTGAACCACAGGGCTTTCAAATACAAGGCAAATACAGGGCTACATCTATTTAATTTTTTTTTTTTTTTTTGGTTTTTTGAGATAGGGTCTCACTCTAGTCCAGGCTGACCTGGAATTCACTCTGTAGTCTCAGGGTAGCCTCAAACTCACGGAATCCTCCTACCTCTGTCTCCCAAGAGGTGGGATTAGGGCGTAGCCTTTAAAAAATTAGGAGCCGGCGAGTCTTTAATCCCAGCACTTGGGAGGCAGAGGTAGGTGGATCTGCCACCCTGAGACTACATAGTGAATTCCAGGTCAGCCTGTACCCTACCTGGCTTATATATATATTAAAAATATAGAGCTTTGAGCCAGGCGTGGTGGTGCACGCCTTTAATCCCAGCACTTGGGAGGCAGAGGTAAGAGGATTGGCATGAGTTCGAGGCCACCCTGAGACTCCATAGTGAATTCCAGGCCAGCCTGGGCTACAGCGACACCTACCTTGAAAAAAAACAAAACAAAACAAAATTGAAAAAAAGATAGTGTCTGCAAATAAACAAAAATAATTTAAAAACATTAACAGGGGGCTGGAGAGATGACTTAGTGATTAAGACACTTACTTGCAAAGCCAAAGGACCCAGGTTTAATTCCCCAGTACCCACATAAGCCAGATGCAGGTAGCACATGCGTCTGAAGTTTGTTTGCAGCAGCTGAAGGCCCTGGTGTGCCCATTCTCTCTATCTGCCTATCTCTCAAAATAAGGTAAATAAATAAAAATATTTTAAAAAATTTAACAGGAGTGGCAGAGATAACTTAGCAGTTAAGGTACTTGCTGCAAAGTCAAAAGACCCAGGTTCGATTCCCCAAGACCCATGTAAGCCAGATGTAGCAAGTGGTATATGTGTCTAGAGTTTGTGGTAGCTAGAGGCCCTGGCACACCCATTCTATCTATTTGCCTCTTTCTCAAATAAATAAATAATTAACTAATTAAAAGAGAGAAGCAGCCAGGTGTGGTTGCATATGCCTTTTAATCCCAATACTAGAGAGGCAAAGGTAGGAGGATCACAGTGAGTTCAAGGCCACCCTAAGATTACATAGTGAATTCCAGGTCAGCCTGGGCTAGAGCGAGACCCCAATTCTAAAAAAAAAAAAAGAGAGAGAGAGAGAGAGCACCATGGTGCTGAGAAGAAAGGACAGAGGAGTGTGCAACACTGAAACATCTCTAACACACCTTCCAAGGCTCAGGGTCCATTGTGGAAGAGGTGGTGGAAAGAATGTAAGAGCCAAAGGAAGAGTAGGACTCCTTACAACGTGCTCCTCCAGACACAAAATGGCCTGGATATCCATGACCTCACAGTGCCTGACACTACACAAGACCATCATAATAGGAGGAAAAGATGATGACATCAAAATTAAAAGAGAGACTAATTGAGAGGGGGAGGGGATATGATGGAGAGTGGAGTTTCAAAAGGGAAAGAGGGGGAGGAAGGGAGTACCATGGGATATTGTCTACAATTAAGTAAGTTATCAATAAAAAATAAGTAAAGAGAGAGAGAGAGAGAAAGGGGCAGAAGTATCCTATGGGGATAATGGTGTGCCCAGAAGCCATAGATTATTAGAAAAATTACAGTAACAGGGTGGACTACCTTCCAGTGAGTTGTTGGCCAGGAGGGCCCCTTATGCCCCAAAAACATTGTGCAGGCCAAAAAGCTCTTAGTTTCCCACTAAGAACAGATGGTAAGACTCTATTGCTGAAGATTCCACATGCTTGGGCTGCAGGTCACTGAGAAATCAAGCTGGAGCTGAGCTGGAAACCTCCTCCTCCCTGTTGACTACCAGAATGTTGGAAAGAATTATGCAGCATGCAGCCTTTTGGGAGAGATGTCATCAATGGTGTTAAACAACAGTGGACCCTGCAAGCCTTACAGTTGGCAAGCCAGGCCAAATGGTGCAACAGTGGCATGTTATGGGGAAAACCAACTACTCTCTAATTAGACTGGAGGTCTGTCCATGGAAGGGAAGCATGCCTGGTACTGAAAACCTAGTCAAAAGCCTATGGCTGGGCTGGAGAGATGGCTTAGCCGTTAAGGTGCCTGCCTGCTAAGTGGAAGAACCCACCACAATCTCCAGGTCCCACGTTTAGCCAGATGCAAAGTGATGCAAGGGTGCAATGCCGCACTTGGCCTGAGGGGGGCACACATCTGATTTTGTTCACAGCAGCTGAGAGACTGCTGGCGCACCCATCTCTGTCTGTCTCTGTGTTTCTCTCCAAAAATAAATAAAATAATAAAAAAATAATAATAAAAAGCCTATGGCTGAGGAGGTCATAAGTTCTAGGGGAATAATGACTATTGTTGTCTGGCTAAATGGATATATTATGCCTACCAAACTGCCCTTTAAACTCATGTTTATGCCCATATATTAATGCTACTCTTACTTTTGGTTAGAGAAGCTTCTTTTCAAATGGTGATTACCACTGGGGAGTCTCAAAAGTTGCCACAGTGCTGAGTAGAAGTGACAGTGGAATGTTTGGCAGTAAGACATCTCTACCACACCCTCCATGGTTCAAGGACCATTGAGGAAGAAGTGGCAGAAAGAATTTGCAAAATAAACAAAAATAATTTAAAAACATTAACAGGGGGCTAGAGAGATGACTTAGTGATTAAGACACTTACTTGCAAAGCCAAAGGACCCAGGTTTAATTCCCCAGTACCCACATAAGCCAGATGCAGGTAGCACATGCGTCTGAAGTTTGTTTGCAGCAGCTGAAGGCCCTGGTGTGCCCATTCTCTCTATCTGCCTATCTCTCAAAATAAGGTAAATAAATAAAAATATTTTAAAAAATTTAACAGGAGTGGCAGAGATAACTTAGCAGTTAAGGTACTTGCTGCAAAGTCAAAAGACCCAGGTTCGATTCCCCAAGACCCATGTAAGCCAGATGTAGCAAGTGGTATATGTGTCTAGAGTTTGTGGTAGCTAGAGGCCCTGGCACACCCATTCTATCTATTTGCCTCTTTCTCAAATAAATAAATAATTAACTAATTAAAAAGAGAGAAGCAGCCAGGTGTGGTTGCATATGCCTTTAATCCCAATACTAGAGAGGCAAAGGTAGGAGGATCACAGTGAGTTCAAGGCCACCCTAAGATTACATAGTGAATTCCAGGTCAGCCTGGGCTAGAGCGAGACCCTAATTCTAAAAAAAAAAAAGAGAGAGAGAGAGAGAGCACCATGGTGCTGAGAAGAAGGGACAGAGGAGTGTGCAACACTGAAACATCTCTAACACACCTTCCAAGGCTCAGGGTCCATTGTGGAAGAGGTGGTGGAAAGAATGTAAGAGCCAAAGGAAGAGTAGGACTCCTTACAACGTGCTCCTCCAGACACAAAATGGCCTGGATATCCATGACCTCACAGTGCCTGACACTACACAAGACCATCATAATAGGAGGAAAAGATGATGACATCAAAATTAAAAGAGAGACTAATTGAGAGGGGGAGGGGATATGATGGAGAGTGGAGTTTCAAAAGGGAAAGAGGGGGAGGAAGGGAGTACCATGGGATATTGTCTACAATTAAGTAAGTTATCAATAAAAAATAAGTAAAGAGAGAGAGAGAGAGAAAGGGCAGAAGTATCCTATGGGGATAATGGTGTGCCCAGAAGCCATAGATTATTAGAAAAATTACAGTAACAGGGTGGACTACCTTCCAGTGAGTTGTTGGCCAGGGAGGGCCCTTATGCCCCAAAACATTGCAGGCCAAAAAGCTCTTAGTTTCCCACTAAGAACAGATGGTAAGACTCTATTGCTGAAGATTCCACATGCTTGGGCTGCAGGTCACTGAGAAATCAAGCTGGAGCTGAGCTGGAAACCTCCTCCTCCCTGTTGACTACCAGAATGTTGGAAAGAATTATGCAGCATGCAGCCTTTTGGGAGAGAGATGTCATCAATGGTGTTAAACAACAGTGGACCCTGCAAGCCTTACAGTTGGCAAGCCAGGCCAAATGGTGCAACAGTGGCATGTTATGGGGAAAACCAACTACTCTCTAATTAGACTGGAGGTCTGTCCATGGAAGGGAAGCATGCCTGGTACTGAAAACCTAGTCAAAAGCCTATGGCTGGGCTGGAGAGATGGCTTAGCCGTTAAGGTGCATGCCTGCTAAGTGGAAGAACCCGGTTCCAATCTCCAGGTCCCACGTTTAGCCAGATGCAAAGTGATGCAAGGGTGCAATGCCGCACTTGGCCACAAGGGGGCACACACATCTGGATTTTGTTCACAGCAGCTGAGAGACTGCTGGCGCACCCATCTCTGTCTGTCTCTGTGTTTCTCTCCAAAAATAAATAAAATAATAAAAATAATAATAATAAAAGCCTATGGCTGAGGAGGTCATAAGTCTCTAGGGGAATAATGACTATTGTTGTCTGGCTAAATGGATATATTATGCCTACCAAACTGCCCTTTAAACTCATGTTTATGCCCATATATTAATGCTACTCTTACTTTTGGTTAGAGAAGCTTCTTTTCAAATGGTGATTACCACTGGGGAGTCTCAAAAGTTGCCACAGTGCTGAGTAGAAGTGACAGTGGAATGTTTGGCAGTAAGACATCTCTACCACACCCTCCATGGTTCAAGGACCATTGAGGAAGAAGTGGCAGAAAGAATTTAAGTGCTAAAGGAAGGGGAGGAATGCTTACAATGCTGGCTTTTCAGACACAAAGTGGCCATGATATTCATGACCTCAAAGTGGCTGATGCTATCTAAGATCTGCATAACAGGAGGGAAAAAAAAAATGATGGAATAAAAATAGACTAGTTGAGCTGGGCATGGTGGCCTTTAATCCCAGCACTCGGGAGGCAAAGGTAGGAGGATTGCTGTGAGTTCAAGGCCACCCTGAGACTACATAGTTAATTCCAGGTCAGCCTGGGCCAGAGTGAGACCCTACCTCGAAACCCCCCCAAAAAAAAAAGACTGGTTGGATAAAAGAATTCAGTGAAGGGGGCACTGGGAGAGGGAATTATGATCATGGTATATTGTCTATAATTATGGAAGCTGCCAATGAATAGTTTAAAGGGGGTAGGGTTGAGGGTAAATAAAAGGATGGAAAATGAGACCTAGGAAAAAAATAACATGTGAATATTTCCTGTGAACTGATCTCTCAAGTGTTGCAGGGTGTGGTGGCACACACTTGAAATCCCAGCACTTGTGAGGGAGAGGCAGGAGAATCTCAACGCCAGTCTGACCTACACAGCAGAACCCTGTCTCAAAGAGGGTGTGTAGTATGTGTGGTATGTGCACATGGATGTGTAGATGTGCACACACAGATCAGAGGTGGACGGTATGTGTTCTGTATCACTTACTTCCTTGAGAGAGGCTCATAGTAAATCTGGACCTCTCCTGCACCTGGTGAGCCTGTCTCTGCATGTTCAGTGCTAGGATTACAAGCATGTAAGGCCACATATGGCTTCTTACGTGGGAGCTGGGGATTTAACTCAGGTCCTCAGGCTTGTGCAGCAAGTATTCTTACCCACTAAGCCATCTCCTCAGCCTAAGTTTTGGTCTTTTTATTTTTTTTTTAATATTTTATATTTATTTATTTGACAGAGACAGAGGGAGAGACAGAGAAAGAAAGAATATGAATGGGCATGCCAGGGCCTCCAGCCACTGCAAATGAACTCCAGACGCGTGCACCCCTTTGTGCATCTGGCTAACATGGGTCCTGGGGAATTGAACCTGGGCCCTTTGGCTTTGCAGGCAAATGTTTTAACCGCTAAGCCATCCCTCCAGCCCTTTATTTTATTTTTTAAATATTTTATTTATTTGAGAGAAAGAGGCAGAGATAGAGAGAGAGAGAGAGAGAGAGAGAGAGACAGGAAATGAATGGGGGAGCCAGGGCCTCCAGCCACTGCAAATGAACTCCAGACGCATGGGCCACTTTGTGCATCTGGCTTACATTGAGTCCTGTGGAACTGAACCAGGGTCCTTTGGTTTGGCAGGCAAGTGCCTTAACAGCTAAGCCATCTCTCCAGCCCTTTATTTACTTTAGTTTTAAATATATTTATTTTTTATTTTTATTTATTTATTTGAGACAGAGAGAAGAAGGGAAAAAGTGAGAATGGGCATGCCAGGGCCTCAAGCCACTGCTAACAAACTCCAGATGTGTGCACCATCATGTACACCTGGCTTACATGGGACCTGGAGAATTGAACCAGGGTCCTTAGGCTTCTCAGGCATGCACTTTAACTGCTAAGCCACCTCTTCAGCCCAATGTTTTATATTTTATTTAACTGAGAGAGGGGGAGAAAGAGAAAATGGGTTTGCCAGGGCCTTTAGCCACTGCAAACAAACTCTAGATGCATGTGCCACCTTGTGCATCTGGCTTATGTGGGTACTGGGGAATCAAACTTAGGTCCTTAGGATTTGTAGGCAAGTACCTTGAGCACAAAACCATCTCTCCAGCCCTTATTTATTTACTTATTTTTTGGTTTTCAAGGCAGAATCTCACTCTAGCTCAGGCTGACCTTTAATTTACTATGTATTGTCAGGATGGCCACAAACTCACGGCAATCTTCCTACCTCTGCCGCTCAAGTGCTGGGATTATTTTTATTTAATATTTTACTTTTATTTATTAGAAAGAAAAAATGAATATGGGCACGCCAGGGCCTCTAGCCACTGCAAACAAACTCCAGATGCATATACCACCTCTGGCTTACGTGGGTACTGGGATATCAAATCTGGGTCCTTAAGCTTCACAGACAAGTGCCTTAACCACTAAGCCATCTCTCCAGCCCTATTTTTTTTTCAAGGTAGGGTCTCACTCTAGCCCAGACTGACCTGGAATTTACCCTGTAGTATCAGGCTGACCTCAAACTCACAACGATTCTTCTACCTCCATCAGGACTGGTGGGGTTAAAGGCGTGTGCCACCACACCTCGCTTATTTATTTTTTTTAAGTTTTGATCATTTATTATAGGATTCATTATATGGAAAGAGACTTGTTTCCAGTTTCTGACAACTGGAGAGGATATACATAAAACTGCACCAGAAGTCTTTAAAGCTAAATTACAACAATTTTTTTTTTTTCTAACAGAAAGGGTCTTTCTTCATGTTTCTAAGTTTTGGGGGAAACTCACCTTCTGAGCTGATCAGGAGAAGCAGCAGGTGGCTTTTAGCCAACCTTCTCTGGAAGCCAAGGAGAAGAAGGCAATGTTCTTGCAAAGATTCTTGCTAGCTCTCAGTTTTTAGTACTAAGAAGTAGCCTTGTCTGGGTGTCAGAACATGGAAAGAAATAATGTGTTAAAGACAGCCTCGGATACTAGTAAATGTTTTTCTATGATAAATGCAAAAAGCCAATAACCCAAAAGTTGGGTGTGGTGGCTCATGCCTTTAATTCCAGCACTTGGGGAGGCTGACATAGGAAAATCACCATGAGATTAAGCCCGGGCTAAATGTATAGAGTGTATATTTTGTCATTGGTTATTGCGGAACATGTATGAAATCTCAGCATGTGGAAGACTGAGCAGGAGACTGTCTATGAGTCTGAGACTATCCTGGACTACATACCAAGACTGTTTCAAAATGGAAAAGAACAACAGGTTAGACCTTACACCTTTCAGACATTCACTAGGGATAAAAGGCCCAAAAGTTCATAAAGCTGAGTTTACACAAGTAATAACCTATCTCCTGAAACCTAATCACTTACAATTAATTTTATTTTCCTTTCATTATTCTCAACCATGTCATTTCCCACATCAAATCTACTGATCCCCAAACACTTTCCTGCATTCAACTGGTTCCAAGATTTCAATCAGTCTGTCCTACCATCCTCCCACTCTGAACTACTACAGCTGCCCCTTGTGTTCTAGCCAGAGACATCTCTTGGCCATTTTCCTCACTCCCACTGCTGCCTCCACATCTCATCCACCTCCTGTCTGGAACAGTCTCCCACTTACATCTGCCATTTTTGTCTCTCCTCTTGATCTATCATTACCTCAAAAGCCACCTCTCCCAGGAAGCTTTCTTTAATCAAGATTAAAAACCCTTCACACTATGGTATCACTTGACAGTGATGTCTGCTGCACCCCAAAATCTCAGAACAGGAATTACCTTTCATAGATGGGACAAAATCCATTTATAACCAACCAGGGTTGATGGTGATGATGGGATAAATTTTCTTTCTTCTTCCTTCCTTTCTTTCTTTCTTTTTTTTTGGGGGGGGGAATACATTTTCTAAGAGATATGACTACTGAACGAATGGAGACCATTTCCCTAGGTCATCTCTCAGATACTGAGAGTCCTTTTCACTTCTCATAGTCTGAATATATATTAGTAATTTGCATATGTATTTGGTGGGCTGGGGAAATGGCTTAGCGGTTAGGGTGTTTGCCTGTGAAGCCTAAGGACTCAGGTTCAATTGCCCAGGATCCACATAAGCCAGATGCACAAGGGGGTGCAAACATCCGGAGTTTGTTTGCAGTGGTTAGAGGCCCTGGTGTGCCCATTCTCTCTTTCTTTCTCTCTCTCTCAAGGGCCAGTCTGAACTACATGAGGCAGTCCCCCACCCCCCAAAAAGGAGGAAGTAAAAATAAAAAGAAAAATAATTTTAAGAAAAGTTTGAGCAGATATTTCTAACATGCTAATCAGATGTCTGAATGTTAAAGGAATTAAAGGATTGGCTAATAGAGATGATTTGTGCAGATTCCAAGGAAGTTATTTCTATATAGAACCTTGATTCCAACAGAAATGAGATAAGCATGACTGTGAGTTTGGATTCTTATTTTGCAGAAAGGTTTGAGGACTGACTATGTTTCAGATGTGGTGGGGCTACTCATCCTCACATCCCATGAGTCTCTCACATGAAGCTGCTTCACTTGT
Organism: Orientallactaga sibirica; assembly: GCA_036365145.1. Lineage (NCBI taxonomy): Eukaryota > Metazoa > Chordata > Mammalia > Rodentia > Dipodidae > Orientallactaga > Orientallactaga sibirica. The sequence goes on along the minus strand of JAEOAD010002422.1, from coordinate 2,639,363 downwards.
GTTTTAAAAGCAGCTTTTATTGTAGGCCAGCCTTTCACCACTGAGAAATTAGGGTTCAGGTCTCAATCCAAGCAAAGCTGAGGATAGTTACATCATCTCCATCCTCAGGGCCTGGTATCCTGGGAAACCCAGGGTAAGGACAGGGTGAGACTAGGACACAGGACACACGTGTTAGCAGAAACAGTGTAGCGTGATGAGGCGGGTACCCAACACCCTAAGAGTGCTTTAGTTACCAGAATATTTGACACACCCACAAATTAAATAGCAAAACACTTTAATCCATTAATTCTAAAAATAACAGAGACATTTCATATCCGGTGCCACCTCCTCAAGTCTACTGCAGATCAGACAGCCAGACTGCAATGTACAAAGCCAGACAGTAAAGTTAAAAATGTAGCTTGGGTCAAGATCATCATCATGGGGAGATTTTTCCACCTCTTTGCTCCTAAACATAATTTGTCAGCTTAAAAAAAAAATCCATAGAAGAGAAAACTCTCATGCTGCAAAACCTTTCTCTTCATTTCAGATCTGTCTACAGATTTCTGAAGGAAACAGTACCAGCAAACTTGGTTCTCAAGTACAAAGGTCTGAGCTGGACTCCTGGGAAGAAACACTGTGGTTTAGTTTGGTTTTATTTCCACCAAAACTGTGATGTGAGGTACTATGGTTCTCGTTTTAGTTACAAGAGGTGTTAGGAATGAATGCCCACTCACATTTAATAATAGCTTATCGAGCACACAGCTCTGTAGCACAATACCAGTAACAGGAGAGCTTTAAAGCAGGGCAGAGAAGACGGAGACATGAACACAACCTAAGGTTTCTCGTGTCCTTCCCTGTTTTCACAAGAATTCAACTCAAAAACAAAATTCTCCAGACACTTCTACTGTCCTTTGACCCACCACATTCTGAAGTTTTGACTTGTGTCACAAGCCCACAGGCTCAGGCTTTAGTGATGCACCCTTCTCGGATAAGGAAGTCATAGATTCTCCGGGTTTTGTTCACGTCTATCTTGATGAGTGCTCTTGCCTGTGCCAGTCTCAGGCCTCCTTGCTTGTTACATTCGTTCAACAGAGCAGATTTGTATTCTAAATAGGCTCCAGGGACCAACCTCACCATCTGACAGAGCTGCAAGACATGGCAAATTCAATAAACATTAACATCTGTCATTCTCATAATTTAACCAGCAGGTACAGCAAAACCAAAAGAAAAAAAAGTGACATCATCCTTCAACTATTTATGGGAGCTATTGAGTGGCTGGACCACATTCCACTTGGTCTCTTCTTGAGACACTCAGGAAGGAAAAGCCAGGGAATGATGCTGGGAGAGCCTTCAAGCAAGTGAATCAGGGGTCTGGTTTAGTTAGGAAATAACAAGGCCCTCAGGAGCAGCTTGGCTTACTCAGGAGTCAAGTACTAAATGTCTGAGGTACAGCTCAACACCATTCCAGCATGGAGTCAGGGAAATGCCACAGTACACAGTGGGACCTGTGGGGTGGGAGTGGTCCAAGTACCTGGAGTCCCAAATGTAAATCCCATTGTTACTGGCATAAAGGAGTAGTTCCTGCTTTATGATTATATTCCTACCTTGGAGAATAGAAAAAATATAGGAAGTTGGTTCTATTCAAGTTCATCTGCCATTATACACAATGAGTAGCCAGAGGTTACCATTATGTGGATAAGGATAAAAAATGCTTGAAATTCAACATTTGAACATTGAGACACTAGCTTGTTCAACAAACACTTCCTTCTACTTCAGAAGAAATGTTTACTGTTTCTGCTGGATTAAATGCCAGTCTCCACATGATGACTGACATGAGCTATGATATAGACTAGCCAGTGGGGAGTCAGACACTAGAAATTGTAAAAGGATTACATAAGAGGAAATCATGTTTTGAAATGGACTTCATAGCAAAGTCACAGACATATTTTGTCTCAGGCTGGCCTTGAATTTAAGTTGATCCTCCTACCTCTGCCTCCCAAGTGCTGGGATTAAAGGTGTGTGCCACCATGCCTGGCTGACATCCTGTTTATTTTGAGGCAGTCTCACTCTAGCCTAGGATGACCTGGAACTCACTCTGTAGCCCTAGGCTGGGCTTGATCTTACTGAGCCCTCCTATCTTAGGTTCCTAATCTTCTAAGATATACCACAGCTATGCATATGTTTGATTAGTTAAATACAATAGGTTTGAGGCCACATGAATTTTTAATGACAGCTCACGAAGGATCAGCCCTCATTGTCTTTCTTCTACTTCCTCTTCTTTTTGTTACCTCCTTTTCCTTTTCATTCAGCTTCTCTGTACCAGGGAGGCCAGTGAGGTTCAAGGGTGGGGCACTCCGTCTTCCTGTAGATAGACAGAAAAGAACTTGTATTTCATAGGAGTATCAATTGTACAGGTGTAAAATAGAAGGCACAAATCACTCCCTTAGGCCTGTTTATCTGTCCCCATCATCACCAAAACACTCACTTAAAGCAAAACTGGCTTATATGTTTGTTGCTCTGCCAAAATATGCAGATGATCAAGTGTGTTTCAACATCAACATGAATGCTCAGTATACTATAGGTACCACCTGTTTCTTACTACCACACACAGATTAAAATCTGGACCCCAAGCCGGGCGTGGTGGCGCACGCCTTTAATCCCAGCACTCGGGAGGCAGAAGTAGGAGGATCACTGAGAGTTCGAGGCCATCCTGAGACTACATAGTGAATTCCAGGTCAGCCTGAGCCAGAGTGAGACCCTACCTTGAAAAACCAAAAAAAAAAAAAAAAAAAAAAAAAAAAAAATCTGGATCCCAGATGTTCACTCAGTTAAGAAAGGTCATATGAGGGCTGAGGAGATGGCTTAGCAGTTAAGGCATTTGCCAGCAAAGCCAAAGGACCCAGGTTCAATTCCTCAGGATCCACGTAAGCTAGATGCACAAGGTGCCGGCCCATGCATCTGGAGTTCATTTGCAGTGGCTGGAGGCCTTGGCATGCCCATTCTCTCTCAAATAAATAATTTAAAAAAATTTTAAAAAATAGAAAGGTCTAAGAGCTGGGAACATGGTTCGGCAGGTAAGAGTGCTTGCCACATAAGCAGAAGGACCTGAGACTACCCGAGTTCAATTCCTCAGAATCCATGTAAAAAGCTGGGTGTTGCCAGGTGTGGTGTTGCATGCACTTAATCCCAGCATTCAGGAAGCAGAGGCAGGAGAATTACTGTGAGTTCGAGGCCACCCTGAGACTCCATAGTGAATTCTAGGTCAGCCTGAGCTAGAATGAGACCCTACCTTGAAAAACCAAAAAGCTGGGTGTAGCCAGGCACATATATTACCCTAGTACAGGACAGGGTTGGGGGGAGTGGAGTCTGGAGAACTGCTGGGGTCTGCTGAATGAAAATTGTAGCTCCAGCTGGAGGGAGAGACTTGTCTCAAGGAAATATGTTAAGAAGTCATAGAAGAGGCCACTTGATGTTCTTCTCTGGCTGGCCTCCACATGTGGATGCATGGGGAGCACACATCGATCTGCACATGCATATGCATTCACCACACACATCACACACACCAAAAAATAAGGGAAGAGAGAGAAAAAGAAAGGTCATATGCTGCCTGCAGGAGATTGTCTCTGTTACCACACTATCAGCAGGAAAGGTAACAGGGTAATTAACTAAGCATCATGTGCCTTCAGATCAAAGGCAGAATTAGGCCAGCAAAAATCCCTCTCTCTCTCTCTCTCTTTTTTTTTTTGGTTTTTCAAGGTAAGGTCTCACTCTAGCTCAGGCTGACCTGGAATTCACTATGTATTCTCAGGGTGATCCTCCTACCTCTGCCTCCCAAATGCTGGGATTAAAGGTGTACACCACCACGCCCGGCTTCCTTCTCATTTTTTGAGACAATATCTGTTCCTCTCAAAGTAGTCTTGTTTACTGGGCGTGGTGGCTCATGCCTTTACTCCCAGCACTTGGGAGGCCTAGGTAGGAGGATCACCAAGATTTTGAGGTTACCCTGAGACTACATAGCGAATTCCAGGTCAGCCTGAGCTAGAGTGAGACTCTACCTCAAAAAACCAAAAACAGGTTTGGAGAGATGGTTTAGTGGTTAAGGCCTTGCCTGTGAAGCCTAAGGACTGAGGTTCTATTCCCCAGTATCCACATAAACCAGATGCACAAGGTAGCACATGCATCAGGAGTTTGTTTGCAGTGGCTAGAGGCCCAGATGCACCCATTTTCTGCTCTATCTGCCTCTTTCTCTCTCTCAAATAAACAAACACATAAATATATTAAAACAAACAAACAAGCTGGATGTGGTGGCGCACACCTTTAGTCCCAGCACTTGGGAGGCAGAGGTAGGAGGATCGCTGAGAGTTCAAGGCCATCCTGAGATTATATAGTAAATTCCAGGTCAGCCTGAGCTAGAGTGAAACCCTACCTCGAAAAACAAACAAAAAAACCAAAACAAACAAACAAAAAAAAAAAAAAAAAAAGAAAAGAAAAAGAAAGAAAACAGTGAGTTGCTTAAAATTTTTTTTTTAAAAATATTTTATTTTTCTTTATTTATTTATTAGAGACAGAGAGAGGGAAAGAGAGAGAGGGAGAACGAGAATGGGCATGTCAGGGCCTCCAGCCACTGCAAACAAACTCCAGACACGTGCGCCCCCTTGTGCATCTGGTTTAAGTGGGACCTGGAGAATCGAACCGGGGTCCTTAGGCTTTGCAGGCATGTGCCTTAACCGCTAAGCCATCTCTCCAGCCTGAGTTTTTGTTTTTGAGTCAGGGTCTCATATATTCCAGGCTGGCCTCAAGCATTACCTGGCACTTCTGACCCTTGTGCTTCCACCTCCAAAGAGCTGGCATCACAGGTGTTCACCATCATGCCCAGCAATATTAACATATTTTCTGGGGACTGCTCTTTAGGTAGACATAAGAGCTTCCCCTAAGTGTTCAAAACTGGAGATGTAATCTTGTGGTAGGTACTCCAGAAGTCACCAGAGGCTAGATTATAATCAGTGACAGGCTTCCAATCTCTCACTACTTTAAGAGCAATTCTGAGCATAAAGGAGAGTAAAAGAAGCTCTCTTTTCTCAAGGATTAGGAAAATAATTACTAGAAACAGAGAAAAAGTTATCCCTTTAAGTGTCCAATTAAGCCCTCTCTAGACCCTGAATGCATGGAGATTTTGTTTTCTGTTTTGAGAGAGTCTCCTTAAGTAGCCCAGGCTGGTCTCAGACTCCTCAGTACTGGGATTATAGGTGTGTGCCATTACACATGGTATCACTGAGAGATTTTGCAAGGTCTACTGTTCTAAGCCTCCAGAAATGATAAAACTGAAAGAGGATCTTATCAGTCTACTCTGCTACCATAAAATTAGGAGAAATGACTATCTTCTCAAGCTAGGTTAAATGATAACCAAGAAACAGGCAGACTAGACAGTATCAGTTCAGGAGCTTTATAAGTAACATCTTCCCAACTGTTTAGTCACTGATTAACAATCACCACAAATCATCAGACAGCATATGGCTTAGTCTTTCTCTATGAACTAATCCCAAAATATAACAAACAAAATTGGGCTGGAAAGATGGCTTAGTGGTTAAGGCACTTCCCTGTGAAGCCTAAGGACCCAGGTTCGATTCCCCAGGACCCACGTAAGCCAGATGTACAAGGTGGCACATGCATCTGGAGCTCATTTGCAGTGGCTAGAGGTCCTGGCACGCCCATTCTCTCTCTGCGCTCTCTCAAATAAATAAATAAAATATTTTTAAAAAGATATGACAAACTTAAAGAGATAAAGCTTAGCAGGAATTCCTTAAGTCTCTAACTCACAAGAAATCTTTGAGTTTTGACAAAAAAGTTTACTCATATCAAATACAAATACCTAAATTTATTTGTATAAATAAATTGAGAAATGTGGGCTGGAGAGATGGCTTAGTGGTTAAGGTACTTGCCTACAAAGCCAAAAGACCTTGGTTCAATTCCCCAGGACCCATGAAAACCAGATGTACAAGGTGGCACATGCATCTGGAGTTCATTTGCAGTGGCTGGAAGCCCTGGCACGCCCATTCTTTCTCTCTCTCTGCCTCTTTCATGCTCTCAAATAAGTAAATAAATAAAAATAGAATACTAAATTGAGAAATGCATCTTATACAACTGTAATAAGTAATAGATTATAGTAGCCAGGTGTGATGGTGCACGCCTTTCTTTAATCCCAGCACTTGGCAGGCAGAAGCAGGAGAACTGCTGAGAATTTGAGGTCACCCTGAGACTACATAGTGAATTCCAGGTCAGCATGGGCTATAGTGAGATCCTACCTTGAAAAACAAAAACAACAAACAACAACAACAACAACAAAAAACAAACAAAACAAAAAACAGGAATTGCCTGTAAACACTTAAAGAAGCTACCTTTCTGAAATTTTTCTTCCCACTGCTGGGACACAGGGCTGTCCCTGTCTGGCTATGAAGACTGTGAAAACAATGGTGTTTATAAATTGAGCTAACACTTACTATCCTGCCAAAGCAAACTGCTCTGCTCCCATAGTGAGGATTGCCTGGGTCACCAGAATCTCTTAAATATAATCTTTACAAGCAGGACTTGCTCTGGAAGTAGGGAGATGGTTCATCAGTTAAAGGCACTTATTTGCAAAGCCTGCAGACCCAGGTTCAACTCCCTGGTACCCACATAACGCCAGATACACAAAGTGGGGCATTCATCTGGAGTATGTTTGCATTGGCAAGAGACCCTGGTGTACCCACTCATTCTCTCTCTGCTTGCAAATAAATAAAACATTAAAAAAAAAAAAAAAAAAAAGCTGGGCATGGTGGCGCACGCCTGTAATCCCAGCACTTGGGAGACAGAGGTAGGAGGATTGCTGTGAGTTCGAGGCCACCCTGAGACTACATAGTTAATTCCAGGTCAGCCTGGACCAGAGTGAAACCCTACCTCAAAAAACTTAAAAAAACAAACAAACAAACAAAAAAAGACTTGCTCTGTGGGTCTGGGGTGATGGCTCAGCTGTTAAAGATGCTTGTTTGCAAAGCCTTCCCAGCTATCCACATAAAGCCTGACAGGCACTTGTTTGCAGCAGCAATCTCTTGTGCACACATGCATGCACACAAATCAATAAAAATTATTTCAGTTAGTAAAATAAAAAGAAAAACCTGCCCTGAGCTGGGGTGTAGTCAGTGGTAGAGTACATACCTAGTAATGCACAAAGCCTTAGATTCAATCTCTAGCCCTGAAAAAGAAAAACAAAACAAAAACCTCTTGTACCCCTTAATTAGCCTGAGAAATATTACCTGAGTTTGAAGCCATCAGGACAGAAGGATTCAGCCCAGAATCACTAAAACAAAGAAAAGGGATTTAAATTTTGGTTTTATCAAAGAAGGCAATTTCCAAAAGCCCTCAAGTTGTTGGCCAGGGAGGTCCCAAACATTACAGGGCATTGCCAAGCCTCTTGGTTTCCCACAAGGAATAGATGGTAAGACCCTATTGCTGAAAACTCCACATACATAGGCTGCAAGGTCACTGAGAAATCCTGCTGGAGCTGAGCTGAAAACCTCCTCTGAGTAGACCAACTGACAGAAAGCTGGAAAAAGCTACGCTGCATGCAGTTCAATGGGAGAAAGAAATCACCAGTGGAGATAAACAACAGTGGATACTGTAAGCCTTAAATTTGGCCAGCCAGGCCAAATGAGCCAATGGATGCAAATGTCTGTTATGGGAAAACCAACCGCTCTCTAATTGGACTGGAGGCCCGCTCCACAGAAGGGAATACGTGCCTGATACTGAAAAGCTATGACGGGATAAGTCATGACCCCCAGGTGTGTAACACCTGCTGGTGTCTGGCTAAATGCATATATTATGCTCACCAAACTGCCTGGTAAACACTTCTCATAATGTTCATACCATATATTAATGCTACTCTCACTTTTGGTTAGAGAAGATTCTCTTTTCAGATGGTGGTGACCTCTGGGATTATTCAAGAGGCATAGTAGTGCTGAGAAGAATTGACAGAGGAGTGCTCAGCACGGAAACATCTGTATCACACCTTGCAAGGCTCTGGGTCCATTGCAAAGGTGGTGGCTGGAGGAATGTAAGAGCCAAAGGAAGGGTAGGGCCCCTTACAATGCACTCTTCCGGGCACAAAATGGCCTGGATATCCATAACCTTATAGTGTCTGGCACTACCTACTCAAGACCAGTATAATAGGAGGAAAAGATGATGACATCAAAATAAAAGAACTGTTTGAAATTAGGGAGGGATATGATGGAGAGTAGAGTTGGGAAGGGGAAAGTGAGGGGGGGAGGTAATTATCACTGCTTATTGTCTATAATTATGGAAGTTGCCAACAACACAAAAATAAATAAATAAATAAATAAATAAATAAATAAATAAATACCCTCATAGGACTGAGTGTCATTTATCTGGAAGGTCACCCAGAAAAAGACTGAACGTTTCACAGGATATTTCTGAACTAACCAGGAAGGAACAATTATTCTGAGATAAGCTATGAAGAAGGTTGTTTTTTTTTTTTGGAGAGAGACACAAAGCGAGACGGAGAGAGAGGGAGAGATAGAGATGGGCACGCCAGCAGCCTCTCAGCTGCTGCGAACGAAATCCAGATGCGCGTGCCCCCTTGTGGCCAAGTGCGGCATTGCGCCCTTGCATCTGACTAAATGTGGGACCTGGAGATTGGAATCGGTGTTCTTAGGCTTAGGAGGCAGGCACCTTAACTGCTAAGCCATCTCTCCAGCCCTGAAGAAGGTTTTTTTTTTTTTTTTTTTAAATATATATTTTATTTATTTGAGAGAACGAGGCAGAGAGAGAGAGAGAGAGAGAGAGAATGGGCATGCCAGGGCTTCCAGCCACTGCAAACAAACTCCAGATGCATGCACCCCCTTGTGCATCTGGCTTACATGGGTCCTGGAGAATCAAACTGGGATCCTTTGGCTTTGCAGGCAAACGCCTTAACTGCTAAGCCACCTCTCCAGCCCTGTTTTTTTTTTGTTGTTTTGTTTTGTTTTTTAAGGTAGGGTCTCACTCTAGTCCAGGCTGACCTGGAATTCACTATGTAGTCTCAGGGTGGCCTTGAACTAATGGTGATCCACCTACCTCTACCTCCTGAGTTCTGGGATTAAAGGCATGCACCACCAAGCCAGGCAGATTTTGGTTTTTTTTTGTTTGTTTTCTGTTTTTTTGAGATAGGGTCTCACTCTAGCTCCAGGTGACCTGAAATTCACTCTGTAGCCCAGGCTTGCCTTGAACTCAGAGCAATCCTCCAATTTCAGACTCCCAAGTGCTGGGATTAAAGGCATGAGCCACCACACCTGCCCTCAAAGAGTTCTTTTTCTTTAAAATTTTTTTTTTGGTTGTTTTTGGAGTTAGGGTGTCATTCTAGCTCAGGCTGACCTGGAACTCATTATGTAGTCTCAGGGTGGCCTCAAACTCATGGCAATCCTACCTCTGTCTCCCGAGTGCTGGGATTAAAAGTATGTGCCACCATGCCTGGCAAAGAGTTCTTAATATGAAGCATCACTGATCCCTTCATGGGGAAGGGGCAGGAATGTGATTTTCAATTAAAAAAAATCATGCCAGTAGCTGGGCAAGGTAGCACAGGCCTTTAATCCCAGCACTCGGGAGGTAGAGGTAGGTGGATCGCCATGAGTTCAAGGCCACCCTGAGACTACATAGTGAATTCCAGGTCAACTGGGGCTAGAGACCCTACCTCAAAACCACCCCCCCACACACCAAAAAAAAAAAAAAAATCATGCCAGTAAATATGAGGCATGGGTGGAAAGCTGCAAGGAATTCATTATTTTGGAGGACCAAGAGGGTTGAGACAAAGTTTCTTTCATTAATGTATCCTCTATTGGCCTTAAACTCGCTATGTAGCCCAGTTTAGCCTCAAACTCATAGCAAATATCCTGTCTCAGATTGCTGAGCACTGGGATTACAGGTGTATGCTACCACAGCCAAGGCCAGGCATGGTGGTCTACAACTTTAATCCCAACACTTGAAAGACAGAGATAGGAGGATTGCTGTGAGTTTGAGGTTAGCCTGGGACTACAAAATAAGTGCTGGTCAGCCTGGGCTAGAGTGAGACCCTACCTCAAAAAACCAAAAAGGGCGTGGAGAGATGGCTTAGCCATTAAGGCACTTGTCTGCAAAGCCAAAGGACCCAGGTTTGATTCCTCAGGACCCACATAAGCCAGATACACAAGGTAGAACATGCACCTGGAGTTTGTTTACAGTGGCTAGAGGCCCTGGTGCATCCATTCTTCCTCTCTCTCTCTCTCTAATAAAATAAAAATAAAATAAAATAAAAATCAAAGCTAAGTGAGGTGATACACACTTTTAATCCTAGCACTTGGGAGGCTGAGGTAAGAGGATTATTGTGAGTTTGAGGCCAGCCTGAGACTACATAGTGAATTCCAGGTCACTCTGGGCTACAGCAAGATCCTTCTTTGTGGGGGAAAAAATTAAATAAATAAATAAGTAAGCAAAAACAAAAAAACACACAAAAAAGATCAAAATAGGAAGTAGGATTGTAGAAGGCCAATTATGTTTCTTAAAACTATCAGTTCTACTGTTTCTGAGATGAACTGCTAAAATCCTTATTGCCCTGCCATCTAGAGTACCCAACAGAAGTTTCCAAACAATACACATGAAGGCCAAAGCATCCCAGGAGTCCCTCCTTCACCCCAGACTAACTGCGCACATGTCAGCTTGCCGGCGGAGCCACTGCTGACATGCATTGCTGTCCTGAATGTACTGCAGGACCTCCGAGAGCATGGTGCGTTTAAGGCGCTCCTCCTCTCGTGTCTTCTTGAGGTGATCGTACGTCCTGGCACCTGGAGGAGGAGAAGCCACATAAGCACAGTGACAATGTGGCAGAACTGAAGGAACTGCTGGCTGATCTAAACCATCTTTTTTGTTGCTTTCCTACTTATTCATCCAAGAGCCAAGTACATTCTCCTGAGTCTGAAGTCTTTTTCTTGATATCAGATGCAATGTTTTTATTTCTTCTTTGTAGTTAAGAAATTTGGAAGAAAACTCTGAAAACCCTTAGAATTTTTGTTTGTTTGTTTTTGTTTTTCAAGGTAGGGTCTCACTCTAGCCCAGGCTGACCTGGAATTCACTATGTAGTCTCAGGGTGACCTCGAACTCACAGCGATCCTCCTACCTCTGCCTCCTGAGTGCTGGGATTAAAGGCATGCGCCACCACACCCAGCAGAAAGTAACTTTTTTACTATTGTCATATTTGATCCCTATTTTTTTTTCAGTGTGCACACATGTGTGGGTGTATTTATAATTTGGAGATTTGATCCAGGGCTTTGAGCAGGCTATACTAGAGCTCTACCCCTAAACTATATAAGCAGTCATAAATTTCTACATACAAGTGCATATGTTCTCCGTTAAAACCAATTTAGGCCACCAACACTTGGGAGACAGAGGTAGGAGGTTTTCTGTGAATTCAAGGCCAGGCTTGGACTACAGAGTTAGTTTCAGGTCAGCTGGGCTACAGTGAGACCCTACTTCATAAAAACCCCAAACAGTTCAAATTTTAAAAAAAGTCCTGCTTACAGTACAATTGTTCTCTATTTCTCAGAAGCACCCAAACCAGTATAAGCAATCAAATTGGATACCTGAATCTGTAAGTGCACCTTGCGAAACAGAAGAGATGCATACTGTCTTCTCCATACAGATGCCAAACTACCATATCAATGGCTTTCATTCTGATTGACTTGGAAAACTGAATCCTGAACACAATCACAGAGTTGGTAATAAGAGAAGCCAGACTCTAACCCTAGGCAGTCTAGTCTCTTGTTTATTCTTTTATGGTGATGGGTTTCCAAACCCAAGGCCTCAGATATGATAGATAAGTGGTACCACTCACTGACGTACACCTCTGGCCCTATGTCGTGGTGGTGGTTTGATTCAGGTGTCCCCCATAAACTTAGGTGTTCCGAATGCTAGGTTCCCAGCTGATGGAGATTTGGGAACTAACACCTCCTGGAGGCAGTGCATTGTTGGGGGTGGGCTTATGGGTGTTATACCCAGTGTCTCCTTACCAGTGTTTGGCACACTCTCCTATTGCTGTTGTTCACCCGATGTTGGTGAGGTGATATCCACCCTCTGCTCACGCCATCATTTTCCCCTGCCATTATGGAGCTTCCCTCCCTCCCCCAAGTCTGTAAGCCAAACTAAACCTTTTTTTTCTCAACAAGCTGCTCTTGGTCAAGTGTTTCCTGCCAGCAATGCAAACCTGACTGCAGCAGTTGTCTAGTCATAACTCCAGTAACATGCTGCTTTTCCTTATGACTTGGCACTACTATTAATGAGCTTTTTCATCTCTGAACTCTGGATTTTTCATTGAATAGAGGTGGCAGTACACCATAAGCTTGTCATGACATTCAATGAAGGTGAAATGCATCCCATTGAGCCTGGTGCATGGTAAATAACTGGTAGATGTTGGCTGCTATTAATATAATTACTACCAGTACCTTAAGTAAATTGGACACAAGCACCTTAGTGCCACTTGAAGCTTGATAAATACAAATATTTAGGTCATGCAGAACTAAATTTGAAAAGGCTGTGCTTAAAATGTAGCACAGCAGAATACTAAATCAAAAGTAACATCTCTCTTTTCTATGTGTCATGACTTTTATTCTACTTCATATAATCAGATGACATTTATAGAGATTAAGTAGATGAAAGTTTACTGAAAATACGGAAAACTCATTTTAAAAAATAAAATTTCTTGCCGAGCATGGTGGCACATGCCTTTAATCCCAGCACTCGGGAGGCAGAGGTAGGAGGATCGCCGTGAGTTCAAGGCCACCCTGAGACTACATAGTGAATTCCAGGTCAGCCTGGGCCAGAGTGAGACCCTACCTCGAAAAACAAAAAAAAAAAAAAAAAATTCTTTTTAAAACAAAGTTTACAATCCTGTCAGATGTGGTGACACATCCCTTTAATTCCAGCACTTGGGAGACTGAGGTAAGAGGATCACCATGAGTCCAAGGTCACCCTCAGACTACAGAATGAATTCCAGGTCATCCTGGGTTAGAGTGACTCTACCTCAAAACAACTACCAAAAAAATAAAAAATAAAAAAAGAGTCTAAAAGAGTATGGTCATACCAGGGCCTCCTGCCACTGCAAACAAACTCTAAACATATGTGTGACTTTGTGCATCTGTCTTTATGTGGGTACTAGGGGATGAAACCCAGGCCTATCAGGCTTTGCAAGCAAGCAAGCAAGCAAGCAAGCACTTTTAATTGCTGAGCCATCTCTCCAGCCCCCACTCCATGTTTGTTTGTGTAGGGTCTCACTCTAGCCCAGGCTGACCTGAAATTCACTATGTAGTCTCAGGCTGGCCTTGAACTCACAGCACTCCTCCTATTTTGGCCTTCTGAGTGCTGGGATTTAAGGTGTACACTACCATGCCTAGCCTTTCTATGTATTTATTGTAAAATAAATTACAAACTGGGGTTAGTTTTCTCAGAAATATCAAAGAAAGAGGCAAAAAATGTTGGAAATACTTTTTCCGTGAATTGTTAAGTCTGTTCCCTTTTGTTTTTCTGTTCCCATTTTTAAAACTGATACAAACTCTGATACAGCATGTACTATACTTACTACAAAAATTGGTAATGCCTGCTGTCCTATATTCCTGGAGCCTCTTGATTTCCCTTCGGAGTTCAAATTCCACTGTTTCCCCAAGAAAACAAAGAAGAAAAATTGGAAAAGGAAAATCAATAATGAGACTTTTGTCATTGAGCATTTTCAGTAATTTCCCCATATAGATGATGGCAGGGCAATTTCATCTGAGGAATCTTTTTTTGCTGGTAACCTCATATTAGAAATTTCTCCTAAGAGCTAAGAAAAGCCACACCAGCTGTCCTCCAGATGCACAACTGGAAATGTCTCCTAGAGATGTGAGTAAACTCACTGAATTCATTTGTCTATAAAAGTAATAAATACTATTTGTTAAATTCAAGGTTTTTTTTTTTTTAATTTTTTAAAAACTCTAGACCACCATGTGCATTTGTCTTACGTGAGTACTGGGAAATTGAACCTGGGTTCTTAGGCCTTGCAGGATAGTGCCTTAACTGCTAAGCCATCTCTCCAGCCCTGTAAATTCAAGTTGTTTTTTTTAACCCCCTAGGTAGGGTCTCACTCTAGCCCAGGATGACCTGGAAGTCACTGTGTGGTCTCAGGGCGGCCTTGAACTCTCGGCGATCCTACCTCTGCCTCCCAAGTACTGTGATTAAAGACGTACGCCACCATGCCTGGCTGTAAATTCAAGGCTTTGAGTTCTACATACTCTGTTAAAATTTCTACTCAAACAACCAAGTTCTTTTATGGAATGTGTATCTGGTTAAGGGCCAGATGCAAGGGAAAGACAAAAGCTCTGTGCTCAAGCCCCAATTAGTTTCTTTACAGCTTTTTCCTAGGAGGACAAAAGAGCACTGTATTTTCCATACAGCTAAGATTTCTGCTGAGCACACAATCAGACTTCACTGCTTAGGCTGTTCTGGGATGCTGTGGAAACAGAAAATGAAGGAAAAGCTTGGACAATCCATAGGGTATAGTTCTTTGGAGGGACACATTAACCAGGATGTCACAAACTAGGACAGGAAGTAAAGGATCAGTGTCTCAGGACAAACTACACCAAACCAGGTGTTCCTTGGGGACAATAAACCTGGCTCAGATAAATGTGATTCTTCCTAAGAAATATTTCCAACAATTAAAACAGAATAAAAGCCTTGGTAAAGAACCTCCTCACAAAACAAAACCAAAGCCAGGCCAGGCATGGTATTGCACATCTTTAATCCCATAATTTGGGAGCAGGGGTAGGAGGATTGCTAGGAGTTCAAGACCAGCCTGAGACTATACAGTCCAAGTCAGCCCGGTATGGTGGTGCACGCCTTTAATCCCAGCACTTGGAGGCAGAGGTAGGAGGATCATAGTGAGTTTAAGGCCACCCTAAGAGTACATAATGAATTCCAAGTCAGCCTGAGCTAGAGCGAAACCTTACCTGGAAAAAAACAAAAACAAACAAACAAAAAAGAAACAAATCAAAACAACCCTGCCCAGAAGTAAACTGAGGAGCCAAATATATAGATACCATGATCAAAGTATAGAAGTCACCCTGTTCAGAATGTCTTAAAGTCTAGGCCTTACTGCCTTAACAATTTCAATTTCTTATAGTGAAAAACAGAAAAGCAAAACAAAGCAAAACAAACAAAAAAACTATAGTGTGCTCTCTCAGGAATACCAAAGACAGGGAAAAGAATAGTGGAAGTATTGTTTCCAGAGTCATCAACTCTGCCCCCATTATTTTTTATATTTTATTTTTATTTATTTGAGAGATAAAGAAAATGAGACAGAAAGAGAAAAAAAATAGGCATGCCAGGAAGCCCAGCCACTGCAAAAGAACTCCAAATGCATGCTTACGTCAGTCCTGGGGAATCAAACCTGGGTCCTTTGGCTTTGCAGGCAAGCACCTTAACCGCTAAGCCATCTCTCCAGCCTCCTGTCCCCATTACTAAAACAAGTTTTAGCACTAAAATAGTTTTGAACAAAATAATATGATATCTGAAACTGTCTTTAAAATAATCCACTGGGGGCTGGAGGGATAGCTTAGCGGTTAAGGCACTTGCCTGCAACACCAAAGACCCAGGTTCAATTTCCCATGACACACGTAAACCAGAAGTACAAAGTGGCACATGCATCCAGAGTTCATTTGCAGTGGCTGAAAGCCCTGGCACACCCAATTTGTCTGTCTCTCGCTTGCTCTGTATCTCAAATAAATAAAAAAGCTGGGCGTTGTAGCACATTTTACTCTCAACACTTGGGAGGCAGAGGTAGGAGGATTGAAGAGAGTTCAAGGCTATCCTGAACCTATATAATGAATTCCAGGTCAGCATGAGCTAGAGTGAGACCCTACCTCGAAAAACAAACAAAATCTACTGGGACTGGGCATGGTGGCACATGCCCCCAGCATTCAGGAGGCAGAGGTAGGAGGATTGCTGGGAGTTTGAGGTCAGCCTGGGCCAGAGAGAGACCCTACCATGAAAAACAAACAAACAAACAAACAAACAAACAAACAAACAAACAAACCCACTGGGGGAGGGGGAGGAAAAGGGGAGTGGGTGGCAAAATGAAACTAAACCAGAATATGTGTTGACAGTTGCTAAGCAGGCTACACAGATATATGTGGGGTCATTATATTTTACTTCTATTCCTTAATATATTTTAAAAGTCCTATATGAAGTGAACAAAAATTGCTGAGTTTGATAGTACATGCTATAACCCTAACAGGAAGATTGCAAGTTTGAGGCCATTTTAAGCTATATAGCAAACTTTAGGCCAGTCTTGGCTGCTTAGGGAAATCCTGTGACAAAACAAAAGCAACAAAAATAAAAACAGAAAACAAAAGATGTAAATAAAAACAGTAACAAGGTCTAGAGAGATGGCTTAGTGGTTAAAGCGCTTGCCTATGAAGCCTAAAGATCCAGATTTTATTCTCCAGGTCTCGTGTAAGCTAGATGCACAAGGTGGCACATGTATCTGAAGTTTTTTTGCAGTGGCTAGAGACCCTGGCACATTCTCTCTCTCTCTCTAATAAATTAAATTAATAAAAAACAATAACAAAACTACTCAACAACTAAAAAAAACTAATGGGGGGGAACAAGTCACAAGGCTTTTTTAGTAAGCCTCCCTTCTCCTAATCTCAGACAGAAATGTACATTTATTTATTTACTATACCTAAAAGGGTCAATTATCTCTACTCATGTAAATACACACACACACACACACACACACACACACACACACACACACACACACACACACACACACGTACTTGAGGTTCGAAACCACCTACATGCATGGCTTTCAATGAACTTATCATGTTCCACTGGTCCCACAATCCTGGCAAATCGCCGCATTGTTTCATAAAGGTCTTGAACTTCCTTGGGATACCTTCGTTCCATTACTACAGATAAAGTAAAAAACAACTGTTACAGAGGAGGTAAGGATGTAAGGTTGTTGCAATTTTTTTATATTTAATTTATTTATTGGAGAGAGATAGAGAAAGAGGCAGATAAAGAGAAAGAGAATGGGAACACCAGGGCCTCTAGCCACTGCAAATCAACTCCAGACACATGCGCCCTCTTGTGCATCTGGCTTACATGAGTCCTGGGGAATCAAACTGGGATCCTTCGCAGGCAAATGCCTTAACCGCTAAGCTATTTCCCCAGCCCAGTTTGTTGCAATTTTTTTTAAAAAACAAGAAGTAAAATGGAAGGACATTATCCCTAAACTCACATGATTTACTTACCCATAACAGGAAGCAAGCAGGAAAGCTTAGTAATGCAAAACACTCATCTAATTCCAGTATTACAGCAGCCACACAAGGGGATCCTGCTATCACTGGAGGGCTTCTCCACCACAAGCACCACTGAGGCCCCCACACCCCAGCTTAGTCTTTTACTCTTTTATGACCAGACAGGCGGCACTAATGGGAACAGGAATTAGAGCCAGATCCTGCACTGTTAGACACAAGGTTGACCAAAATTTCTGGTATTAATTCCTCAAGGGAAACAAGGGCACTGCAGATAGACAGTGGCATGCATCTATAATCCTAGCAGTCAGGAGGCAGAGGCAAGAGGATCCTTGCCAGTTCTAGCAATTTCCAGGCTAGCTAGAGCTACATAGCAAGACCCTGTTATTTAAAAAAAGGGGGGCTGGAGAGATGGCTTAGTGGTTAAGCGCTTGCCTGTGAAGCTAAGGACCCTGGTTCAAGGCTCGATTCCCCAGTACCCATGTAAGCCAGATGCACAAGGTGGCACAAGCTTTTGGAATTAGTTTGCAATGGCTGGAGGCCCTGGTGTGCCCATTCTCTCTCTCTCTCTCTCTGCCACTTTCTCTGTTTGTCTATCACTCTCAATTAAATAAATAAAAATAAAAACAAAAAAATTTTTAAAAAAAGCAGGGTGTGGTGGCACATGCCTTTAATCCCAGCACTAGGGAGGCAGAGGTAGGAGGATCACTGTCAGTTCGAGGCCACCCTGAGACTACATAGTGAATTCCAGGACAGCCTGGACCAGAGTGAGACTCTACCTCTAAAAATAAGACAAAAAACAAACAACAACAACAAAAATGGGCTGGAGAGATGGTTCAGTGGTTAAGGCGCTTGCCTGCAAAGCAAAAGACCCAAGTTTGATTCCCCAGTACATTAAGCCAAATACACAAGGTGGTGCATCTAGACTTCATTCCCTGCAATGGCTAGAGGCCCTGGCTTGTCCATTCTCTCTCTCTCAAACAAATAAATATTTTTTAAAAATCTAGCTGGGTGTGGTGTTGAACACCTTTAATCCCAGCACTTGGGAGCAGAGGTAGGAGGATCACTGGGAGTTCCAGGGTGATGGGGGATAAAGCCAATCAAGTGTAACTGGTAGGTTGTGGTGGCTAGGAATTCTTGAGCAGCTCCTCAGTGATGTCAATCAAATAATCAGTAGTAGCCAGGCATTGTGGCACACGCCTTTAAACCCAGCACTCTGGGAGGCAGAGGTAGGAGGATCTCTGTGAGTTCAAAGCTAGCTTGAGACTACATAGTGAATTCCAGGTTAGCCTGAGTCAGAATGAGACTCTACCTTCAAAAACAAAAACAAATCAGTAGTAATTAGGGTAGTTCTGTCTACTCTTGGACTAAAGAGTATAAAACAAAAGAATTTGGGGTAAATAAAACCCGAAGGAGAAAAATCCTTCTCTGCCTTATTAAAGTCAGCTGTACATTCAACATAATGGCCAGTAATACCTCTGAAACTACACTATGCCACTACTTCTACAATACCGGAAGCAGAGCTTCTCAGCCCTACAGCTAGAGAAACAACAATAGCAGAATACAGCCCAAACTTACTTTCCAGCATTTGCAAATAGAACTTATGCAAGAGCTAATATCTAGTATGTATAAAGATCAAAACCTAACTGAGGGGAGCTAGGAAGACTGCTCAGCAGTTAAAGGCACTTGCTTGCAAAAGTCTGCTGGCCCTGATTCAGCACAGGTTCAAATCTCCAATACCCACAAAAAGCCAGATGGACAAAGTGGTACATGCATCTGAGTGCATTTGCAGCAATAAGAGACCCTGGCCCAACCATTCTCTCTCTCCATCCCCCTCTCCTCTTCACTGCATATATATGCCTTTAATCCCAGCACTCGGGAGGCAGAGGTAGGAGTTTCACCATGAGTTTGAGGCCACCCTGAGACTGCATAGTGAGTTCCAGGTCAGCCTGGGCTAGAGTGAAACCCTACCTCAAAAAAAAAAAAAAAAAAAAAAAACACATAAAAGATTTTATCAACCATTATATATTCCAAAATAATCATTAAGCAGCTTTACAGAAACAGCATGACACATGCCTGTTGTAAACATTTTATGATTATTGCAATTATTACAAGATCATTACTTGCTGAAGAGACTCTGCACTGTAGAATAAAAAAGTTTCTGCCCAGCTTAGATATTTCCATTATTTAAAACTGTAAAGTCAAAGTTAGAAATTTTAAAATCATGACTATTATCACCAATCAATATTAACTCTTTTATATATTTTTTTTTGGGGGGGGAGGAGGGTTGTTTGTTTTTGAGGTAGGATTTCACTCTAGTTCAGGCTGACCTGGAATTAACTATGTAGTCTCAGGCTGGCCTCAAACTCACGGCAATCCTCCTACTTCTACCTCCCAAGCGCAGGGATTAAAGGCGTGCACTACCATGCCCGGCAAATGTGTTACTTTCTATTGACTTTCTTTTCTTTTTTTCTTTTTCTTTCTTTCTTTTCTTTTCTTTTTTTTTTTTTTTTGAGACAAGGTCTTATCTAGCCCAAGCTGGCCTTGAACTTAACACACAGCTGAGGATGACCTTAAACTTTCGATAGCCCCTCATGTGTCATCAAACATGCAGTGCTGGGGATCAAACTCAGGGCTTCATGCAGGATGCAATGGTAGGCAAACACCTATCAACTGACTTATATCCCCAGCGTACAGATGTTCTACAAAAATATTTTTATAACCTGAAAATCAAGGTTAAGTTAACATGTACTTTAGAAACATGATGCTATCGAGAAAATAACCCATTAATATGCATGTATAATTACTGTAACGATTACATTATTCTTAGGCAAATGTTGTGACTTATAAATTAACAGTTCTGTACTAACACTTTTTTTGGTACAAGGCATCAACTCAGGTGTCAAGCATTCTAGACAACCATGGTACTGCTGAGCAATATCCCCAGCCTTGCTCCAGAATATTTTTCACTTTTCCTAGGTGAAGTGAACAAGCAGCTTGGATTAAGAACATTGCCAGAATGATATAAAACTACTCAATGACATTAGAAGAAATTTAGAACAAAAAGTCAGCTGACACTTACACTGAAACTTTCTAAGGTTGATTAATCCATGGTCTCTTATAATTCTAGAATGAAAAGTCAGATAATCTGCGTATTAGAGTAAGTTTAACATTTAATGTCTTCCATATGCAATTTTACTATATATCCTGAACACTCTAAGTTGGAATATCAGGGTCTAAAGAAGTCAGACTTCTACAGGTTAGTGAATTAGCCTCTCAAACATCACACATCTTCCCTCTTGGGCACAGCAGGCTCTCAGTAACTATTTGCCAGATGAATGACTCAATTACTGCTCATAAATGCTGAAAAGCACGTGTCTGTCAAGATGAAACAGAAGGGAATCCGTGACTACATCCTAACATTCATCCACTCACCTTGTAGAAATGGTAATAGAGAAAAGCCACTTAAGGGCACCGTGATCACACATTCAACATCAGAACCATACATCTGCACACTTTGAAGTCACTTGAAATAAATACATATTGAGCATGTTTAATGGATGGGCATCATAAAACTTAAGATCTAACAGCAACTCCCCACAACTGAGTTCCACAATACTCTCTAGCTCTAATTATGTGTTAAACAAAGCAAATTTAAGTAAACCACATAGGGTAATGTGTCTGGAACCTTTGATTTATACCAGAGCTGTTCATGACTAGGAATGAAGCTTCTCAGGGAGCAGCTGTGTGAGCTTCTGCAGCTCTCCATGAATGCTTACTCCCAAACACACAGAAGGAAAGCGTTACTTCAGATCACATCGTGACCCTTCAAGAGTGTCTCCCAACCCCCATCCTTTATATTGCTGATACCCCTGTGCCTACAAATTAGTAGTATCACAGTAACAATGTCTATACATACATATATCCCTGCATATTCACATCCTCTGCAAACCTCTGTAACCCAAAAGTGTGGATTCCATACTTTCTAAGTCTGAATGTCCATTTGTCCATCCATTAAGCTTTGTGCTATCACTGAGCTAGACTTTCTAGCCCTTGAATGGGTATTTTTTGGATCTAATTTAAAGGGAGAAATTGCCGGGCGTAGTGGCGCAAACCTTTAATCCCAGCACTCAGGATCACTGTGAGTTCAAGGCCACACTGAGACTACAGAGTGAATTCCAGGTCAGCCTGGGCCAGAGAGAGACCCTACCTTGAAAAACCAAATAAATAAATAAATAAATAAATAGGGAGGAATAAACAAGTTCTCAGAAATGTGCTCAGAACTTCTTTAAAATCATTTTGGATAGAAGAATTCTCTTAAATAATCAAAAAACAAATGTGGATAGTTAGAAGAGTATTTTAAAAAAGCATAACAACTTAACACTTTGAATTGATTCTATTTTTTTTTTTTTTTTTTTTTTTTTACAAAACAGCTTAAAACAATTTTCCACATTACTCATTAACAACAACATCATCAATGGATACTGAAAAAGTAAAAAAAGAAAAAGGGGGAACCAGGCCTGGTGGCACATGCCTTTAATTCCAGCACTGTGGAAGCAGAGGTAGGAGAATCTCTGTGAATTCCAGCTCAGGTCATCCTGGGCTAGAGTGAAACTCTTGAAAACAAAACAAAAAACAAAACAAAACAAAACAAAGCAAAATGGCAGGGAGGGGAACTGGAGAGATGGCTTAGCAGTTAACACGCTTGCCTGTAAAGCCAAAGGACTCAGGTTCGATTCCCCAGGACCCTCTTAAGCCAGATGCACAAGGTAGTGCATGCATCTGGAATTTGTTTGCCGCAGCTGAAGGCCTGGCGCACCCATTCTCTCACTACCAGCCTATTTCTCTCTCTCAAATAAATAAATAATTAATTTTAAAAACAAAGACAGAGATTGGGCTGGAGAGATGGCTTAGTGGTTAAGGCATTTGCCTGCAAAGCCAAAGGATCCCAGTTCGATTCTCCAGGACCCACATAAGCCACATGCACAAGGGGGCGCATGCATCTAGAGTTTATCTAGAGGCCCTGGAGTGCCCATTCTCTCCCCACTCCCCCAATCTGTCTCTTTCTCTCTCTAAAATAAATGAATAAATAAAAATATTTTTTTAAAAAGACAGATCATTAGCTTTATTTGACAAAAAAATAAAATAAAATAAAATAAAATAAAATAAAATAAAATAAAATGATGTACAGTCCCAAGGTGATTAAGCGTCTTCTCAAAGGTCACAACAAGATTAACCACAAATAGAGTATTTCTCTGGACCAATAGTCCAAAGGTAAAAGAAGGCAGGATGGTCGTCTTTTTTTCTTTCTTTTTAAAATATTTTTATTCTTATTGATTTATTTGAGAGAGGGAAAGAAGCAGAGTGAGAGAGAGAGAGAGAGAATGGGTGCAACAGGGCTTCCAACCATTGCAAACCAACTCCAGATGCATGCACCCCCTTGTGCATCTGGCTTACGTGGGTCCTGGAGAATGGAACCAAGGTCCTTTGGCAAGTGCCTTAACTGCTAAGCCATCTCTCCAGCCCTCTCTCTTTTTTTTTCTTTCCTTTTTTCTTGGTTTTTCAAGGTAGGGTCTCACTCTAGCTCAGGCTGACCTGGAATTCACTATATAGTCTCAGGATGGATTTGAACTCATGGCAATCCTCCTACCTCTGCTTCTTGAGTGCTGGGATTGAAGGAGTGTGCCACCATGCCCAACTTGACTTTTTTTTTTTTTTTTATTCAGGATGGTTTTCTATACTTACTTTTTCCGTCGTTGTCTCTCCTTTAACCTCGAATGATAGATATCTACCACAGCCATCTTCAGAGCTATAAATACATATATATGTTATAAATGATAAAATGATAAACATATTCAATAATATAAGGCCAAATCAAAATATTAATCTTTTACTAATTTTTTTTTGGGGGGGGGGTTGAGGTAGGGTCTCACTCTGGCCCAGGCTGACCTAGAATTCACTATGTAGTCTCAGGGTGGCCTCGAACTCTTGGCAATCCTCCTACCTCTGCCTCTTGAGTGCTAGGATTAAAGGTGTGTGCCACTACGCCCAGCTAGAGTAAGTTTTTATTTTATTATTTATCTTATTTTTTTGTTTTTCAAGGTAGGGTCTCGCTTTAGTCCGGGCTGACCTAGAATTTACTATGTAGTCTTAGACTGGCTTCGAACTCATGGTGATCCTCCTACCTCTGCCTCCCGAGTGCTGGGATTAAAGGCATGCACCATCATGCCCAGCCTTAGAGTAAGTTTTTAAAGGCATGATCTTGTGTTTGCTCCTGAGTACACAAGATTAGTTGGCTTGTGTGATTATGGATATTCTCCTGTTTCCACTTTCCATCCCACACTGGGTTTACAGATGCATGCTGCTGTGTCCAGCTTTTCATGGGTTCTGGGGATCTGAATGCAAGTCCTCCTCACATGTGTGGATCAACTGCTTTATCTACTGAACCTTCTTTCCAACCCCTATTATTCTCTATTAGAGTATTTTTTTTTAAGATTTTGTTTTTATGTATTTATTTATTAGGGACAGAGAGAAGGGAGAGAGAGAGAGAGAATGGGCACACCAGGGCCTCTAGTCACTGCAGATGAACTCCAGATGCATGTGCCACCATGTGCATCTGGCTTATGTGGGACCTGGAGAATTGAACCAAGGTCCTTAGGCTTTGCAGGCATGTGCTGAGTGCTGGGATTAAAGGCGTATGCCACCATGCCCCATTTTTTTGTTTTTTTGAGGTAGGGTCTCACTCTAGCCCAGGCTGACCTGGAATTCACTCTGTAGTCTCAGGGTGGCCTCGAACTCATGGCGATCCTCCTACTTCTGCCTCCCAAGTGCTGGGATAAAAGGCATGTGCCACAATGCCTGGCTGTTATTATAATAATATATTTTTTTTTTGAGGTAGGGTCTCTCTCTAACCCAGGCTGACCTGGAATTCACTGTGTAGTCTTTAGGCTGGCCTCAAACTCACGATGATCCTCCTACCCCTGCCTCCTAAGTGCTGGGATTAAAGGCGTGTGCCACCACGCCTGGTTCACTAATTAAATTTTTTTTTTTTTTTGAGGCAGAGTCTCACTCTAGCCCTGGCTGACCTGCAATTCATTCTGTAGTCTGGTGACTACAGGCTGATCTTGAACTCCTGATCTTCCTACCACACTCTCCCTAGCACTGGGACTAAAGGTGTGTGCAACCAGAGTGGCTTTCAGAAAGTTTTAAATGTTGTTTTCAAATAAAATATTATTTGGCATAGTAAATCAGATCTGATCTAGCTGAACTCCCACTCTAGCCCCAGTTTTCTTCCTGAGCAGTATTCCCCAAAGGTATCTCCATGGAACACTTTGAACCCCACATGGTACTGGATCTAGATGTTAAAGTAGAAGAAAAAAAATGTGGGACAAGTCAATAAGAGAACAGAACACAATGGCTCAGAAGAATCAACAACTTGTGTTATATGAAAGCAAACAGAAGTTGTTAAGCTTGATACAATCCTGAAACACTATGAATATGCCAGACCCTGAGCAAAAACCTAGAAATAAATTTTAATCAGGTATGGTGACACAAGCCTGTAGTCTCAGTATGTGGGAGGTGGAGACAGGATGACCAGGAGTTCAAGGCCAGCCTAGGCTACAACAGACCAACAGGCTGATGAGATGGCTTAGCAGTAATCTCAAGTAAGATGCACATGATGGCGCATGCATCTGGAGTTCATTTGCAGAGACTAGAGTCCCTGGTGTGTTCATTCTCTCTTTCTCTCTGTCTCTAATAAATAAATAAAAATATATTAAAAAATATTTTAAAGAACAGAAAGAGAGAAATATATTTAAGATATTCTAGGGGCTGGAGAGATGGCTTAGTGGTTAAGGTGTTTGCCTGCTAAGCCAAAGGATCCTGGTTCGACTCCCCAGGACCCACGTAAGCCAGATGCAAAAGGGGGTGCATGCATTTGGAGTTCGTTTGCAGTGGCTGGTGGCCCTGGCGTGCCCATTCTCTCTCTCTCTGTGCCTCTTTCTCTCCCTCAAATAAATAAAATATATTTTTAAAAAATTTAAAAAAAGATATTCTATAAAGACCCATTACTGTGTATCTTTTTAAAAAGTTATTAAATCATTTTATTTATTTAAGAGAGTGCGAGAAAGAGGGAGAGAAAGAATGAGCATGCCAGGGCCTTCATCACCTGTAACATATTCCAGACACATGCACCACCTTGTGCATCTGGCTTATGTGGGTCCTGGGGAATCAAACCTGGGTCCTTTGGCTTCACAGGCAAACACCTTAATCACCAAGACATCTCTCCAGTCCTATTATTATGTATCTTACTACCACTTGCCCTTAGAACATATTGAAGATCAGTGTAAATTAGTACTAAGCTGATAAAACATCTGCAAGACACTAACTTTATCCTGTTGTTTCCTGAGACTAGTGTGGGACTGAATTAAAATGCAAGAAACTGAAGTGACTGTACTACCAAGAATATCTTAAGTAAATACTGCTAAGCACAGCTTCCACTAACTCGATCATTTCCACAGTTTAAACTGTACAACTGGGTCTAAAGGACCAAGGGAAAAAAACCACACAGGACCAAAAGGAAGAAAGGGCATTCTCCCAGAGAAAAACACAGATTTGAAACTTTTTCATTTCTCTATAAAAGCACACTGATAACAAGCAACTGATAATAAGATCCAGACAGCATGAACAACAGGGGAGGACCACAGCACAGCAGGCAGAACAGAAATGAGAAGGTACTGCAAGGGTGAGAATCATCAGTTCACATTCCACTTGAAGCAGCAGGAAGCTCTTGGACAAGCTGGCAAAACCAAGAGCAACATCATTCACAGGAACAAAGTAAAATCACCACAGCCCGCCACTAACATGGGCTCTGAGAACCACACAACCCTCCACTGACATGGGCTCTGAGGACCACACAACCCTCCACTGACAAAGGCTCTGACATCTCAGCTGTGGGGAAGAACAATCTCCCTATGATTACACAGAGGACTGGCAAAGTTTCCAAATGGCTGGCCTAAAATATTTCAAGAAGTAGGCAGAAGACAGAGGCAGCTCCTTCCCACAGCAATGTATTTCTAACATTGTTCAAAATAGCTGGCAACATGTTTCTGTTTTCTTGACAGAAGGCACTTACTGCTTGTTTGGCAAGAAAATCCACTGAGAGGCCTGAACTACAGGGAGGCCAATCAAATTCTTATTGTAAGGGCAAAAACACAACCTATGACTCAGGTATTCCCCAGAAGCACAGATTTTTAGAAGTTATTTCCAGTTGGCATAGTAGTGCACACTTCTAATTTCAGCACTTGTGAGGTGGGGCAGGAGGATCAGGAGTTCAAAGTATTCTCATCTGGAGTCTGAGGCTAGCCTAGAATACATGAGACCCTATCTCAAGAAAGAAACAAATTCAGGGCTGAGGAAATGGCTTAGCTGTTAAGGCATTTGCCTGTGAATCTGAAGAACCTTGGTTTGATTTCCCAGGACCCACGTAAACTTGCTACACAAGGGGGCGCATGCATCTGGAGTTCATTTGCTGTGGCTAGAGGCCCTAGTGTGTCCATTCTCTCTTTCTGCCTCTTCCTCTCTCTCTCAAATAAATAAATAAAATAGAAAAAAAAGAGAAATAAACAAATTCAAATAAATAAGTCATCAAGGAGCTGCAGAGATATCCTAGTTGATAAGGCACATGTCTACAAAGCCCAAGAACCTAGGTTCGATTCCCTAGGACCCACATAAAGTCAGGTGCATATGCTGGCACATATGTCTGGGGTTTGTATACGGTGGCTAGAGACCGTGGCATGCCCATTCTCACTCTGTCCCCATCTCTCTGTCTCTAATAAATAGATAGTAAGTGATATATTTGTAAGCTGTTATGCTTGCCAGTATTTATGTGTAAACTGTCTTATGCATAAAACAGTAAGAACTCTGTAAAATGAAGGATGGTCCAAACTAGACCCCTGACCTACTATTATATAATCTAAAGGCGGAGAACTTCAGCCAAAGAAACATAATCTGAAAAATGGAGGGGGAACCGTGCTGAAATTTATTTGCCAAACAGAGGGGGGCATAAAAAATCAGGCATGGCAACACACACACTTGTAATCCCAGCATTCAGGAACCAAAGGCAAGAAAATTGCCACAAGTCTGAGGCAAGCCTGATCTACACAGTGAGTTCCAGGCCAACCTAAGCTACAGAATTGGACCTTGTCAAAAACAAACAGCCCAAGAACAATCCAAACAAAGGGAGTGCACACAATGTACTAATGTGCACTTATTTGCCTTTAGGTGCCAGGGTTGTGGTACAACCCATAACTAGAACTATGTTATATCTAGAATTTTAGGACCCTAAGAAACTTAGGGAAATAGTAGTTACAAATTTAGGAGAAAGCCAGGTGTGGTGGCCCACACCTTTAATAACAGCACTTGGGAGGCAGAGGTAGGAGGATCGACATGAGTTTGAGGCCACCCTGAGACTACATAATGAATTCCAGGCCAGCCTGGGCTAAAATGAGACCCTCTCTCAGAAAAAAAAAAGTTAAGAGAGATTTTCCATGAATGAAAGGGGATGGGAGGTTGGAGAGATGGCTTAGTGATTAATGCACTTGCCTGTGAATTCTAAGAACCCAGGTTCAATCCCCAATATCCATGTAAGCCAGATGCACAAGGTGGTGCATGCATCTGGAGTTGGTTTGCAGTGGCTGGAGGCTCTGGCAGGCCTCTTCCTCTCTCTCTATTCCTCTCTCTTAAATAAATAAAGAATAAATAAATGGAAGGGATGGAGAAAGAGCTGTCAGCAAGAGGGCACTGCATTGAACATATGCACTGAGATCTCATAACATACCATGAGACCAGAGAGTGCCAAGTCATGGATTTTCTGCATCTCTTTTTCTTTTTCTTTCTTTCTTTTTTTTTTTTTTTTTTGGTTTTTCAAGGTAGGGTCTCACTCTGGTCCAGGCTGACCTGGAATTAACTATGTAGTCTCAGGGTGGCCTTGAACTCTCGGCGATCCTCCTACCTCTGCCTCCCGAGTGCTGGGATTAAAGGCGTGCGCCACCACGCCCGGCCATTCTTTTTTTTTTTTTTAATATTTTAAAATTTATTTTTATTTATTTATTAGACACAGAGAATGAGAGAGAGAGAGAGAGAATGGATATACCAGGGCCTCTAGCCACTACAAATGAACTCCAGATGCATGCACCACCATGTGCATCTGGCTTATGTGGGACCTAGAGAATCGAACCTAGGTCCTTAGCCTTCTCAGGCAAGTGCCTTAACCACTAAGCCATCTCTCCAGCCCTCTGCATCTCTTTTTCAACAAAACAGGAGAAGGTACCACTTAGGCATTCCAGAACTCTATTTTTTTTTCCCCTTAAATCTCACTTCATTCCCCTGGGCCTATTCTGAAGGCATTCTGGTATCATTGGAATGCAATTAATTATCCCTCTATTGTATCCCAGGCTTCTTCATTTATTTACTTATTTATTTATTTATTTACTTATTTATTGAGAAAGATAGAGAGAGGCATACTGAAAGAGAGAGAAAGAGAGGGAGAGAGAGAATGGGTATGCCAGGGCCTCCAGCCACTGCAAACAAATTCCAGATGCATGTACCACATTGTGCATCTGGCTAACATGGGTCCTGGGGAATCGAACCTGGGTCCTTTAGCTTTGCAGGCATGCCTTAGCCGCTAAGCCATCTCTCCAGCCCAAGACAATTTTATTAGACATGAATCAATGCAAGTCTTTTGGTGATACAAAGAAAGGGCTTGGAAATACCAGTCCACATTCTTGCCATGAGTTAAAAGTGAGGGAATATAAAAGAATGTTGCAAATGCTTAGTAATATTGAGTATAATGGTACAGAACAGTAGTAACACCAATCTGAATAGTACACTGTCATTCACTGGAGACATTTACACTCTGACTCATCAGTGTCACCTATTCTGATAGGGTACACACAAAAAATCAGTAAACAAGAATCCAAGGACTTCCTAAGACTCACAGTGACGCAGAAGCAAGTGTACAACTGAATCAGTACTCTGATTCCAACCAAATATGTGCCCCTTTGTGTGTGTGTCAGGTATGCTTAAAAGCTCCTTCCCTTGCTGGGTGTTGTGGCGCATGCCTCTAATCTCAGCACTTGGGAGGCAGAGGTAGGATGAGTTTGAGGTCAGCCTGGGACTATAAAGTGAGTTTCAGATTAGCCTGAGTTAGAGTGAGACCCTACCTTGTAAAATAAACAAACAAATAAATAAATAAGCTCCTTCTCATTCCTTCCAATTCCAAAGGCTCCAAGACAAAAGCTGTCACTTGGGGTTCTGCAGGAGTCTGCTTAGAGCCAATGTGTACTTGACATGGGGCATGCTACCAGAGGAACTTTGTGAGAGAAGACATCTCTTTGACCTCCAGTGCTTCTGAAATGTTATCTCTTTATAAGTACAGTTATATATCATACTGTTCACAAAATTCAATTCCCAGTATGACACACAGAGAAAAAAAAAAGGGGTGCTGGGTGACGTGACACACCCCTGTAATCTCAGCAGTTGGGAGGTAGAGGCAGGAAGATCAGGAATTCAAGGCCAGCCTCAATTACACATCAAGTTTGAGAACAGCCTGGTTTAAATGAGATCTTGTCTCAAGATTAAAAAAAAAAAAAAAAGGCTGGGTGTGGTGGCACACACCTTTAATCCCAGCACTGGAGAGGCAGAGGTAGGAGGATGGCTATGAGTTCGAGGCCACCCTGAGACTATCGAGTGAACTCCAGGTCAGCCTGGGATAGAGCGAGACCCTATCTCGAAAAACCAAAAAAAAAAAAAAAAAAAAAGACAACATGAGTCACTGGAGTTGAGATTGACATAAAAGACTACACAAATACAATGGTAGTGAATGCTTAAATAGTTTGCTTTTAAGCTTTCCTCTTTTAGTTCAATCTGCGTCACTGACTTTCCTTAAGGTTGTGTGGGAGAAAAGAGGAATGAAATTTTGAAAAAAAGAAAATTGCTCAA
Organism: Orientallactaga sibirica; assembly: GCA_036365145.1. Classification (NCBI taxonomy): domain Eukaryota; kingdom Metazoa; phylum Chordata; class Mammalia; order Rodentia; family Dipodidae; genus Orientallactaga; species Orientallactaga sibirica. The sequence goes on along the minus strand of JAEOAD010002422.1, from coordinate 2,609,043 downwards.
GAACGTGTACAGGGAGCTGAGAATATGGCTCAAAGGTTACTTGCATGCAAAGCCTGACAGCCAGGGTTCAAGTCCCCCATAACCACGTAAAGCAGATGTGCAAACTGGCACATGCATCTGGAGTTCATGTAGCAAGAAGCCCTTGTGCACCCATTTTTTTCTCTCTCTCTTACGTATATTTCTCTCTTAAAAAAAGAAAGAATTTTTTAAAAACATGTAGACAGCTGGGCATGGTGGCGCATGCCTTTAATCCTAGCACTTGGGAGGCAGAGGTAGGAGGATCACTGTGAGTTCAAGGCCACCCTGAGACTACACAGTGAATTCCAGGTCAGCCTGGGCTAGAATGAGACCCTACCTTGAAAAACCAAAAACAAACAAACAAACAAATAAAAAACATGTAGAGAGTAAGTTCTTGGGCTGTGGCTCAGCAGCTATAGGCAGTTGCTTAAAAAGTCTGCTGGCCAAGGGGTTCAAGTCCTCTGTGCTCACATAAAGCCAGATGCACAAAGTGGTGCACAGGTTCTAAGTTTCTCTGCAGTGACAAGAGGCTCTGGAATGCTCATCCTGTCCCTTTCTCACAAACAAATAATATTTTTAAAAAAATGCAACATGAGGGCTGGAGAGATGGCTTAGCAGTTAAGGATCCTGCCTGCAAAGCCTGACAACCTGAGCTTTCTCTAGTACCCAAGTAAAGCTAGATATACAAAGTGGCACATGCATCTAGAGTTCATTTGCAACAGCTAGACACCCTGGCATATCCATCCTCTTTGTTTCTCTCTGCTTGCAAATAAATAAATTAAAAAAACAAAAGAGTCAGCTTTAGCTACAAGACTATCTCAAAAACAAAACACAAAAAAGTTCTTTAAGATAATATTTTATTGATTTTTTTTTTTTTTTGGTTTCCTAAGGTAGGGTCTCACTCTAGTTCAGGCTGACCTCTCAGGATGGTCTTGAACTCACGGTGATCCTCCTACCTCTGCCTCCCAAGTGCTGGGATTAAAGGCATGTATAATCATACCCAGCTAAGGTAAAAAAAAAATTTTTTTTTTTTTTTTTCAAGGTAGGGTTTCACTTTAGCTCAGGCTGACTTGGAATTCACTGTGTAGTCTCAGGGTGGGAACTCATGGTGATCCTCCTACCTCTGCCTCCCAAGTGCTGGGATTAATGGCATGCACCACAATGCCCGGCCTAAGGTAAAATTTTTATAAGGACTCTTTCTTGGTTCCAGGTCTGGTATATATCCAAGTAGCTCTTGTATGGAGAGAGGAGTCAAGCTCCCTTTCTAATAATATAGTACCAGTTAATACTTTAACTGGTTGATTCTACCTGTCTTTCCTACCTGAGATGAAGATTAAAAAAAAAAATGAAGTAGGGTATGGTGGCACACGCCTTTAATCCCAGCACTTGGGAGACAGAGGTAGGAGGATCACTGTGAATTCAAGGCCACCCTGAGACGCTATAGTGAATTCCAGGTCATCCTGGGCTACATCGAGACCCTATCTCAAGAAAAAACAAAAGTAAAAAATAAATAAATAAATAAACAAAATTTAAAAATGAAAATATGGTTTGAAAAATACAGATTCCAACAAAGCATTAATAATCTTCTGTACCATATCCAATTTTGGACTGAAAAAGAAGACTGAGATGATGATGATGATTATTTGGGGTTTGAGGTAGGGTTTCACTCTAGCCCAGGCTGACCTAGAATTCACTTTGTAGTCTTAGAGTGGCCTCTAACTCATGTGGATGCTCCTACCTCTTCCTCCTGAGTACTGGGATTAAAGGCGTACACCAAGATGCCTGACTAAATTGGGATTATTTAAGCATGCAGTTCAGCCAGCTGTGGTAGCATATACCTGTGGTGATCCCAGCACTCAGAAGGCAGAGGGAAGAGGATGGCAAATTCAAGGCTGGTCTGGGCTATAAGCTGAGTTCCAGGCCTGAGCTGCATAGTGTGCCCCTGTCTCCAAACAAATTAGTTTCCTGAAAAATGGAAAGGGGAAAAAAGGGACTTAATGAAAGTTTACTAACCTACCTGTGTGTGTGTAGGCTCAGGCTGGACACTGAATGTAGGGCCTTACAATCATTAGGTATAAACCAGGCATGGTGGTGCACACCTCTAATCCCAGTACTCAGGAGGCAGAGGTAGGATGATCGCTGTGAGTTTGAGGCCACCCTGAGACTACTGAGTGAGTTCCAGGTCAGCCTGGGCTAGAGTGAGACTCTACCTCAAAAAAAAAAAAAAAAAAAAAAAAAACAAAACATATATATATTAGGTAAATACTCTACCACTGAGCAACGTCAGCTTTAACTATCCCCTTTTAACAATATTATGGCTTTCACCACTTAAATTATAACAAAAATGTTAACATAAATTCTTGGAGAGTTAATCTAATATTAGGATTCAGAAATGCTAAAAATTCAATATCTCTGCCAGACATGATAGCAAATGCCTGTAATCCAATTATAGCACTTGGGAAACAAGTAGATAGCAAGTTCGAGGCCAGCCTGGGCTACATAGCTACACAGAAACTTTTTCTCAAGCAAGTGCCTTTAACTCCTAAGCACCGCCCCCCAGATGGCTTAGCAGTTAAGGTATTTGCCTGCAAAGCCAAAGGACTCAGGTTTGATTCCCTGGTGTGCCCGTTCTCTCTCTCCCCCTCTTTCTTTGTCAAGTAAATAAATAAATAAATAAAATATTTTTAAAAATAAAAAAGCTGGGTGTGGTGGCATACACCTTTAATCCCAGCACTAAGGAGGCAGAGGTAGGAGGATCACTGTGGGTCTGAGGCCAGGGACTACAGAATAAATTCCAGGTCAGCCTAGGCTAGAGTGAGACTCCACCTCAAAAACAAAACAAAACAAAACAAAACAAAAGCCAGGCATGGTGGCACCTGCATGTTGTACTTCTATGTGAGAGGTGAGACAGAAGTTCAAAGTCATCCTTGGCTATACAGCAAGTTGAAGGTCAGCCTGGACTACATGAAACCATGCTTTGAAAATCCAAAACAATAAGTTTCATTAAGTAAATAATAACATGAATACAATTAAGAATTCCATCCAGGTATGGTAGCAAATGCCTTTAATTCCAGCATTCAGGAGGTGGAGCTAGAAAGACCACCATGAGTTCGAGGCCACCCTGAGACTACATAGTGAATTCCAGGTCAGCCTGGGCGACAGCAAGCGAGACCCTACCTTGAAAAACTAAAAAAAGAATTAGTTCTAACAATAACATCTCAATTTTATCTAAATTTTATCCTTTGAAGGATTACCATTTCTCCCTGCTTGCAATCATAAATTTGGATTAACAAACTGTAGTGAACGCTTTAGTACCAGCAGTTATTACTGAAATCCCAAGGTCTTCACACTATTTCATTTGCTCCTAAGGAGGCAAGTAAAGGCCACTTAATCAACCACCTCACTGTATGCTTGCCTCAGCCAAACAATCATGCAGTCTTAAGGGGCTGAGCAGTCCTAATTACAATTACATGATCAATGTCCTCACCACCACAAACCAAAACTTGTCAAGAGAGTAAATTCAGCAACTTAATCACTAGATTTCATTTTGTGGCACTGGGATTCAACCTAGGACCTTGGGAACTCTAGACACTGAGCCAGCCACCACTAGGTTCTGAATTCTATGAGGGCAGAAGACCCGTTTTATTCACCCCCATATTCTTAGTACCCTACCTAGTTTCATTACATGTTTCTACTCAATAAACATTTGATAAAGTAAAATGTTACCATGTAAAATATCTGAGTCATCTTCAACAAAATCAATGTCTCGTAAGTCCCATTCTGCATAATTGTCAAATTCCTGTTAGGGGATTAAACACAAAACAAAACAAAATAATCAACCCAAACCCATCAACTGAATCAACAGAGCAGTGTCTTTATAATAGTATATCCATGCTTTAGGAAAAAAAAGACAAAATAAACAAGCCAACATGTTAACAAATACTAAATTGGGTAAGAAGAGGCAAGGACATGCCACAAATAAGAGAAAAATCACAGGAAAAATTTGAGGTTTCAGTCAGTCATGAAAAACAAAAAAATTAGAATAATTTTAACTTTAGAAATAAGGCCAAATCTGCCATATAGTTTTTTTGTTTTGTTTTGTTTTTTTTGAGATAGGGTCCTACTCTGGCTGAGGCTGACCTGGAATTCACTATATAGTGTCAGGGTGGCCTTGAACTCACCGCAATCCTCCTACCTCTGCTTCCCGAGTGCTGGGATTAAAGGCATGTACCACCACGCCCGGCTCATATTAAACTTTTAAAGCAGTTTAATGCCAAATGCCAAAGAAAATCTAACTTTGATTAGGTCTTCAAATATTTTGCTAAGGAAGTTATGTGCATTAACTTATTTACTTTTTTATTACCTTTTGAGGGATTTATTTCATGAATAATATTGTTTGTAAAGCATGAGTGAATCAGTTCACATTCAAGGGTGTAGCTTGTTAAACTTTCAAGGTATTGTCAGGAGCACTGTAGGTATAGATTCTTGGGACTACAATCACATGGATTTTAATCCTATGGTCAAGGAATGAATAAATAAAAATATACATTTATAAACATTTATTTTTTACATACTTGGGGTCTAGCCTACAGCCTGTTTTAAGAAATAAAGTTTTACTGAAACAAAGGCTTTTTTGTTTTGTTTTGCTTTTGTTTTTGAAGGTAGGGTCTTACTCTAGCTCAGGCTGACCTGGAATTCACTATGTAGTCTCAGTGATCTCCTACCTCTGCCTCCCGAATTCTGGGATTAAAGGCGTGCACCACCATGCCTGGCTGAAACACAGGCATATTAATTTATGTATTACCTTGCTTTTATTTTTTTAAGATAGGATCTCACTATGTAGCCCAAGTTGGCCTCAAACTTGGAATTGTCCTGCCTCAACCTCAAAGGTTCCAGGATAATAGGTACATACCATCTCACCCACTTCTATGCTGATTTTACATAGTGACCATCATTTAGTTCTACAGAAACTTTATTTTTGGTTGTTTGTTTTCCGAGGTAGGGTCTCACTCTAGCTCAGGCTGACCTGGATCTCATTCTGTAGTCTCAGGGTAGCCTCGAACTCATGGTGAGCCTCCTACCTCTGCTTCCTGAGTCCTGGGATTAAAGGCGTGAGCCATCACTCCTGGCACTACAGAAACTTTGATATGAAAAACTTAAAATATTTACTACGTGGTCCTTAGTTTGCCAAGCCTTGACCTTTAATCTAGCATATCCTTGAGAACGGCAGAAATTCCATACCTACAAGGGAAGTGGGACCAGCACCAATGCAATTTAAGAAAGAGTTCTTACGCTGAAAAAATTTTATTGTTCTACAAGCCAAAGTATTTACAAAGGAGACAAGGGACTCAAATGTGAGAACATATGGTCCTATAAGGGCCTAAAAATTATAGTGCTTTGAAAAATATTTTTGGAGAATAGAACCTAAGTGTAGAAGTGTAAGATGTGATGTCAGCACCCTCCTTAGAAACATGCTTCTCCTACCTCAATGAAATCTGCTCGAGCTGGCATGTACCCTGCCATGTCCCGAGAAAGCAAAGAGTCAAAGGTAGGTCGTGGAGGGTCATCTGTAGCTGAAAGAACAAACATATTTTAATGAATCAAAAAAATACTGACATAAAAAAGTCACATAAATAGAGTCCTTATTTATATTCTATATTTTCTATTCTTTATTTATTTTTTTGTTTTTCAAGGTAGGGTCTCACTGTAGCTCAGGCTGACCTGGAATTCACTATGTAGTCTCAGGGTGGCCTTGAACTCATGGTGAACCTCCTACCTCTGCCTCCCAAGTGCTGGGATTAAAGGGTGTGCTATCAGCCAGGCGTGGTGGTGCACGCCTTTAATCCTAGCACTCGGGAGGCAGAGGTAGGAGGATCGCCGAGAGTTCAAGGCCACCCTGAGACTACATAGTTAATTCCAGGTCAGCCTGGACCAGAGTGAGACCCTACCTTGCAAAACAAAAAAAAAAAAAAAAAAAAAAAGTGTGCTATCACGGGCAGCTTATATTTTCTTTTTTTTTTTTTTTTTTTTTTTTTTTATGCAGGTAGGGTCTCACTCTGGTCCAGGCTGACCTGGAATTAACTATGTAGTCTCAGGGTGGCCTCGAACTCTCGGCGATCCTCCTACCTCTGCCTCCCGAGTGCTGGGATTAAAGGCGTGTGCCACCACGCCCGGCCTATATTTTCTTTTTAAGACAGAGTCTTACAGGATGCAGTGGTGCAGAACTATAATCCAAGCACTGGAGAGGTGGCACCTAGAAGATCAGGTCTTCAAGGTCATCCTAGGTACATAGTAATTTCAAGGCCAGAAGGTCACAACAAAATAATGATAAAAATTTTAAGAGCCGGGCATGGTGGCGCATGCCTTTAATCCCAGCACTCGGGAGGCAGAGGTAGGAGGATCACCAAGAGTTCTAGGCCAGCCTGAGAATACAGAGTGAATTCCAGGTCAGCCTGAGCTAGAGTGAAACCCTACCTCGAAAAACCAAAATAAATAAATAAATAAAATAAAATAAAATAAAAAATAAAATAAATAAATTTTAAAAAGGGGGCTGGGCATGGTGGCATACACCTTTAATTCCAGCACTGGGAGGGAGAGGTAGAAGGATCACTGTGAGTTTGAGGCCACCGAGACTACATAATGAGTTCCAGGTCAGCCTGGGCTAGAGTGAGACCCTACCTCGAAAAACCAAAAAATAAGAAAAATAAAAAATAGGGGCTGCAGGCTGGAGAGATGGCTCAGCGGTTAAGGTGCCTGCCTGCAAAGCCTAATGACCAGGGTTCAATTGCTCAGTACCGATGTAAAGCCAGATGAACAAAGAGCACATGTATTTGGAGTTTGTTTGCAGTGGCTGGAGGCCCTGTCTGTCTCTGTTTCATGTGCACGCTTTCTCTCTCTCTCTCTGCTTGCAAATAAATAAATAAATATTAAAAATAATAAAAAAGGAGAGGGATGCCCCTGAAAGTAAAAAAGACAAGAACATTTGCACTTGCTATCAATCAAAGGTGATCTGACTTCTTATCTTTTGCCTAGTTCCCTAGACCTGTTTTTCCACAAACTGGACCCCTCCTGGGAGGGAGGTCTTTTTTTGTTTTTTTTTTTTTAATAATTTGTTTATTTATTTATTTATTTTGGTTTTTCAAGGTAGGGTCTCACTCTAGCTCAGGCTGACCTGGAATTCACTATGTAGTCTCAGGCTGGCCTCAAACTCTTGGCGATCCTCCTACTTCTGCCTCCCGAGTACTGGATTAAAGGTGTGCGCCACCACACCCGGCTGTTTTTAATTTTTTAATATATTTTATTTATTTATTTGAGAGAGAGAAAAAGGCAGAGAGAGAGAGAGAATGGGTGTGTCAGGGCCTCTAGCCACTGCATACCAACTGCGCATCGAGCTTACGTGGGTCCTGGAGAATGGAATCAGGATCCTTTGACTTTTGCAGGCAAACGCCTTAACAGCTAAGCCATTTCTCCAGCCCTTTTAAAATGATTTTTTTAAATTTATTTTATTTGTTTGAGAGAGATAGAGAAAAAGGCAGATTTATAAAGAGAAAATGGGCACACCAGGGCCTTCAGCCACTGCAAATGAACTCCAGACACATGTGCCACCTTGTGCATCTGGCTAACATGGGTCCTGGGGAATCGAACCTGGGTCCTTTGGCTTTGCAGGCAAGCATCTTAACCACTAAGCTATCTCAGGAGGCAGGTCTTTGATTTAAACATTGTGGTTGGTTAAGTTCAGTCCCTGGTACTTGGTGTCAGTGTTAGCCCTTCCTGAGACAAAGATAGGACCCACCACTATACGGTTACGAATACCTCTGTAAGGGAGGGCAAGCTCTCTGAGCTGCCTGACCACTTGGGAACTTCCAGCTGCTGGAAAACTAAAACAAAAGTTTGGCCAGGTGTGGTGGCAAAGGTTGGAGGATCATGAGTTCGAGGCCACCCTGAGAATACAGAGTGAATTCCAGGTCAACCTGAGTTAGAGAGAGACCCTACCTTGAAAAACCAAAAAAAAAAAAAAAAAAAGTTTGTAACCCAGGGTGGCCTCAAATGCTCACAATTATCTTGCTTCAGCCTCCGAAGTGCTGTGACTACAGGTGTAGGCCATCACATCCCACTCTCAAATAACTTTCTTTGGAGAACAAGGGTCTTGAACTAAAAACATTTAAAAGGGTTTCATAAAGGTAAAAGTGAAAAATATAAGGTATTGTGGAAAAAGAATGACTCTGTTGTTGTCTGTCTTGTTTTGAGATAGGGTATCTTAAACTTGCTATATATCCCAGGCTGGTTTCAACCTCACAATATACCTGCCTTAGACTCCCAACTGAAAATATTACAAAAATGAGCTATCATATCCAGACTGAATTCCTAAAAAGGAAATCATCACTTCAAGAATCACTAACTAGGGCTGGGGATGCCAGCCCAGCTTCTCCAGTACCTACATAAAGCCAGACACCAAAAAAAGTAGTGTATGAATCTAGAGTTTGTTTGCAGCGGCAAAAGGCCCTGGTATGCACATGTGTGTGCAGACACACACACAAAGATATTTAGATATCACTAAGTAAATGTAGGGAAATGCTGTCCTGAGCTTTGCTTGAAGAAAACCAAAGATTCTGTCTTTTGATAATGTTGCAGAATCTATTATCCTGTCAGCTTCAGCTCCTTTGACCCTTAGGACCATTATCACTTTACAAATCACATCCAACTGAGAAGCAAAACACACTGGATTTGAAAGTTAGCTGGAAGGGAATCTCAGCTCCAGCCTGGAGAAGTCCCATAACCTTGGACAAATTATTTAACATTTTTGAATTTCTGTTTCCTCGTGTGGAACACAAAAGCACTTGTTTTATTTCACTAGGTTGTGATTAGGGACAAATGGTCTAATGGGTTTGAGGAAAGTGCTAACATCTAAATAGGAGGTATGATCAGCCTCTAAGGCAGTGACTATAAAGCTGTTTCTAGGAGGTATGAAAAAAGGGGAAGGGACTGGGGAGATTGCTTAGTGGTTACGGTGCTTGCCTGCAAAGCCAAAGGACCTAGGTTGGATTCCCCAGGACCCATGTAAGCCAGATACACAAGGTGGCACATGTGTCTGGAGTTCGTTTGCAGTGGCTGAAGGCCCTAGTGTGCCCATTCTCTCTCTGTCTCTCTATGCTTTTTTCTCTCTCAAATAAATAAATAAAAATTAAAAATAAATAAAATTTTTAAAAGGGGGAGGCTGGAGATGGCTTAGCAGTTGAGGCATTTGCCTGCAAAGTCAAAGGACCCAGGTTCGATTCCCTAGGATCCATGTAAGCTAGATGCACAAGGTGGCGCATGCATCTGGAGTTGGTTTGCAGTAGCTGGAGGCACTGGCATACCCATTCTCTCTCTCTCTCAAATAAATAAAATAAATAAAAATAAACAAACCAAAAAAAAAATTTAAAAAGGGGGGGAGGGAACATTCATATACCATCACTAGTGCTCAAAGAGCCATTCAAGCAGGACACCCATTCATAGTTCATCATAGCTTTGGTTATGTTTTATTTTATGTTTTGATTTATTGATTGATTGATTGATTGATTTTGGTTTTTCTGCCTGTTTTCCTTTTCTTTTTTGCTCACTTGGTAATGGCAGTAAAGGGAAACTTTTTGATCTTATGTGCCTATGGGGTTAATGGGGCTTTTTCTTTTTTTTGAGAGAGAGACAGAGAGAATGGAAGTGTCAGCGGCCTCTCAGCTACCGTGAACAAACTCCAGACACATGCAACCCCAGGTGGGCAAGTGCAGCATTGCGCCCTTGCATCACTTTTTGCATCTGGCTAAACATGGGACCTGGAGATTGGAACCGGCGTTCTTAGGCTTGACAGGCAGGCGCCTTAACCTCTAAGCCATCTCTCCAGCCCTTAGTGGGGCTTTGAATAAATATAACCAAGCCAGGCATGGTGGCGCATGCCTTTAATCCCAGCACTTGGGAGGCAGGGGTAGAAGGATTGCCATGAGTTCGAGGTCACCCTGAGACTACATATGAATTCCAGATCAGCCTGGATTAGAGCAAGACCCTATCTTGGAAAAAAAAAAAAAAGACTCTTCAGATTTGACAATGCAGCAATTAATAGTAATGAGTCAAATATTGGACCCTGGTAAGCAACACTTAAGTCTGATATACTTGTAATAGCATGGACAGATTGGCCCATTTTAGGCATCTCATCTTATAGAAGCAAGCATTAACACTAACTACCATATTCCAAGGGATCCAGAGTGGGTGGACACAACTCTGGTTTCAGGATGTGTTCCCTCCTTTACCCTATCATGGCCCTGACTCAACAGCTATCACACCAACTCTGCCCACCTTCCATAAGCTCTTTATCTGTCACAGTCATCAAACTACTGTTTATCTGCCATGGAAACGGGCCCCAAGGATGGGCTAAGTATCTCTTACCAAAATCGGTAAGCACTTACAGTGAAAGGGAATGGCTGTGTCAGCGGTTTTTGCCTCCTCTGCTTGTTTCAGGTTTAGCAGGGTAGATGCAAACAGGGGGTTATTGATGAAATGCTTCATATAATGCTTCTCACACTCCTCCTTGGTCTTGGTGCACATCTGATTAGCAACATCTTGCCTAGAAAAATGTGGGAAAATGAGGGAAGGGAGTAGTTCTCTCATTATATATGATATTGAAAACACGGCTTATTCTTTCCATATTTTAGGTCAACTCCATATAATATCAATAACCTGATTAGCTCCAAACTGATGTCATGATATCGTGAAGATATCTGGATCCTGGACACAGGCAGGCAGCACAGTGCATTCTAGAAACACCAGGGAAGGTAATGCACACTACCAAGTCAGGACAAAGAAGACTAGTGACAGGCCCTTCATTAGTAAGTTACTTAACAATGAGGAGTTTAAGCTCACCAAACTTCAGGTGATTCATGAACAAAATATATTTCATAATGACTCAGCTATCTAGTTCACAAAACAAAACTATCAGTGGGAAAATGTTCCCAACAGGTAACAGCAAAATTTTTTTTTTTTTTTTTTTTTTTTTTTTTGGTTTTTCGAGGTAGGGTCTCACTCTAGCCCAGGCTGACCTGGAATTTACTATGTAGTCTCAGGCTGGCCTTGAACTCATGTCGATCCTCCTACCTACCTCCCAAGTGCTAGGATTAAAGGCGTGTGCCACCATGCTCGGCCCTTAAGATGTTTTTTATTTGCATGTGTGCAGCAGGATCTCTTGCTGCTGCCAACAAATGCCTGCCTGGCTTTATGTGGGTGGCTAGGGAATTGAATCTGGAATGGTTAACATTGCAAGCAAGTGCCTTTAACCCCTGAGCCACTTCCCCAGCCCCTGAGTTTTTGTTGTTGTTTTGTTTTGAGAAGGGTTTCATGTAGCCCAGACTGGCTGCAAATCTACTGTGTATCTGAGGATGACAAGTCTACCATGCTTGGATTAAGACAGTTTGAAAGCTAAAAACAGAATGCTATTAGGAAAGCTGTGGAACTTGAATCACAGGTAAGCTATGACCATCCCCTCAAGTCTGATTCACTTAAATGACTAGGGAACCTATAGCCCAGAAAAATATGTAAAGCAAACCAGGTGTGGTGATGCACGCCTTTAATCCCAGCACTCAGGAAGCAGAGGTAGGCGGACTGCCATGAGATCCAGGCCACCCTGAGACTACATAGCGAATTCCAGGTCAGCTTGGGCTAGTGAGACCCTACCCCAAAAAAACAAAAAAAAAAAAAGAAGAAAAGGGACAAATGTATATAGCAGCATCTAGTAAATGTAACTCCATTACTCACAAAGAAACAAAGAAACTTCTCAGTACTGACACTTCCCAAGTAACTTTTCAGAGTTGCTGTCATGGACCACAAAGCATCCCATATTCCTGTGAGGCATTTCAGGTTAGGACAATGATGTGCAGAGGGAAGAGAACCTGCCTGAGTCCCAGGTTAAAAGGAAAGAAGCACAGATTTTTCTCTTTTTGATGCTCCTTCCTCTACCTTGCCAAAGTGGGTCCTTTTTTGAGCACAATAGGGCAGGGCCACTCTTAATACCAAGCTCTTACCAATTTCCAAAGCCACAATCCATTACAGCTTCTAAAAGGGCCATTTCTTCTTGAGCAGTCCAGCTGGGATCAAGAACAGGAAAGTCTGAGGTCTATGGAGGAAAGAAAGTTTTGACTAAGAACAGAAACAGAAACAGTACCCAAGGATATCAATAGTTTTCCATAGTCAAAAAGACTTCCCAGGGCTGGGAAGATGGCTCAGCAGTTAAAGGTGCTTGCTTGCTTGCAAAGCCTGATGGCCTGGGTTCAGGTTCCCCAGTATCCATGTAAAGACAGATGTACAAAGTGGTGCATGCATCTGGAATTTATCTGCAGTGGCAGGAGGTCCTGGCACATCTCTCTTGCCCATGCACACAAGGTGGTGAACGTGTCTGGAGTTCCATTGTAGTGGCTGGAGGTCCTGGCACACCAACTCCCTCTCTCTTGATCTCTCTTTCTCTCTCTCTCATAAAAAAAAAAATAGTATGGGAAAGAAACAGAAGATAAATAGGGTGGAGAAGACTGAAACAGAAGGTATATCTAAATAGTCCTTATCCTGTAGATTTTAGGGTTTTTTTGTTTTGCTTTTTTTTTCCAGGTAAAGTTTCACTCTAGCCCAGGCTGACCTGGAATTTATTCACTCTGTAGTCTCAGGGTGGCCTTGAACTCACGGCAATCCTCCTACCACTGCTTCGCGAGTGCTGGGATTAAAGGCGTGCACCACCACACCCAGCTGATTTTACTTTTTAAAAAATATTATTTTTGAGACTGAGAAAGAAACAAAAGAATGGGCACCCCAGGGCCTCTAGCCACTGCAAACGAACTCCAGGTGCATGCACCACCACGTATACTTGGATTACATGGGTACTGGGGAATTGAACCTGGGTCCTTAGGCTTTGCAGGCAAGCACCTTATCCGCTGAGCCATCTCTCCAGCCCCCAATTTTACTTTAAAATACTGTACTTAGGATCTGGGCATGGTGGTGCACGCCTTTAATCCCAACACTTGGTAGGCAGAGGTAGGAGGATCACCATGAGTTCAAGGCCACCCTGAGACTACATAGTGAATTCCAGGTCAGCCTGGGCCAGAGAGAGACCCTACCTCAAAAACAAAAAAAACAAAACAAAACAAACAAACAAACAAAAAAAAAAACAAAAAAAACCCCTATAGTCATTAAATTTTAAAATCATAAGACTCAAGGGTAAAATATCACACTAACATGTATCTATAATCCAAGTACTGAGGAGGCAGAGAGGCAGGAGCATTGCTCCAAGTTTTGAGGCCAGCCTGGCCTATACAAGACCCTGTTTCAAACAAACAACAGAAAGAGATAAAATAAGAAAAGAGCTTCTGATTCCTGAGCACATGGAGGTCCCTACAGGGTGCACTCAGAGGACACAGAAGTTCTATGCTCTCCTCCCACACTACCCAATACCTCTTTTCTGACTGGTCATCTGTTAACATTACCAGTATTAGTTAAGCCATGCTGATGCCATAAGGCTTGATATGATTCAGTGAGGAGGTTCTTCACCTGTGACCCTCCTACTTCTTCTGTTTTTTTTCTTTTCTTATTTATTTATTTTTATTTATTATTATTATTATTATTTTATATAATTATTATTGGTTTTTCGAGGTAGGGTCTCAGTCTAGCCCAGGCTGACTTGGAATTCACTATGTAGTCTCAGGGTGGCCTTGAACTCACAGTGATCCTCCTACCTCTGCCTCCTGAGTACTGGGATTGAAGGTGTGCGTCACCATGCCCAGCTACTATGGTCTTCTAAGTTATCTATAACCCAGACCTAATAATGATGAAACAGGCCATAAATTACAAGAAAAATTTGGGAAATTGTTACAGATTAGATGAAATTATTAAGTTAACATGATGACTAAATGTACATGCCTGTAATCCCAGCAACTGTGAGTCTGCGCCAAGAGGATTGAGAGATCCCAGGCCAACCTGAACCAACGTGTTTAGACTCTGATGAAATGATTAAAGATTAAAAATATGACAAACAGGGCTGGAGAGATGGCTTAGTGGTTAAGCGCTTGCCTGTGGAGCCTAAGGACCCAGGTTCAAGGCTCGACTCTCCAGGAGCCACATAAGCCAGATGCACAAAGGGGCACATGCATCTAGAGTTCATTTGCAGTGGCTGGAGGCCCTGGCACGCCCATTCTTTCTCTCTCTACTTGCCTATTTCTGTCTCTCTCAAATAAATTTTTTAAAAATGACAAATAAATACGTCTGGGAGACTTGCCTCAAAATAATCTGGAAGGATGAGGATTTAGATGAAACAAGTTTAGCCATAAGGTGATACTTTCAAGAGCCGGTGAAGTAGTAAGGACTGAAGAGAAGGCTTAGAGGTTAAAGGCACTGATTGCCCTGGGTTCGATTCCCCAGTACCCACATAAAGCCAGACAAAGTGACACATGCATCTGGAGTTTGTTTGCAGTGGCAAAAGGCCCTGGTGTGCCCAATCTCTCTCACATAAATAAGCATTTTAAAAAAATATAATGGAGACAGGCATGGTGGCGCACGCCTTTAATCCCAGCACTTGGGAGGCAGAGGTAGGAGGATCACCATGAGTTCAAGGCCATCCTGAGACTATATAGTGAATTCCAGATCGGCCTGAGCTAGAGTGAGACCCTACCTTGAAAAACTAATAACAATAATAATAATAATGATAAATAAATAATACAATGGAGTTCTACTCAGAATTTTAAAAAGTTAAAATTTTCAGGGAAATGGATGAATCTGGAAAGCATTACACTAAATGAGATAACCCAGGCCCGGAAAGCCAAACGTCACAAGTCCTCTCTCATATGTGGCTCCTACCTGCAAATGTTTAGACTTATATGTAAATTGGAGTAGCAGAAGCCAGTAAGCTAGGAAGGGGCTATAAGGAAGGAAGGAGAGAGGAGGACTTAAGGAGATAGTATTGTATATATGTAAGTAGATGAACAGATTACTGGGGGTGGAAAGGCCTAAGTGAGGTCAGGGGACAAGACTGAGTAAAGGAATGGTGGGGGGAGGATTAATCAAAATTTAAGATGTTATGAATAAGCTATATGGAAACCTACTGTTTTATATAATGGTGCACCCAGAAGCCATAGATTATGACTAGAAAAATTTCAGAGACAAGGATGGGATACCCTCCAGTAAGTTGGCTAGGGAGGTCCCTAATGCCCCCAAAACATTATAGGCTATTGCCAAGGCATTTCATTTCCCACCAGAAATAGGTGGTAAGACCGTATTGCCGAAGACTCCACATGCTTAGGCTGCACATGCTTAGGTCCCTGAGAAATCAAGCTGGAGCTGAACTAAAGACCCCCTAGAGATCAGCTGACAGAAAGCTAGAAAAAGCTATGCTGCTGGGCATGGTGGCGCACGCCTTTAATCCCAGCACTCGGGAGGCAGAAGTAGGAGGATCACTGTGAGTTCAAGGCCACCCTGAGACTACATAGTGAATTCCAGGTCAGCCTGGGCCAGAGTGAGACCCTACCTAAAAAAGCCAAAAAAAAAAAAAAAAAAAAAAAAAAAAAAAAAAAAGAGACACTATTTGAGAGGGGAAGGGGAGGGAATTATCATGGTTTAGTGTCTCTAATTATGAAGTTGTAAAAAAAAAGTTTTAAAACAACAAAAAATATGTAAATGTGGCACTGGAGAGATAGCTTAGCAGTTAAAACGCTTTCCTGTGAAGCCTAAGGACCCCAGTTCAAGGTTTGATTCTCCAGGACCCACATAAGCCAGATGTACAAGGGGGCACATGCATCTGGAGTTCATTTGCAGTGGCTGGAGGCCCTGGTGCACCCATTCTCTCTCTCTCTACCTGCCTATTTCTATATTTCTCTCTCTCAAATAAATTAAAAAACATATATGTAAGTGTGATACTGCACACATTAGTTGAAAAGCTTGTTATTTCTTTTCTTCTTTTTTGTTTTGGTTTTTTGAGGTAGGGTCTCACTCTGGCCCAGGCTGACCTGGAATTCACTATGTAGTCTCAGGGTGGCCTTGAACTCACAGTGATCCTCCTACCTCTGCCTCCCGAGTGCTGGGATTAAAGGTGTGCGCCACCACGCCCAGCTCCAAGCTTGTTATTTCTAAAAGTATATTTTGGGACTGGAGAGATGGCTTAGCAATTAAGGCGCTTCCCTGCAAAGCCAAAGGACCCAGGTTCGATTCCCCAGGACCCACATAAGCCAGATGCCCAAGGTGGCACATGCATCTGGAGTTGGTATGCAGTGGCTAGAGGCCCTGGCATGCCCATTCTCTCTATCTGCCTCTTTCTCTGTCTCTTGCAAATAAACAAATAATCTAAAAGTATATTTTAGAGCATTAATTATCCCTTACTAACTTTACTCTAAGATAAACAATAAAAAAACCTTTCTATATTCTCTCTTTATCTGCTTCTTTCTCTCTCTCAAATAAACAAAATAAAATATTCTTTAATGGACTACAGAAATGGCCTCAGCAGTTAAGGTACCTGCCTGCAAAGCTTAAGGATTAGGTCTGATTCCCCAGTCCCCATGTAAACCAAATGCACAAGGAGTCACAAGTGTCTGCAGTTCGTCTGCAGTGGCTAGAGGCGTGGGGTGCTCATTCTCTCTTGCTCTATCTGCCTCTTTCTCTCTCTCACACTCTCAAAGAAATAAAATAAAATAAAATTTAAAAACTTTCTATTCTACATAAGGAATAAAAAGGCATAAGGAGTTATTCAACTCCTGGACTCAAAATTAACCCTACTAAAACAAAATCTCTAACAATAGGGCCTGAAAATCTAGTCTGAAGCTCCCAGGTGATAAGTTTAAGAATTACTGGTATAAAGGGTGTGGTACAAAGAGCTGTCTTCACTTGTTCAAGATTCTAAGAATTACAAGACAAAAATAGATCTAGAACTCAGAAATCTTGATTAATGTACCACCCACCACAGCATGAGTAACTCCCAAAAATACAGCACTGTGAGGTGATAAAAGTACTGAACACTAGTTAAAGTTAGCTGATGCCTCATAACTGCAAAGAAACTAAGTTCCTAGTGGCTTCATGTGTAGAAAACCAAAAGCTGGTCATCATTCCTATAGAAGGAAGAGTCATTGAAAGACAGGATTGACCAAAAAAGGAAAAATATTAGTAACCTCTACAAGCTCCATAAAGATCTCTGGAATGTGTTTGTATGGGTGTTGAATATGTGAGAAAAGGATGATGTAATATGTGCTAAGTGGACATGGTTGAATGAAACATTATTTTCAGCATTATGTAGAAGACATGAATAGTTAAAGAAAGCTCACAGTCAGTTTTCCTACACTTGTATAACTATGACTATTAGCCTACCCAAGCTATGTAATCATCTCATAAATAATGACTTCACCATTTTGAAGTCACAAAATTGGGAAAACTGAGGATGTAGCTCAGCAGTAACGTGCACAAGACTCCTGCACCACAAACAGGGGAAAAAAACATTCTGTTTATGTGAATTGAGAATAAATTAATTTACTAAAGATCTGATAAAAGGCACAGCTATTCTGATCATTATCCAACCTTTCATTTATACTGCAATTAACAAAAGGAGGATTTTAAAAAATTCCAAATCTTTAAAAAAATATTTGAGAGAGAGAGAATGGGCACACCAGGGCCATTGCAAATGAACTCCACATGCATGTACCATCATGTGCATCTGGCTTGTGTGGATCCTGGGGAATTGAACCTGGGTCCTTAGGCTTTGCAGGCAAGTGCCTTAACTCCTAAGCCATCTCCCAGCCCTCCTTTATAAACTTTAAAGAGACCAAATTAAGTATGCTGTGAATTCTGTAGTGGGCAGAATTCTCAAATTTGTTTATTTGAGAAAGAGAGGCAGATAGAGAATGTGCATGCCAGGGCCTCTAGCCACTGCAAACAAACTCCAAATGCATGTGCCATCCTGTGCATATGGCTGTATGTGGGTCCTGGGGAATTGAACCTGGGTCCTTTTGCTTTGCAGGCAAACGCCTTAACTGCTGAGCCATCTCTCTAGCCCTAATGGGCAAAATTCTAAATATATCCACCTCCCACGCTCCAGATTCCTGTCCCTTGATTATTCAAACACTAGATACTGCTACAGAGTCTGCAAGGTTACTAACTGGCTAACAAGGAAGGAAGATGACTCTGGTTTGTCCAGACAGGCCCAGTGAAATCATGCGTCTATTTAAGCCAGAAAGCTCCCTTATGCTGGGAACAATGAAATCATACTTCCTCAAAATATCCCAATGATGTTCGATACTTAGGATGGGTTGTCCTGACTTATGCCAAAACATTACTGTCCTTCATCCATCAGAATGGTTGGTTACTGAATAGGTTGAGCCAGAAATGCATTGAGCAGCTCCTAATGGCACCCAGTGGTTTTGTGGCACTAACCTTTGCCCTTGGCCAACCCAGGATGGATTGGAAGGTGCATTATAGGACTTCCTTGGATGCAGGAAAAAATAAAAATCCTAGATCAAGGTTGAGGTTGAAGTGATGGCTAAGTGTAAAGATACTTACTTGTAAAGCCCAATGGTCAAGTTCCATGCCCCATTACCCACAAAAAGCCATACACAAAAAGTTGCTCATGTCTGGAGTTCGACTGCAATGGCAGGAGGCCCTGGAGAGCTAATTCCCATTGTCACTCTCAAATAAATAAATATTCTTTAATATATATTTATTTTTATTTTTTTTTTTTTTCAAGGTAGGGTCTCCCTCTACCCCTGGCTAACCTGGAATTCACTATGTAGTCTTAGGGTGGCCCTGAACTCACAGGGATCCTCCTACCTCTGCCTCCAGAGTGCTGGGATTAAAGGCATGCACCACCATGCCCAGCTCCAAAAAAAAAATTTTTTTAAAAGGGCTGGCAGGCTGGAGAGATGGCTTAGCAGTTAAGGCGTTTGCTTGCAGACCAAAGGACCCAGGTTCAATTCCCCAGGACCCATGTAAGCCAGATGTACAAGGTGGTGCATGCATCTGAGTTTTGTTTGCAGCAGCTGGAGGCCCTAGCATACCCATTCTCTCTGCCTCTTTCTCTCTCATATAAATAAAAATAAAATATTTTAAAATAAATAAATATAAATAAATAAATGGCTGGAGAGATGCCTTAGCAGTTAAGGCACTTTTCTTCAAAGCCAAAGGATCCAGGTTCGACTTCCCAGGACCCACGTAAGGCAGATGCACTAAGTGGCACGTGTGTGGAGTTTGTTTACAGTATGTGAAGGCCCTGGCATGCCCATTCTTTCCCCACACACCTCTATCTCTATCTAATAAATTTTTAAAAAACTTAAAAAATATATTAAAAATTTGATTAGAAAGAAAAAAAAACTAGAGTGCCCTGATAATTGCCAATGTACACATGTTACAACACTGATGGACTCAAAGTGTTTTCCAGTAGTATGATAATCTAGCTTCCATATTTTTAAACATTTAATAGAAAGAGAGAGAGAGAAAGGGAAGGAAGAAGGGAGGAAAAGAATGGGCACACCAGGGCCTCTAGCCACTGCAAATGTACTCCATATACATGTGCCACCTTATGTATCTAGCTTTATGTGGGTACTGGGGACTCGAACCTGGGTCCTTAGGTTTTGCAGGCAAGCACCTTACCCACTAAGCCATCTCTCCAGCCCTTAGCTTCCATTTTTATCCTATCTATGAGTCCAGAAGAAGTCATTTGGCATACAGAAACTCTCACTAGATACTGGAGAGATGGCTTAGCAGTTAAAAGCGCTTGCTTGCAAAGCCTGACAGCCCAGATTCGACTTCCCAGTACCCACATAAAGCCAGATGCACAAAGTAGTGCATGCATCTGGAGTTAGTTAACAGTGGCAGGAGGCCCTGGTGTTCCCATTGCAAACACATACCTCTCTCTCTCTCTGCTTACAAATAAATAAATGAAAATATTAAAAAAAAAAAAAAACCTTGGTTCAGAGGGTAAGGATATTTGCTTGCAAAATCTATAGGTGTGGGTTTAATTCCCTAATACCCGCATACAGCCATATGCATCAAGTGGTGCATGAATCTGGACTTTTTTGCAGTGACAGGAAGCCACTGGTGTGCACTTTCTTTCTCTTTCTATCTGCTTACAAATAAATAAATTTTTTTTTTCAAAAAGAAATTCTCACTGAATATACTCAAACAGGTGTGGTGAAAAATGACTTTAATCCCAGAAGAGGTAGGAGGATTATCCTGAGTTCCAGCCTGGGACTACAAAATACCAGGTCAGCCTGGGTTAAAGTGAAACCCTACTTTGGAAAAAAATATTAAAATAAGAAATAAAATTAAAAATGCTCTAAATAATACAGCTTGAGGAAATCTCCCTTCTCAATTCTGAAGTTCAAATGATAAGAAAGGCAATTGATAAAGCAATTATAAAAAAATATAGCTTTAGACATTTTCATAGTTGTAATGTTGTATATATACTCCTGATAATTTTGCTAATGTCTCATCTGCTTTATAAGATCTACAAAATGGGGCTGGAGAGATGGCTTAGTGGTTAAGGCATTTGCCTGCAAAGCCAAAGGATCTCAGTTCAATTCCCCAGGACCCACGTAAGCCAGATGCACAAGGTAGCACATGTGTCTGGAGTTCATTTGCAGTGGCTGGAGGCCCCCCCTCTCTCTCAAGGGCCTTCTCTCTCTCTCAAATAAATAAAAAGAAAAAAAAATCTGCAAAATGGATTCAGACCATGCAAGACACCACTGTGCCATTAGGTAAACAGCTTTGGAAGTGGATTTCAGAATCTTGATGGTGGAAGAAAATCACACATATCATAATCCTAAAAGTGCTGGGCGTGGTGGTGTATGCCTTTAATTCCAGCACTCAGGAGGCTGGGGTAAGAAGATCACCATGAGTTCGAGGCCACCCTGAGACTACATAGTGAATTCCAGGTCAGCCTGGGCTAGAACAAGACCCTATCCCAAAACATCAAATTAAAAGAAAGACTAATGGAGACAGGGAGGGGATATGATGGAGATTTGTGTTCTAAAGTGGAATGGGGGGAGGGGAGGGAAATATATGTTTTTTGTATGTAAATATAGAAGGTGTCAATAAAAAAAATAATATAATCCTAAGAGTAATTCTGTTTATCATTGAATCTTATATATTCAACTGTTGTTTTAACTTTATCTCCTTTTTTTTCCTTGGTTTTTCAAGGTAGGGTCTTGCTCTAGCCCAGGCTGACCTGGAATTCACTACGTAGTCTCAGGGTGGCCTCGAACTCACAGAGATCCTACCTCTGCCTCTAGGGTGCTGGAATTAAAGACGTGCACCACCACACCCGATTTATCTCCTCTTTTTAAAAATGTTTTATTTTTATTTATTTGAGAGAAAGAAGGAGGGAGGGAGAGAGAAAGAAAAAGAATGAGCACACCAGGGCCTCCAGCCACTGCAAACAAATTCCAGACGGATGTGCCACCTTATGCATCTGGCTTACGTGGGTCCTGGGGAATTGAATCTGGGTCCTTTGGCTTTGCAGGCAAGCACCTTAACCACTAAGCCATCCCTCCAGCCCTATCTCTTCTTTTTTACAGTCAGCCCACACTCAGATGGTCCTACAATAAACCAATTCCATCTATCAGGGTTTCCTCAATCACCCTCTAAAGCCTGAACATTTATAAGAACGGGAACCCTATAGAAGCTGATCCCTTCTCAGCGCTTGGGAGGCTGAGGTGGGAGGATCACTTTGAGTTAGAGGCCAGCCTGGGCCACTTCTAATAGGGTTAAAGACCATCCTTACCTCACAGTATTAAACATCCCATACCTTGAGATGAACTGCAGTCTTTTACTAGGATGCTACTAATACTCCTTTATATGTGTTACAAGTATTGTTCCGAGACACTCTAGTCCCCAGAAGCTGACCAGCAGGCCAAAATGTCCTACCATGGGCTCTTAGATAGTCCTCTTCTACAGGAACCCTCACTGCTGTGACCTAGCATCACCTACTTATCAACACAAAGAAGTTAGTGGTCAGTGTCCCATTTCCCTCGCAGCAGTTACGATGGCTTCCAAGAGGGAGGACTGAAACACTATAGGAAGTACATAGTAGGCTAGGGGACAGGACAGGAAAAGGGGCCCTTGGTAGGACTAACCTATATTCTAATCTAAGATGGTAAAGAGAGTGATGCCATTTCTTCCTTCTTCCTGGTCTAAGTAAATTTTCCCTCTTGTGGGCTGGCTTGGCAGGCTTTCTGGAATCTGTGCAATACTAAATGCATGATGGACCGACCAGTGCCTTCATCTTCATTTAAGCTGACCAATCATGGAGTTTGGTTAGCTGGGCTTCCCTCATTTGACGTAAATTCAGTTCCCACTGGGGCAGCAGATTTTCCAGGTCTGAAATCTCCTCCTCCCTGAGGAGTGTGTGTTTTCCCTGCTATTTACCTTTTACTCTGAAATAAACTTGTTCTTCTTATTATTTTTTAAGAGAGAAAGAAAGAGGAAGAGGCAGAGTGAGGCAGAGAGAATGGGCAGGCCACTGCAAACGGACTCTAGATGCATGTGCCACAACGTGCATCTGGCTTACGTGGGTTCTGGGGAGTCAAACCTGTGTCCTTAGGGTTCGCAGGCAACCACCTTACCACTAAGCCTCTCTCTCCAGCACTATTTGATTTTGTATTTATTAATTTATATATAGAGAGAGGCCATGATGGTGCACATCTTTATTCCTAGCACTAGGGAGGCAGAGATAGGAGGATTGCCATGAGTTGAAGGCCACCCTGAGACTACATAGTGAATTTGAGTTCAACCTGGGCTAGAGTGAGACCCTACCTCAGGAGGAAAAAAAAAAAAAAAAAAAAAAAAGGAGAGAGAGAATGGGTGTGCCACAGATCTTGCCCCTACAACCAAACTCCAGATGCATGCACCACTTTGTGCATCTCCTTTTATGTGGGTACTGGGGAATCAAACCCAGGCTTTCAGGCTTTTAAGCAAGAACCATTTTTTTTTTGGTAGAGTGCGTGCAAGAGGGAATGAGAATTGGCATGCCAGGGCCTCAGCCATTGCAATCGAACTGCAGATGCTTGCTCAACCTCATGTGCATGTGTGACCTTGCGCTTGCCTCACTTTTGTGCATCTGGCTTACGTGGGATCGGAAGAGAGATCAAACATGGGTCCTTATGCTTCGCAGGCAAGCGCCTTAACCACAAAGCCATCTCTCCAGTCCTTCAAGGAAGCACCTTTTGTATTTGTTTTCTTTGTTTTGTTTTGTCTTTTTGGTTTTTTTCGAGGTAGGGTCTCACTCTGGCCCAGGTTGACCTGGAATTAACTAAGTATTTTCAGGGTGGCCTTGAACTCATGGCAATCCTACCTCTGCCTCCCAAGTGCTGGAATTTAAGGTGTGTGCCACCATGCCCGGCCAAAGGAAGCATCTTTTAACTGCTGAACCATCTCTTCAGCCCAACTTTACTCTTTTAAACATTAAAAAAAAAATAGTCGCCGCAGACGTAGCCTCAGTCATGGTAACCATGTGGCCATTCTGGGGGAGTGGGATGGTATGGAGTATAGGTGCAGTCAGATCTCACTAGTGGTGTCGGCTCTAATGGGACCTGGCTGGGTGGGTGCCAAGAGAGAGCACTGGAAGCAGAAAATAAGCAGCAGGTAGAGATATGGAAGATGAGAGGCTGCAGGGGAGGTTTCTCTGGAGGTGATGGTGACATACCTGCAGAGATGCTGGAGCACCGGAGAGGGCAAGCAGCAGGCAAAGCACAGGGTGCGCAGGCAGAACACCAAGTGCAAAGAGGCCGGTGCCCTCGCTTGCAGGCTGAGGGCTATGGAGTAGGTTGGGGTAATAGGGGGACAGTGGCCACAAGAGGGGCGTCCCCATGAAGGTCAAGATTGGGGCCATGCCAGGCATGGTGGCGCACGCCTTTAATCCCAGCACTCGGGAGGCAGAGGTAGGAGGATCGCCGAGAGTTCGAGGCCACCCTGAGACTACATAGTTAATTCCAGGTCAGCCTGGACCAGAGTGAAACCCTACCTTGCAAAACCAAAAAAAAAAAAAAAAAAAAAAAAAAAAAGATTGGGGCCATCAGTGCTGAGTCAATCAGTGCCAAGTCACTGGGGTTTTTATTTTATGGGGGTTCCAATGCAAACCCCATACTTCAACTCATATCAGTTTTACCAGAGAATTGAAATAAAACAAGACTGAAAAAGATAAAAAATAAAATATAAATGAATAAAAATTTAAAAAGCCAGGCATGGTGGCACACACCTTTAAACCCAATACTTTCCAAGTCTGTCTGGACTACAGCTAGACTCTACCTGGAAAAACCAAAATAAATAAACAAATAAACAAACCAACAAACAAACCACCTGAGTCCTTAAAAGTTGAAGAGGGGGCTGTGGAAATGGCTTAGGGGTTAAGGCATCTGCCTGTGAAGCCTAAGGACCTGTGTTCAATTCCCCAGGACCCACATAAGCCAGATGCACAACGGGGTGCATGTATCTGGAGTTCATTTGCAATGGCTGGAGGCCCTGGCATGTCCATTCTCTCTTTCTATCTGCCTCTTTTTTTCTCTCTCTCATAAATAAATAAATAAAATATATTTTAAGTTAAAGAGGGGCTGGAGGCATGACTTAGAGGTTAAGGTGCTTGCCTGCAAAGCCTAAAGACCCATGTTAAACTCTCCAGGTCCCACATAAGCAAGATGCACAAGATGACACAAGCACACAAGGTCGCACATGTGCACAAGATGGCATACATGTCTAGAGTTTGATTACAGAAGCTGGAGGCCCTGGTGCGGCAATCCCCCCTCTCTCTTCCTCTCTTTTGCTCTTGCTCTCCTGCATTCAAAACAAAGAAGAGGAAAGCAGAAGAGTCAGAGGAATGCTGTAGAAGTTAAGACAGAAGGCCAGAGGCTGCACACCTTTCAAAAGTCTCAATACTGCCATGCGTGGTGGTGCACACCTTTAATCCCAGCACTTGGGAAGCAGAGGTAGGAGGATTGCAGAGAGTTCGAGGCCACCCTGAGACTACATAGTGAATTCCAGGTCAGCCTGAGCTAGAGTGAGACCCTACCTCGGAAAAAAAAAAAAAAAAAAAAAAAAAAGTCTCAATACTCAGCTGGGTGTGGTGGCACACACCTTTAATCCCAGCACTCAGGAGGCAGAGGCAGAGGATTGCCATGAGTTCGAGGCAACCCTGAGACAACATAGTGAATTCCAGGTCGGCCTGAACTAAAAGTGAGACCCTACCTCGAAAAAAAAAAAAAAAAAAAAGGTCTCAATACTCCCAGTTTTGCTGGGTTTAGAGATGGCAAAAAGGGGAAAAGAGCCAAGGCACCCTCAAGAACAAACTCTAACCAAGAGCCAGTAAGGAAACAGACACTAATCTTTAATATCAAGGCTGGAAATTCTGCCAACAACCAGAATAAGCCAGAAAGAGATCCTCCTCCAGGGTTTCCAGATAAAAGCTTAGTCTGGCTCATACCTCAATTTTACCCATACCAGACATGCAAACCAGTAAGCCTCCTACTCTTCTAGCCTACAAAACCATGACATAATAAATTTATTTGAGTTGGAGAAGATGGCACAATGGTTAAAGGCACTTGTTTGCAAAGCCTGAAGGCCTGGGTTCAATTCCTTATTCCCACGTAAAGCCAGATGCACAAAGTGGTGCATACATCTGGAGTTCATTAGCAGTGGCTAGAGGCCCTGACATGCCCATAGTCTTTTTCTCTCTCTCTCTGTCAAATATAAATAAATAAAATATTTTTTAAAAAAGGAATGGAGGGCCGGGCATGGTGGCACACACCTTTAATCTCAGCACTCAGGAGGCAGAGGTAGGAGGATCGCTGTGTTTGAGGCCACCCTGAGACTACATAGTTAATTCCAGGTAAGCCTGGACCAGAGTGAGACCCTACCTAAAAAAAAAAAAAAAAAAAAAAAAGGAATGGAGGGGCTGGAGAGATGGCTTAGCAGTTAAGGCGCTTGCCTATGAAGCCAGAGGATCTCAGTTTGATTCCCCAGAACCCACGTAAGCAAGATGCAAAAGGTGGCGCATGTATCTGGAGTTCATTTGCAGTGGCTGGAAGCCCTGGTATACCCATTTCCCCCCACTGTCAAATAAATAAAAAAAATAAAAATAAAAAAGAAACAGAAATTTCCAGTGACTTCATCATTACCATTATTTCATAAGTATGATCACTTTGATGTTTCTTGTACTCAAATCCTCGAGTGAAACACTGCAAAAAAAAAAAAAGAAGAAGAAGAATTAGAGCTAGAAAGATGGATTAGCGGTTAAGGCACATGCTTGTGAAGCCTAAGGACCCCAGTTCAATTCTCCAGGTCCCACATAAGCCAGATACACAGGGGGTGCACGCATCTGGAGTTCATTAGCAGTGGCTAGAGGCCCTGGCATGCCCATTCTCCCTTTCTTTTTCCCTCTGTCTCTAATAAATAAAATAAAAATCTTAAAAAAGAAAAATTGACTTACCAAAAGCCACTTAAAAAATACTTTTGTAGCCAGGCCTAGTGGTACACGCCTTTAATCCCAGCACTTTGGAGGCAGAGATAGGAGGACTGCTGTTGAGACTATATAGTGAATTCCAGGTTGGCCTGGGCTAAACTGAAACCCTACCTTGAAAAACCAAAAACTTTTGCCAGGAGTGGCACACACTTTTAATTCCAACACTTGGGAGGCAGAGGTAGGAGGATTGTTGTGAGTTTGAGGCCAGCCTGAGACTACACAATGAATTCCAGGTAAGCCTGAACTAGAGTGAGACCTTACCCTGAAAAACCAACCAAACAAAATACTTTCGGGGCTGGAGAGATGACTCAGAAGTTAAAAGTACTTGCTTGCCAAGCCTGCCAGCTTGGGTTCAATTCCCCAGCCACCCATATAAAGCCAAACACCAGAAAGTAGCACATATGTCTGGCATTTATTTGCAGGGGCAAGAGTCTCTGGCATATCCTCGCCCCCCCCCCTTTCTTAGAACTGGGGATGGAGTTCAGTTTGTAGAATGCTTGCCTAGTATGTAGGCTCCATCCTCAACATTGCATAAAACAAGGCATGTTGGTGCTTGGTGCATTCCTGTAATCCCAAACTCATGGAAAAAAAGAAAGAAAATGGTTTGAAGATGTTTTACTTTTGATTCAGACAAGTCTCATGTAGCGCAGGCTAGCTTCAAACTCCCTATGTAGGGAAGACAGTCCTTGAACTTCTGATACTCCTATCTTCACCTCCTAAATACTAGAAGTATAAGCACCATTCCTTGCGTAGGATGTTCTATTCTTATTAGGTTGTAATATGTAGCCAGGATGACCTTGAACTTCTAATCTTAGCCCTCACAAGTGCACAACTCTGCCTTGTTTACATGATGTGGAAATTGAACCTGGAGCTTTGTGCATACAAGACAAGTACTCTACCAACTGAACTGTAACTCCAGTCTATAAACTTATAATTGAATGTATATCACAACTTTCACCAGCCATTCTTACACATTAGAAATTCTACAATAGGAACATTTCAGGGTAGCCTCAAACTCATGATAATCCTTCTACCTCTGCCTCCCGAGTGCTGGGATTAAAGGCATGCACCACCATGCCCGGCTAGGAACATTTCTTAAGATCGAGTGTCTTAGACCTGGTATTATCTGTGTGATTTTGAGCAAATTATTTAACCTCTCTTTCCCTGAGTTTCATTTATCAACTGGAGGTATTTGTTCACTTAATAGGATTGTAGTAATAACCCAAGTACTCAAAATAGTGCCTCAAGCTGGGTGTGGTGGCATAGGCCTTTAATCCCAGCACTCAGGAGGGTGAAGTAGAAGGATCACTATGAGTGTTAGGCCAGCCTGTGCTACAATGAGACCCTGCCTCAAAAGCAGAAACAATGGGGGCTGGAGAGATGGCTTAGTGGTTAAGGCACTTGCCTGCATAGCCTAATGACCCAGATTTGATTCCCTAGTACCCACATAAAGCCAGATGCACATGGTAGCCCATGCATATGGAATTAGTTTACAGTGACTGGAGGCCCTGAAGGGTCCATTGTGTCTATCTTGCTCTCCGCTTGCAAATAAATAAAAATAAAAAAACACATGAGAGCACAGAGTGAGCATGCATAATTAGTAACAATGTTAAAATCCACAGCATAATTTGCTCCCTTTTTTGTCCCCTACACACTCCTGCAGTTCTGAGTCCTATACCTCCAGTCCTTTACATCTACTTGGAAGTGTTAGCATTAAGTTCATATGCTAGATGGAATAGTCAACAGTCTGTCTCATCCAGCTGCTCTGTTTCCTTACTTTTCACTGATTGATGATTAGAAGGAATAGACTACGAAGGTTTGGTCCTCCCGAGCTATCAATAGTAATGTCTAAATTCCTACAGCCATACAAATAGGCTAAGTGAGGAGGCAAGCCTCTCCACAGTGAGTTACCTGCAAACAGAGGAAAAAAGGTGGCGGCCCACATTCCGCACACTTAATGTAAGGTTCCATGAGGTAGGAGGAGCAGCCTCTGCAAGGTGGCTTATCAGAGGGGTCATCTAGAACAGAGAGAAAACACACACACTAACTTTAAAACAGGATTATTGTACGTGCAAAGATGTAAAAACTTTAAAAGCCTAGAATGGTCAGTGTGTTGAAAATACATGGATGGGTTGAAGGGATGGCTTAGCGGTTAAGGCGCTTGCCTGAGAAGCCAAAGGATCTAGGTTCGATTCCCCAGGACCCATGTAAGCCACATGTGGTACATGCGTCTGGAGTTTGTGTGCAGCAGCTGGAGGCCCTGGTGTGCCCGTTCTCTCTGTCAACTAAATAAATAAATGAAAATAAAATATTTAAAGAAAATATGTGGAGACAAGATGAAGTCACATCTACAAATAGGCTCCATTTTCTGTCAGGATGGTTTCATTCCTCCCTACATTGTACTACTACTTCAAACTGGCAGGTAAAGCTCTGGAGAAACTTACAAACAGAATCTTTAGGCTCACATAGTATGGCCAGTGACATTAGCTAGCACTAGCTCAACTTTCTCTAATGGAGAAAGCAGCAGACTACCAGAGACTGAATTCTATCTGCCTCTATTTCCAACAGACTCACATTCAACTTTCACTCAAGAAAATAGCTGGGGAAATTTTATTAATTTTTCTTTTTTTAAAAAAGTTAGTATAAAATTATAGCAGTGGAAGGACAAGAGATTTAAATTTAGTTAATTTTCTGTGGTTGTTGGTTGTTCTTTATTCTCAATGATGGAAGCTGGCATTTTTTCAAAGGGACTGAGAAGCTGCTGGAGGTTTGGTTCTCCAGGCAGCAATTCGATGCTAACCAGGGATCTGGGGATCTTTGCACCATCCGGAGATCCTTTGGCTTTGCAGGCAAGTACCATAACCACTAAGCCATTACTCAAGCCTCAGAATTTTCTTCCATCTTTTTTGGTTTTTCGAGTAGGGTCTCACTCTGGCCCAGAATTAACTATGTAGTCTCAGGGTGGCCTTGAACTCACGGCGATCCTCCTACCTCTGCCTCCCCAGTGCTGGGATTAAAGGCCTGCACCACCACACCCAGTTCCCATCTTTTTTTTTTTTTTTAAGTTTTTTTTTTTGAGGTAGGGTTTCACTCTGGCCCAGGCTGACCTGGAATTAACTATGTACTTTCAGGGTGGCCTTGAACTCATGGTGATTCTCTACCTCTACCTCCTGAGTGCTGGGATTAAAGGTGTGCGCCACCACACCCAGCTCAGAATTTTCTTATGTTAGCTTTGAAACAAACTGAAATCAGACCTCCTATGATGACTCGATCAGAAAAGTTATGGACGTCTTCAAGTCAGGAAAGTATGTGACCACCTTGTTTGTTAATCAGAGTTCTAAATGTCATACAGAACTTTCTTCACCCCAGAAGACTGAAGGTTTTAAACATCTTGATTGCCAGAGTGCCATGTTCAATGATTACAATTTTGTTTTACTAGTTTCGCTAAGAAGCAGCAACAGCAGAGTTGATTAAGAAAAATGAAGAAAAAGTGTCAAAAAGAGAAAACACATAGAAGGTGGTGGCTCCTTCCTAGATGTTGATACTGGAGGCCCTGCTGTCCATGACCACCACCTTGTAGTTGCAGAAAGCCCTAGGTGTAATGATAGTGTAACCATTTTGAAGTGTATGCAGTATTGTATCAAGGAGTTAGAGATCTTGCATGAATGCTGTCTTCTGTGCTTAGGTTTTTTTTGTTGTTGTTTTGTTTTTGGTTTTTTTTGGTTTTTCGAGGTAGGGTCTCATTCTAGCCCAGGCTGACCTGGAATTCACTATGTAGTCTCAGAGTGGCCTCGAACTCATGGCGATCCTCCTACCTTTGCCTCCCAAATGCTGGGATTAGAGGCATGCGCCACCACGCTCAGCTATGTGTTTAGGTATTCTATGCCATTCTTGCTGTGAAACTGAAGTGCATATAGAAAAAAACTTTTACTATATGAAATTTTACAACACATGTGGAAACAATTCAATTTAGTTTATGCATAGTATAATATTTCTGTAAGTATCATCCAAAATTCCCCACAGACAAGGCTTTCGTCCTCATTGGATGTTGGCCTCAGCTGACCATCTAGGACTATTCTATTAAATTGATGCCAGAATTTTACATCCAGTTTCCTCCACTTTCTAGAATATATTCTCTACTAATGTTATTTAAAAACTAGTTTCTGCATCATACAGGTGTTTTTGCAACAGCAATTGAAGTTTTTCTTCCACAAGTTGAGTCCTTAAGAAAACAATTCCAGTTGTTTATTTGTGTATAACTATTTGAATGATTTTTCCTGCATCTGAAGTCCTTTGCTTTCTCCCCTCACCATAGTCTCCTGCCTCCCTCCCCACACCCGAATTCCAAATTAAAGCAATACACTGTTCCACTGTGGGTTTGTATACTAATCTTACACCCCAGATGGGGGAGTGGGGGAATGGTCCCTAGGCTTAATTTTCCTTTAAGGCCATGGGAATGTGGCCTTTTGACCTTTGGAAGACGACAATAATGTCTCAAAAAAAAGAGAAAGAAGCTGGGCGTGGTGGCGCACGCCTTTAATCCCAGCACTCAGGAGGCAGAGGTAGGAGGATCGCCGAGAGTTCGAGGCCACCCTGAGAATACATAGCTAATTCCAGGTCAGCCTGGGCCAGAGTGAGACCCTACCTTGCAAAACCAAAAAAAAAAAAAAAAAAAAAAAAAAAAAAAAAAAAAAAAAAGAAAGAGAAAGAAATTAAAGGTCTCCTGGATGGTTAGTGAGAAGACCCATAGACAGTTGGTAGATCAAGATCAAGAGCCCTTTAGAAACCAACTGCTATGGGATGCTCTTTAGGAGCTTCTAATGCAGTAGTGTGCTACCTTTACAAACTTGTTAAGAACTAACCTGATGCTGGGCATGGTAGCGCACCTTTAATCCCAGCACTCAGGAAGTAGAGGTAGAAGGACTGCCGTGAGTTCGAGGCCACCCTGAGAACACATAGTGAATTTCAGGTCAGCCTGAGATAGAGTGAGACCCTATCTCGAAAAACAAAAACAAAAACTTAAAAAGTGCACGCCTTTAATCCCAGCACTTGGGAGGCAGAGGTAGGAGGATTACCATGAGTTTGAGGCCACCCTGAGACTACATAGTGAATTCCAGGTCAGCCTGGGCTAGAGCGAGACCCCTACCTTGAAAAGCAAAACAATAAAAAATTTTACTATCTTAATATACACTGAATTTTCTTGTATAGCAACTAACTGCTTGCAATATTAGAGGCAGCTGTTTTATGTAGCACTTCACCAGGATTTACGCAGGTTTGTGGCATTTCTTAGTCACTTATAAAATACACCTGAATCATGCTACATTGTAAGATGCAGTGATTCAACCCACTGGTATGAGCAGCTCACTGCTTAAGTCACTGGGTTTTCTATTATTAGTATACTACCTTCCATCCCCCAGACCTCTTTCCTTGGTAGCACAGGCTGGCCTTGAAGTCAAGCCAATCCATCTGCCTCAACCTCCCAAGTGCTAGGATTAAAGGTATGTGTCACCACACTTGATTATTATCATGTCTCAAAACCACACTGAGGGCTAGAGAGATGGCTTAGTGGTTACGGTGCTTGCCTGCAAAGCCTAAGGACCTAGGTTCAATTCCCCAGCACCTATGTAAGCCAGATGCACAAGGTGGTGTATGCATCTGGAGTTCGTTTGCAGTGGCTAGAAGCCCTGGTGTGCCCATTCTCTCTCTTTCTCTCTCAAATAAATATCTATTGGGGCTGGGGAGATGGCTTAGAGGTTAAGGCGCATGCCTGCGAAGCCTAAGGACCCTGGTTCAATTTTCCAGGTCCCACGTAAGCCAGATGCACATGCTGATACGTGTCTGGAGTTCGTTTGCAGTGGCTAGAGGCCTGGCACACCCATTCTCACTCATCACTCCCTCTCTCTGTCTCTAATAAATAAACTAAAATAAAATCTTTTAAATAAATATTTTTTTTAAAAAACACTGATATGGGCTGGAGAGATGGCTTAGCGGTTTAGGCGCCTGCCTGCTAAGCCCAAGAACCTGGTTCCAATCTCCAGGTCCCACGTTTAGCCAGATGCAGTGTCGCAAAAGTGCAATGCCGCACTTGGCCACAAGGGGGCGCATGCATCTGGATTTCGTTCACAGCAGCTGAGAGACTGCTAGTGCGCCCATCTCTATCTGGCTCCCTCTCTCCCTCTCTCTGTCTGTCTCTCTCTGCATCTCTCTCCAAAAATAAATAAAATAATTTAAAAAATGGAAAAAAAACCCACTAATATGCCATGTGTGGTGGCATACGCCTTTAATTCCAGCATTTGGGAGGCAGAGGTAGGAGGATCACTGTGAGTTCGAGGCCACCCTGAGACTACATTGTGAATTCCAGGTCAGCCTGGGCTAGAGTGAAACCCTACCTTGAAAAACAACAACAAAAAAAAACACTGATATGCTTATTTTGTTGCAGTTGTATTATTTCATTATAAATTATTTCCTGGGGCTGAGAGAAGGGTCAGAAATTAAATGCATTTACTTAGAAAGCCTACTGACCTGGTTTCAATTCCCCAGCCACCCACATAAAGCCAGATGTGCATTGATTTGCAGTAGCAAGAGACCCTATGGTGTACAAACACACAAACTCCTTTATATTATATTTATTTATTTATTTATTTATTTATTTATTTAACAGAGAAAGAGGCAGAGAGAGAGGAAGAGAATGGTGTGCCAGGGCCTCCAGCCACTGTAAATGAACTCCAGATGCATGCACCCCTTGTGCAGCTGGCTAATATGAGTTCTGGGGAATTGAATCTGGGTCCTTCAGCTTTACAGGCAAACACCTTAGCCACTAAGCTATCCCTTCAGCCCTATACACACTCTTTTAAAATATTTATTTATTTATTTATTTGAGAGAGATACAGAAATAGGCAGATAGAGAGACAGAATGGGTATGCCAGGGCCTCCAGCCATTCAAACGAACTCCAGATGTGTGTGCCCCCTTGTCATCTGGCTTACGTGGGTCCTGGGGACTCAAACCTGGGTCCTTTGGCTTTGCAGGCAAGGACCTTAACTTCTAAGCATCTCTCCAGCCCCCTATACATACTGTTAAATAAATAAAAAATTTAAAAAATGTTTTAGCCAGGCATGGTGGCACATGCCTTTAATACTAGCACTTGGGAGGCAAAGGTAGGAGGGTCACAGTGAGTCAAGGCCAAGGCCACCCTGATACTCCATAGTGAATTCCAGGTTAGCCTGGGCTATAGTGAAACCCTACCTTGAAAACA
Organism: Orientallactaga sibirica; assembly: GCA_036365145.1. Taxonomy (NCBI): domain Eukaryota; kingdom Metazoa; phylum Chordata; class Mammalia; order Rodentia; family Dipodidae; genus Orientallactaga; species Orientallactaga sibirica. The sequence goes on along the minus strand of JAEOAD010002422.1, from coordinate 2,575,293 downwards.
AACAAACAAAAAAAAAAAGGCTGGGGAGATGGTTCAGTGCTTAAGAATGCTTGATATGTAAACATGAGGACCTGAGTTTGAGCTCTAGCACCCACATAAAAGGTCAGGTGTGGCCAAGCCTATGACCACAGTCCAGATGGGGGTGAAGAGAGAAGAACTGCTGATGATTGCTGGTTAGCCAGTCTGACTGAAAAACAACAGAGGTCCAGGCTCAGTGAGGGACTCTGTGTACAGGAACTAAAATGGATGAGTGATAAAGGATGACACTCAGATTTTACTCTGGCCTCCAACCATGTGCACATGGGGCACATGCACCTGAGGCTGGCCTTGAATTCATGGTGATCCTCCAAACTGGGTTCCCTTGGATAAAAAGCATGCACCATGTCTCTTGGCAACCCCCCCCCCCAACACATTTTTCTGAAACAAGGTCTCTCACTGAACCTGGAGCTAGCTCCTTCAGCTAGACAAGCTAGCCAATAAGCAGCAGGGATCCTCCTTGTCTCCACTGCCCCAGTGAAAGGATTACAAGCAAAATGTACCTGGCTCTTCACATGGGTGCTGGGGATCCCATTTCAGATCCTCATACTTGAATGGCAAGCACTTTACTGAGTCATCTCCCCAGCTTCCCTTCCTGGTTCTTAACAGGACACTAATAAACATCTAACTGTAGGATTTCTATTTGTGCCAAATCTTATGTCTTTTTTTATTTTTTAGTTTTTGTTTTTCGAGATAGGTTCAACTCTGGCCCAGGCTGGCCTGGATTTCACTACATATTCTCAGGGTGGCCTGGATTTCACTATGTAGTCTCAGGGTGGCCTCGAACTCAGAGTGATCCTCCTACCTCTGCCTCTTGAGTGCTGGGATTAAAGGCGTGTGGCACCACACCTGGCTTGATGTCTTTACAATCAAAGCATTATCATTTTGCGCTCCATGGTCATGGCTTCTTGATTTTATTTCAACAGATATATCATAGTTCTATGTATTAAATTAATCCCAGCACTTGGGAGGCAGAGGTAGGAGGATCGCCGTGAGTTCGAGGCCACCCTGAGACTACATAGTGAATTCCAGGTCAGCCTGAGCCAGAGACCCTACCTCAAAAAACAACAAAACAAAACAAAGTCGGCCATGGTAGCACACATTTTTAATCCCAGCACTTGGGAGGCAGAGGTAGGAGAATCACTGTGAGTTCGAGGCCATCCTGAGACTACAGAGTGAATTCTAAGCGCTGACCTGCAAAGCCTAAGGATCCATATTTGACTCTCCAGAGCCCATGTAAGCCAGATGCACAAAAGTGAGTCAAATGAAAGGTTGCACATGCCCAATAGGTGGTGCAGTGTCTGGAGTTTGACTGCATTGGCTAAGGCCCTAGTGTGCCAACTCTCTCTCTCACTCAAATAAAAAATAAAATGTCAGAGCTGGCCATGGTGGTGTATGCCTTTAATCCCAGCACTCAGGAGACAGAGGTAAGAGGATCGCCCTGAGTTCCAGGCCACCCTGAGAATACAGAGTGAATTTCAGGTCACTCTGGGCTAGAGCAAGACCTTACCTTGAAAAACAAAAACAAAACAAAACAAAACAAAACAAAACAAAACAAACAAAAAAGTCAGGACTGATGGTGCATACCTTTAATCCCAGCACTCAGGAGGCAGAGGTAGGAGGATCACTGTGAATTTGAGGTCAGCCTGAGACTACATAATGAATTCCAGGTCAGTGTAGGCAAGAGTAAGACCCTACCATGAAAAACTGGAAAAAAAAAAAAAAACACACACACATATTTTTATGTGTTTTTTTAAAGATTTTATTTTATTTATTTATTTATTTATTTGAGACAGAGGGAGGGAGGGTGAGAATGGGTGCACCAGGGCCTCTAGCCACTGCAAACGAACACCAGACACATGTGCCCCCTTGTGCATCTGGCTTACGTGGGACCTGGAGAATCGAACAGGGGTCCTTAGGCTTCACAGGCAATCGCCTTAACTGCTAAGCCATCTCTTCAGCCCATTTTTTTCTGTTTATTTACATATACATACACATGTGTATGAGTGTCCCAAGGCCTCTTATTGCAAAGAAACACTAGATGCTGGTGCTGCTCTTTCGTATTCAGCTTGCATGAGTGGCTTAGAAACTGCACCTGGGGGGCTGGAGCAATGACTCAGTAGTTAAGGCACCATCAGCAAAACCTAATGACCCACTTTCGATTCACCAGTACCCATGAAAGCTAGAGATACACAAGATGGTACATGCGCCGGGCATGGTGGCGCACACCTTTAATCCCAGCCCTTGGGAGGCAGAGGTAGGAGGATCACTGTGAATTCGAGGCAGCCTGAGACTACATAGTGAATTCCAGGTCAACCTGGGCTAGACTGAAACTCTACCTCGAAAAAACAAAAACAAAAACAAGATGGTACATGCATCTGGAGTTCATCTGCAGTGGCTAGAGGGCTCTGGCAAGCCCATTCTCTCTCTCTGCTTCTTTCTCCCTTTCTCTCAAATAAATAAATATGAAAAAGAGAGAGAGAGAGAGAAAGAAAGAAATTGAACCTGGGCTGGCAGGTTTTGCATGCAAGCACCTTTTAAAACACTGAGCAATCTCCCCAGCTTAATATATTTATTTTTAATTGGCTCATGGACATTATATGGTACAGTGTGACAATTCAATACATGCATACAATATGTAATGATGGGATCAGAGTAAATGGAATATTCATTATTTCATTTATTTACCTTTTTGTTTTGGGAACATCCAAGATCCTCTCTACTAGCTATTTTAAAATATTCAACTACTGAGCTGGAGAGATGGCCCAATGGTTAAGACACTTGCATGCAAAGCCTAAGGACCCAGGTTTGATTCCCCGGGACCTGCATAAAGCCAGATGCACAAGGTGGTACATGTGTCTGGAGTTCATTTGCAATGGCTACAGGCCCTGGCATGTCCATTCTCTCTATGTCTTTCTCTCTCACACTTTCTCAGATAAACAGTAAATCAATAAAAATATTTTAAGGCGGGTGTGTTGGTGTACTCCTTTAATCCCAACACTCAGGAGGGATAAGTAGGAGTTCACAATGAGTTTGAGGCCACCCTAAGATTACATTGTGAATTTCAGGTCAACCTGGATTCCACAGGAGCCACGTAAACCAGATATACAAGGGGCACATGCATCTGGACTTTGTTTTCAGTGGCTAGAGCTCTGGCGTGCCCATTCTCTTTCTGTCTGTCTCTCTTCTCTCTCTCACTGCTTGCAAATAAATAAATTTAAAAAAGGCAAGGGGGGGAGGCTTGAGAGATGGCTTAGTGGTTAAGTGCTTGCCTGTGAAGCCTAGGCACCCCGGTTTGAGGCTCAATTCCCCAGTACCCACGTAAGCCAGATGCACATGGAGGCACATGCATCTGGAGTTCATTTGCAGTGGCTAGAGGTCCTGGCATGTCCTTTCTCTCTCTTTCTCTCCCTTTCTGTCTCAAATAAATAAATAAATAAAAATAAAAACTTAAAAAACATTTTTTTAAATATTCAATTGTTGCCCAATAGTTATCTTAGTATGCTATACAACATTAGACTTCTTCTTCCTAACCAACTACACTGCCCTTTTTTTTTTTTTCCCCCCTAGGTAAGGTCTCACTCCTCTAGCCCAGGCTGACATGAAACTCACTCTGTAGTCCCAGGCTGGCCTCAAACTCACAGCAATCCTCCTCTACTTCTGCCTCCCTAGTGCTGGAATCAAAGGTGTGTGCCACCATGCCTGGCTACATTGCCTTTAAAATAAATATTTTAAAATTTTATTTGAAAGGAAGAGAGGGGAAAAAGAATGGACATGCTAGGGACACTTGCCACTGGCAAACAAACTCCAAATGCATGTGACACTTTATGCATCTGGCTTTACGTGAGTCCTTGGGGAATCAAACCCAGGCCATCAGGCTTTGCAAGTAAGTGCCTTTAACCAGTGAATCATCTCCCCAGCTCTATACTGCCTTTAGTTTGATCATCCTGTCCCTGGTCCACTCAGCTTCATTTATTCTAAGATTCAGGGTGATACATGTGTCATATTCAGCAGGCAATAAGTGCTGGCTGATTTTATTTTGATTTGATACTCCTATAATTCCTTCAGGATTAGATACACAAACATTATTACTTAACTTCAAAGATCTTACTGTTATGATCAACTTCTACTTATGTGTGCTATTAATCCTCACCCAAGAATTGTTCCCACTGTACTTACTGCTAAAGGAGCCCAAACGGTCCATTCCGCAGTTAGCAGCGAATGCTGTTTGATCTTCCTCAAGGCAGAGCTTCTTCAAGATTTCAGAACTAGCCAAAAAGTGCACTGAAGACTGATGACCCCTATAAACAAGGAGAAGTGACACATGGGCAGAAAAACATTAGAAAGGACAAGACATTAAGAAACATATTTGAGGGCTGGAGAGATGGCTTAGCGGTTAAGGCACCTGCCTCCTAAGCCTAAGAACATCAGTTCCAATCTCCAGGTCCCACGTTTAGCCAGATCCAAAGTGACGCAAGGGTGCAATACCGCACTTGACCACAAGGGGCACACGCATCTGGATTTCGTTCACAGCAGCTGAGAGGCTGCTGGCACGCCCATCTCTGTCTTCCTCTCCCCCAGTCTCTCTCTGTGTCTCTCTCCAAAAGAAAGAGAGAGAGAGAGAGAAAGAGAAAGAGAGAGAGAGAGAGAGAAAGAAAGAAAGAAAGAAAGAAAGAAAGAAAGAAAGAAAGAAAGAAAGAAAGAAATTTGAAATCCCAGCACTTGGGAAGCAGAAGTAGGAGAATCGCTGTGAGCAGCTCGAAGCCTGGGCTACAGCAAGACCCTACCTCAAAAAAATCAAAAACCGGAGCTGGAGAACATGGTTTACCAGTTAAGGTGTTTGCCTGCACAGCCAAAGGACCCTGGTTTGATTCCCCAGGACCCACTTAATCCAGATGCACAAGGAGGTGCATGCATCTGGAGTTCATTTGCAGTGGCTAGAGGCCCAGGCATGCCCATTCTCTCTCTCACTCTCAAATAAATAAATAAATAAATAAATAAATAAATAAATAAAATATATATATTTAAAAACGCAAAAAAAGGAGGGCTGGAGGAATGGCTTAGTGGTTAAAGCATTTGCCTGCAAAGCTAAAGGACCCAGGTTCAGTTCCCCAGGACCCATGCTAGCCAGATGTACTAGGTGGCACATGTGTCTGGAGTTCATTTGCAGTGGCTGGAAGCCCTGGTGTGCACTCATTCTCTCTCTCTCTTTTGCCTTCTCTCTGTCAATAAATAAATTAAAATAATATATATATTA